>JAJTWR010000296.1:330000-352500 GCA_021613335.1 Whitmania pigra | reverse complement strand
TACATTTACTATCTAATATATCTATTACAATTATTATCTAATATATCTATTACATTTACTAATTAATTTTAGAAAAATATTCTTATTTTTTGCGGTTTTTGTTTTAATTGCTTAAAATGCTTCCTTGAAATTCAAAACCTCTGATACAACTTTAAGTGCTCTGAGAGTTATTTCAAAAGATTTTGTTATTAATTGATGTTAATTAATTAATTAAAATGTAATTTATTTTGTGATATTTTGTAATATAATTTCTATGTGATATATTATGATAAACCTGTTAATTTATATTTTATGACATAATTTAAAATGTAAAACTATAAGAACATGGCTGGGCAAAATTATAAAAACAAATAATATTTGAATATTTGAACAAATAATATCTGAATATAAACATAAATTATTCCAACATTTGCAACAAACAGATAACATATTTTTTCAAGATTCAACTTTATTTGCAATAACACGATAAACTAATACGATATAATAACGAGATTTATTGCAATACTATTGAAAGAGAGCATGAGTTAATTATTCTACATATCTTATATTTTTATATTATTACATAATTATTATATTATTAATTAACGAAAAGCAATGAATTACAGTTATTTTGACAATGAAAACGTATTCTCGATTGTACAGAACTATTTTTAAAATTAAAAATGAGAAAATTTTACAAATTCATAAAATCAAATATATTTTTATTCTGTTTATTTAATTATTTTTATCTTAAATTTGTTTGAAATTCAACTGCTGCTCAGAAATTTTGTTTCCTTTGAACTGAGGGAGGGATGTGTCACTCAGAGCGATCTCATTTAAATTCATTTCAACTCTGATTTTGCAAAACTTAAAAACAAATTTAATCTTTTGACAAAATCAAATTAATTAAGATAAATAACAAGAAAATTGAAACTTATTATTATTACAACAAGTATTATGTACTTATTACAAAGTAATTATTATTATTAATGTTGTTATTGCTATTATAATTATTATTATTATTATTATTATTATTATTTGTAAAAGGTAAGTTGATGTTGTTCGGAAGCACCAACAATTGGAGCACGTGTAATGACTAACACCGTCATAAATAAGAAACTGACCTCTCTTCATCACGAGGATTAATTGCTCGTCCAAACTAAATAAATCGTTGTCCACGTTTCTTGGACGTTTTCGTAGAATTTGCAATTTTAAAGCAACTGTTAAATACGAAAATAATTTGCGATTTGTCATAAAATAGCAAATATTGTTTGTAAAATAAAATTAATTTAGAGAAAAATGAATTTAAAAGAAGTTTGACGTCATCAACAAATGGGTTTCTTCAGCTGCTCGAGGTGCTAACATGAACCCAACGCTTGAGATGTTCTTCGACACTTTTTCCAGATAATTACCTGTCTGCAACAACAACAACAACAACACCAACAATGTCATCAACAACATCAGCAACGACAACGCAACACCTGTTTGATGTTCAGCATGAAATAAACTCTAAACTAAAATTTTTCTTCTGAAGTTGTTTCCCTTTGCAATGTTCCAGATTAAGTATGTAGTCATTTTAAGTGGAAGAATGGACGGATGGATGAGCGAATTGAAAGATGGATTTGTTAACGAATGAATGGATGTATGAATGAATGAATGAATGAATGGATGGATGAATGAATAGATGGATGAATGGTTGGATGGATAAGTTCATTAACTCAAATTTAAACGAATGGATGGATGAATGGACAGACTTTAAAATGATATTATATTTATATTTACATTTACTCAATAAGCATCCACATGTGGAATCGATTGTTTGAGACTACCATGTAATGATTTGTAATTATTTGAAAAGTTTTGAAAAGTCCTTCGAGTTGAGAATAAACTTTCATTTGCACCACAAAAGGTTTCTCCCGTTCAACAGGATTTTTAAGATTAAATCATTTAATTAAAATTTTCTGCCAAATACTCCGCAAAAAACTCAAATTTACGACCCGATTCCTGCCGAAAGCATTAAAAATATTCACTTAATTATTTCCCGTTCATGGACAGACTGAATATTTTTTGTTTCAAAATTATTTACAACTTGAAACAACTGAAGTCTTTTGGCTTTTATGTGCGTGCTTTATTGGTGACGTAATAATTATTAATATCACCCAACCACAGAACAACGTTCGCAACGTCACGAGGGAAGATTAACAAAGCAAATAATTGTAGAAATCTAATTTTCCGCGAATTTTTCCAGTGGAATGAATTTGAGAAGCTGAGCAGAATTGAAACGAGAATCACGTATTTGAGTTCGATGGGTTCGTCTTTTCATAATCTCTCAACACGTGACCAACTCCATGCGAACATAAATTGCCACAATCTGCTCATCACATTGAACGTCGCCTTTAACATGGAATATTTTCGACGAACGACCAACGATAAATACTTCGAGAGATTAACTTTGCGAATTCCATTTTGAAACTATTTTGACAATGCCGAAGAGTCAAAGTCACTGCAAAACAATTGACAACGGTGATAATCCTAACCACCTAGTGATAGTGGGGCAGCAGCTGATGATGATGATGCTGATGATGATGATGGTGATGATGCTGATGATGATGATGGGGCGCAAAGCGTCCTCCAACTCAACAAACAACACATCATAGCACACGCAAAGTCATCGAAGCAGAAACAGAAAATCCCAAAAGTTTGACCCGAAAATCGTCCTTAAGTTGAAATCGTCATCAGATGAAGTCACGTCTGATTGACTTTGAAACTCCTTCGTCATAAACTTCAACGGACTCTTCCAGGTGAGCAGCGAAACTCCAGGTGCTGCTCCTGTGGGCACTTCGGGTTTATCAGCTGTTCTGAAATGTCAACAAATTATATTTTTTTAATCGATTTTTTTCATTCTTATCTCTGAATTCCAAGACTGTTCCTAATTCGAATAACAACAACAACAACAGTTGCTAATCCTCATATTAATTTTTAAAATAATTCCACGAGAATGAAATTAATTCCTAAAGGAAGAGTGGCGGAATTGATGAGCAATTTGACGAGCATCACGTTCAGATGTGACTCCAAGCAAAAGTAAAAAAATGAAGGAATATTCCTCTTCTCATGTGAAACTCATTATTACAAAAATAAATATCACCAGCCATTCAACTCAAAATAACTTTTTTTTTTTAATTTTCTAAATAATTCACAACAATTCATCTTCGTCTCATTTCCACAGGTTTCTAGCGGCTTGTCCGGGCTGTCCTTCAGTTAAGGGAATCGACAAATCCTCAAGTCGCATCGACGTCGTTTTAATGCATTAACATGCGCTACAAGTGCTC
This sequence comes from Whitmania pigra, assembly GCA_021613335.1. Lineage (NCBI taxonomy): Eukaryota > Metazoa > Annelida > Clitellata > Hirudinida > Haemopidae > Whitmania > Whitmania pigra. Next base: position 349,192 of record JAJTWR010000296.1, on the reverse strand, counting down.
ATTAGCCAAAATTATGCCTGCTCATTATCATTTTGAATTTTAGGTGTGCTCGTTATCATAATTTATTAATTCATTCAAACCTTGCCACTGCCGGAGGACTGTTTGCCCTTGGCGGAAGCACCGGTGCTCTTGGCCTTGGCAGGTTTCTTGTCCTCCTCCTTCTTCTTCTTCGGCTTTTCGGCCTCAGTTTTCTTCGGTTTCGCGGCAGCCTGGCGAGTTATTTATGGGCTTAAATAGCTATTTATACTGCTAACTAAATGTAATATAATTAAGTTATTTATACTGCTAACTAAATGTAATATAATTGTAATAAATTAATTATATTAAGCGTCTCAATAATGTAATTATAACATTACAGGTAAGCACAAGTTTGGCTAAAACTATTCGCGGGCCATTTGTGTGCTGAGTAATATTAATTTCTAAAAAGTTTCTTAAATAAATTTAATCACAATTCAAAGCTTCGAGTTAAAAAAGTGCTTTGATATCATTAAGCGGTATATTGGAGCTGAATTAAGAACATTTTGCATTAAATATTCGACAATTTGCATTAAATATTCGACAATTTGCATTGAATATTCAACAATTTTCATTAAATGTTCGACAATTTGCATTGAATATTTGACTATTTGCTTTAAATATTCGACAATTTGCATTAAATTACTGAAAACCAGTTAATGCCTAAGACTAAAACTATTTATTATTCAATTAAAATTCAATTGTTCTCAACTTATCCACCGAATGTTAACTTAACTCAACTCAACTCAACTTAGCTTAGCACTTCATAATTTCCAGGCATAAAACAATAAATGTCGCTAAAAATTCGACCAAAACTTTCGCCATTTGCGAAATACTCCTTCACGTACAAACCTTGGGCGGCATGACAGCAGAAGAGCAGACAAATTCTTCTACGAACTTGAAACAAACAGGCGAGTAGTTCTTCTGTCGACAACTGACGAGACTTCCTTCACAAAACGAGAGCTCAGCACGTTCAAACGTCCAAGAAGAACTGACAAACCAGCGGAGTTATAACCACAGAGCCACACCGATATTGCAGGGGATTGAAACGAGACAAAGTTCGAGATTCATTCGCGCTCTAGTCGTTTGCTTTACACCACCGGCGTACCCTTTTCAGGCAATATCTCAGGCGCAGGAATTCATTTTTAATTGAACGAACTACTTTTCGTTAAATTAGTTTTTTCTTATTTTACGGTCGCCTGTCGTTCATATTTTATGCCCCTAGATGGCTAAGCTGATCGTAATTTAGGCAATGTTTTGAATTTTACATTCGAAGCCCGGGAATGGAAAATTATTCCACCGGCAAACCGTTGGACATCGTTCGGACAAGATGGAGAGAAATGCTTATTTTTATTGAATCCAATACGTATTTACATGCATAGATGAAGAACCGTCTAGAAGGAAAACGAATCGAAAGAGAGGTGTGTAGGGATTGTGGAATCAATACAGGTGTGACCGGTGATGCATCCGTCCGTGGTCACCTTTCTTTACACGTGACTTCGACAAACTTTCAACGCCAACGAATTTCTTTAATTACAATCAAATCAACTCATGTGTGAACGAATATATTATGATAATTACGGAATATTATAAGGTTGTTAATGTTAATGTTAATATAATGAATAACAGGTTCATGAATGATGGAATGTATACAGTTATTCCAGCCTGTGATTGGCTGGTTATAATAACAAGGGGATTACCGCGAGGTATTTGAAATATCCAACAACGAAATATTCGAATAAGACAACAACATCAACAACTCAATCAACAGTACTTACAATTGCATCGACGACAAGATATTAAATAACTGATATTAATAACATTAATATTAATAGCATTAAATAACATATTAATAATTACAGTTTACAATAACTTATAGCAACAAAGATAATTATCGATAATTATATTTATGGGATGGTTAAATATCTTAGGCTCTTAAGAAGCGAAAGAGGATCACACCGCCGGTCGGTTCTTATGAAACACGGACTGTCACACGTACCACGGACAAATACGGACAGAGGAACACCGTCATCCGGATGAAACTAATTGTGAAATGTTATCATGACAGCAGATGTGCGACTTCGTCGTTGACAGCCAATCACCGATTGCAGAGCAAGAACGAAACCTTAAAATAACTCAGACGGAACCATGCCGCGGCCGCTGCGAAAAGCAAAACGGCGAGTTCCATCGGCGACCGTTGCAATGAAACGGACGCCGAAGATGTGAAGCGAATGACGTCATTACCGCGCCTCCTGTTGAGAGTTCGGCCGGAAATGAAATCTATCTCGATGGTCTCGCGGTGCTTCTTATTGGAGGATTCGTCGTAGACATCGGGCGATGCCACCCGCTGTTGTCCGTGATCTGCGAACTGGTTGGCCTTGGTGCCGCTCTGAACGAAGTGTTGATGTTGGATGCGTCCGCCATCGTGGTCGTCTTTGTCGTTGTAGAACGTGTAGCCGGAGGCAGACGATGACGACGATGAGCTGACAAAGTTGGACCCGAGGAGGTGGTAGCGACCCCTTTCTACGTCTTGGCTTCTGCCCTTAAGATCGATGAACTCGTCGTCGTCGTAGTCTTCGTCGTCCGTGTCTTCTGATTCCCCGACGCTCCATTCGTGAAACTCCTGCTCGCCGTTGTTGACCGCGGAGCCGTTGGCGGGCATTTGTCTGTTGTCGACGCCGTCGACGTCACCGTAATCGTCCATCTTGTCGTCTTCCTCTTCGCTTTCGTCGATATCGTCCAATCTCATCTTCGACACCATGGTATCCGTGTCTTCTGTCACGCTTTCCGGATGTTCGCGTGACTTGCCGTATTCATCGTCATCGTCGTCGTCATTGTCGCCTCCATCTTCTCCTTCGTCAACGTCGCCATCGTCTTCTTCTTCCTCTTCATTACGACTTCCGTTAACTTTTAATGGGGAGGAGCTACGAGGGAGTTTGTCTTGAAGAATTCTGAAACCCTTGTTAGTGATGCTGTTACTGTTGATGTTGCTGTTGTTGTTGTTGTTACTGGTTGAGATGTTAACGATGACGCTCTTGTTGCTGTTGCGTGCTGTCGAGGCTGCTCTGACGACGGTTTCGGCAACTACTTTGGGGATGGTTTTTGGGTCGAGTATGGACTTCGGAGGGTTGTGGTCCAACATGGACTTGCTCCCCCTGCAATCCACTGAGAATGAAAAGTTATCATTGTCAGTTACTGGGTTCATTTCAACACAAAATCGCCAGTTGATAATTTTTAATTAAAATAACAAAAGTTACAAATGTAAATTTGCGTTTTATAATTTATTAATGATATTTAATAATTTATATCTAATAAAATTGAATAAATATTACTACTTATTTGGTAATTAAAATTTCATCGAATGGAAAAATTATTATTAATTACATTTAATAGGATTAAATTAAAATTATAATAATTACATTAAATACGAATTAAATTAATTACAAACCAGTCCTCGTGAACTTTTTGGACGAAAGGTCGATATCCATGATGCGTGTCTCCCTATTGCACGAACTATCGAGTTCAAAGGTCAAAGGTCGATTGTTCAGGTTAAAACTCTGGCGAGTAAAAAGTAAATTCAATTCAAGCGAGTGAAATTTAAATTACGTCGATGCATTTGACATGGTTGAGAATAATTCATCTATTAATTAATTAGTTAACTTATTATTAATGTAATAAATAAAATATTTTAATAGCTTAATGTGACAATAAAATGTATAAATGATTGTGTCTAAATAACGTACAAAGCAACTGCTGGTATTCGGGGAAGTGAGAACATCCCTCGCAAGAAAGTAAAACTTTTCATTGTTTTGCCACAAAGCCAGGCACTCCATCGTCAGAGTTTGAACTGGAAATTATTTCAATCGATTCAAGAGTTCAACCGGTTGATATCAATCAAAACACAAATTGTTCACTCAATTGCTGGCAACTTATTTCAATATTTACAATTTTATAAAAAAAATAATTTAACGCCTTAAGTTGTAATTTCAAAATATTTATTTGTTTAACCAAAATCTCTGAATGCATCAAATGGCGTGATAATCAATTACTTAATCATCAATTACATGGAAATGATTATTTCATTCAACCTGAATCCTTGTTGCAGTCAGTAACCTCGAGTTCCATGAGACTTGAATTGAAACATCCAATAGTCCACTTCAACCTGCACTTTTTTTGCGAGTCCCCAGACAACATTTTGAGGGGGTCGGCACCTCCCCCAAAGAATTTAGACCCTGGAAAAACCGTGGTGGCTGAAACCAGGGGTGACTGGTAAACTCCTGGCATGGGGCAGGTGGTTAGCAACGGTGGCTGGTCGCTGGGTTCGGCTGGATAAAAAAAAAGAAACTGAAATTTCTGACGAGGAAATTTAGTGACAAATGTCAAAAATTGTTTTTTTTTTTTAAATAAATTGATTAATTTGTGAATAGTTAAAATATAATCATATACAAATATTAAAATATCGCAGAACTGAAAGATGATGAATAATTTCATTTCAATTTGACTTGGAAGAATAAATTTATTTTAGTTTGTAATTTATTTTTATTTCACCCATGTAGATTTGGAAAGTTCCATCCTGGAAAACACAGCTGGAAGTAGAGTCGATGTCGATGGGGCTTCCTAGTGAAAAAGAGGTTGATGATGATGATAATGATGATGATGGTGATGATAATGGTGATGATAATAATGATGATGATGAGGGCGTCGGGGGTGGTGATTATGTTGATGATAATGATGATGATGATGGTTTTCGGGTGTGCTGGTTGAGACGATGACGATGACGACAATGATCCTGATGATGATAATGATAATGACTGTGATGGTGATGCTCATGCTGATAATGGTGATGATGATGATGATGATGATGATGATGACGACGACAACGGTGACCATTATGGAAAATTTCCATTTCAATGGCAGTGATGATAGTGATAGTTTTAGTGACTCACTCACCTCTTTGTACCTCGATTACATACTTTAGTCTCTGCCGAATCCTTAAGCACTGATGTTTTGAAGAGCTGCAAAAAATTGAATGGCAGCATTCAAATGATTTCATAAATCAGAAATCAATGAATAATTAAAATTACTTAAAAAATTTAAATTAATCTTTAGTTTAAAATTATTTTCCTTCCTACCAAACGTGGGTGGCAAACGTCTTGAGGGTGATTTCAGTCTTCTGCTTGTTTTCCTCGAGCAGCGAAATGCATCGATATTCACTCATGGCTGATTCTCTCGATCTTTTTGTGAAATACTCCATCAGAGTGCCCCCTTTCTCGTCCAATCGCATGGCGTGTTTGTTATCTAGGTCGCGCCACGTGATCGAGGCCAGCCAATGGGGAAACTGGCACGATGACGTTGGCCAGCCGAATGAGTCTGTGATAAGAAAGAAATACGTAATACTAGGCGAGGTCTGACAACAAAGGAAGGATTAACAAAAAGTCTGCTCGGACACGCATGGCTGAACAATAGGGAGGCAGCATATCGACTGGTAGCTATCGACCAATTACCTGGAATTCAATAGATCGTGAGGCGTTTAGCTGTGCGTGCTAACATCACTCCCTCTCTAATCAATGTTTCTTGGTAAGAAAGATTTTTAGTTGGATTTAAAATCAATCTATTCATTCGAGATGGCCGTGTTCAAAACCCAGCTGGAACATTTTGTCGGCGACGGTGAAGCTGTAATTAAACTGTAATTGTTTATTAGTTATTTAATTAGTTTAATTAGTCATTTATTAATTTAATTAATACGCGTTCCTTTAATTAGAGGTCTGACCTTTGGTGAGTTCAAGGACGAATTGACCTTCCTTAGGACTTCTTAGACCTCGGCAGGTGGCATCAGCACTCATTGACATGTGGATTTCATGGTAAGTGCTGGTAATTCTACGACAATAATAATAATAATAATAAAAAATAATAAGAATAATAATAATAATAAATAATAATAATAAAATAATAATAAGAATAATAATAAATAATAAATAATAATAATAATAATAATAATAATAATAATAATAATAATAATAATAATAATAATAATAATAATAATAATAATAATAATAATAATAATAATAAATAATAACAATAATAATAAGAATAATAATAATAATAATAATACTCATAATAATAATAATAATAATAATAATAATAATAATATAATAATAATAATCATAATAATAATAATAATAATAAGAATATACTTATAATCATAATAATAATAATAATAAGAATAATAATAATAATAATAATAATAATAATAATAATAAGAATAATAATAAATAATAATAATAATAATACTCATAATAATAATAATAATAATAATAATAATAATAAATAATAAAATAATATAATAATAATAATAAAATAATAATAATAATAATAATAATAATAATCATAATAATACTCATAATAATAATAATAATACTAATAATAATATAATAATAATAATAATAATAATAATAATCAATTCTCTTTGTTTACGTTACGTTCGGCCGATATTGTAGCGCTCTGGGATTTCATCAAATTTGTGCATTATTAACGAGATTTAACCATTGATATTTAGTTATTCAGTGGATATTTCAAGTTTTGTATCGAATTTGAACTAAATCCGTTGACTGCAATTGCAATTGAAATCGACCTATGTTTTCGAAAATGCCCTTGGGAATAAAAACCCGTAGCGAATCAAATACCGAGAAAAAATCTGTAAAGGAGTTGTTAGGATTGAATTTGTGTGACAACTGTTATAAATGTAACGAAGAAAGGTTAAAAATTCTGACTAGCAATGTGGACGAGTCAAAGGATCAGTGCAAGGTAAATGAAAGTCTGACTGAGATTCGGGAAATCAAGAAAATGATGCAGGAGAATGAAATGAGACAAACTGAAATTGATGAACACAGAATGCAAATGATTGAGTTGAAAAATAAATTAGATGATTTGCAAGAAATGAATAAAAAAATGGATGTCATTGAAAGAATGCTGAAAGAGAATTCAATTGAAAAGAAACAAATCCAAGAGAGACTGCAAGAAAACAAGCAAGAAGCAAAGAAATGGTCAGACTTGTTCACAGAAAAAGTTGAAACTCTTGCTACCCATGTTAAAAAGGTGCAAACCAATGTAATTGATGCCAAAGAAAAAATTGAAAGCAGTGATGAAAAATTAAAAAGAAGAAACAACATAGTCATTTATAATTTACCAGAGAATTCTAAGGCAAAAGATAAAGACATGATTCTGAAACTCATGAAAGAAATCACTGGACAAGAACTAGATGCATCCCTGAAAGATTTCTTTAGGATGGGCAAAAGAAGAGATGATGATCCAAATAATAGACCAGTACTTGTTAAACTGGAAAATTACACAGCCAAAAACTTGATAATGGAAAACAGTTTCAAGCTAAAGAAAAGTGTTACATTTAAAAATGTTATGTTAAACCATGACATGTCAAAAGAAGAAAGAGAAGAATGTAGAAAGCTTATTTCTGAAAAAAAACATGAGATATCTCTGAAAGAAGATGCTGATTGTTGGGGCATAAGAATTAAAGGGCAACCTGGAAAATTCTTTGCAGTGACATACAAAAAGAATAAAAATTTTTAAATGGAATGGGATCAGGTCAAGAAATGAAAAATGAAGTGGAAAAGAGTTTTAATAAATCCAATTCAAGAAAAATAACAAAATCAATAAATATAAATAACAACATAAATCATGACAAACAAGATATAGAATCAGTGTGTAGTCTTCTTCAGGTTCCTCACACTCCAGATAGAAAAAGACAAAATTGGAACAAAGATAAATATAAAACAGTGATTTGGGCATATCAATTTGCTAAGACAACAACAACAGAAAGAATTACTCAAAATACTTATAATGTGTGGAGACTTAGAAACCCAGATGACTTCCCAAATATGACACCCAAGAAATTGAGTAACATGAGAAGGTTCATATTGAAACAAAATAAATTGTCTGTCACGGAAATAAAAGAAATCGATGAAGATGTTACCTTAGAAATTCAAAATCGAAATGACGCAACAAAGCCTCAGAATCTCCAAAAAGTTATAAGAAATCCATTGACTCCTGATAATGAAAGACCAGATATTGATGAACTAAGAACCATGATAAATAAAGTCAGACAAAAAATATCAGAAGTGAAGACATTTAAAATAGAAGAAAGGAAAACTTTAAATAAAATCAGAATACCAAAATCCATTTCAAAAGAATTACAATTGGCCAACAGAGCCTTAGAAAAAATGTCATTGCAAGCCTCTGATCTAACAGAGATAAATCATACAATTTATGCTATAGCATCAGTAATTTCAGGAGAAAAACTAGAAAGAATAAATGCAAGGCACCAAAACCAAACACCAATGTGGAAAATTAGAATACAGAAAACAATTGATGGCTTTAGAAAAGATCTAGCTCTAATACAAGAATTCCAAAAAGGAAACCTTTGCCCTAGAGTTAAAGATAAAGTGAAAAAAATATGCTCTAAGTTTGAGTTGACACTAGATCAAGTTCATGATGCTAAAGCCACCACAATTATGAAAATGAATGCAAAAACCCAAAGATTGAAGAGATTCAATAGACGAACCAACCAATATCACCAAAATAAACTTTTTGAAAATGACATGAAAAAGTTTTACAGACAACTCAAAAAACAAAACAATGAAATAAAAGATCCCCCAAAGTTAACTGATATAGACAATTTCTGGAGACAAATCCTAGAGAATCAAGTGGAACATAAACATGCAGTATGGATTGAAAAGACAAAGTTTGCTTTTGAATACATAAAAGAAGTTGAATGGCAGGATTTTACAATTGATGAAATAAAAAAGGCCATAAAGCAAACCTCCAATTGGAAAGCTCCTGGAATTGACAAGTTGCAAAATTTCTGGGTCAAAAAATTGGATGTCATGCACACTGCCTTAACATCAGCGTACAACAATATAATGAAAGATCCATTGCTTCTGCCACATTGGTTGGTGACTGGTATTACATTTTTGATTTCCAAAGGACAGGATACTAAAGACCCAAGAAATTATAGACCGATAACGTGCCTACCAACAATGTTCAAAATCCTCACAAGTGCTTTAAACAATAGAATATATGACCACTTCCACAAAAACGAATTATTTCCCCCAGAGCAAAAAGGTTGTAAAAGACTGTCAAGAGGCTGTAAAGATCAACTGCTATTAGATTTAGCAATCACTCAATCAGCAAAGAAACAAAAGAAAGATTTGAACATGGTATGGATAGATTATAAAAAAGCATTCGACAGTCTCCCACATTCCTGGATAATAGAAGTATTAAAAATTTATAGAGTGTGTCCTACCATAACAGATTTCATTAAAAGCTCAATGGAAAAATGGAAAACAAAAATGTGCCTTCACCATGAGAAAGGTCTAATAATGACTGAGACAATAGCAATAAAAAGAGGAATCTTTCAAGGGGATTCACTTTCTGCACTCCTTTTCTGCATGGCTTTGTTCCCTCTCTCTCAACTCCTAAACCAACAACAATTTGGATATAACATTGGATGTCAACGCATTACACACCTATTATATATGGATGATTTGAAACTCTTCATGACAAACAAAGATCAGATGAAAGAAGCACTAATTATTGTTGAAAAATTCTCTTCTGATATTCAAATGACATTTGGACTGAGTAAATGTGCTGTTGTGGAAATTAAAAAAGGAAAAGTTGTCCTAGGCAATGGAATAGATATTGACTGCAACACTCACATAAGAAACCTTGATGCAGAGGAATCATACAAATATTTGGGAATGGAGGAAGTGGGGGGAATAAAGCAGGAGATGATGAAAGAAAAAATCAAGAAAGAATACTATAAAAGAGTCAAACAGATTCTGAAGACTCAGTTAAATGCAAAAAACAAGATAACAGCAATCAACAACCTTGCCATCCCCGTTATGAGCTATAGTTATGGCATACTTGAATGGCTCAGATCCGATCTACAAAAGATAGACAGGAGGACAAGGAAGTTACTTACCTTGGCAGGTGCACATCATCCTAATGCTGATGTAGACAGACTGTACTTTGGACGATCAGAGGGAGGAAGAGGCCTTATTAGTATTGAAAATTCATTTGAAAAAACAATGCTAAATCTGAAAACATACATCCAGGCAAACACACAAGATAGATTAGTGGGTTTGATCGATTTAGCTGACAAAGCAAAGAAGAAGTATTCGATCATAAAGGAAACTGAAAAGATAAATCAAATTTATTCAATAGACACTAATCAGATTATAAGTAAAGATGAATTTAGTCAATTAATTGAAAAATTTCATATAAATAACTATAAAAATAAGGCCCTCCATGGTCAGTTCATTAACGAAATAAACAAGAAAGGAATAGACATGAAGGAAACTTGGGCATGGTTAAAAAGCTCAGAACTAAAAATTGAGACAGAAAGTCTAATAATAGCAGCACAGGAGCAGGCCCTCAACACAAGATACTTTCAAAAAAAGATATTAAAACAGCAAGTGACAGGAACATGCAGAATGTGCCATAGTCACGTTGAAAGTATTAGTCACATAGTATCTGGATGCTCCATGCTGGCACCAACAGAATATACGAAGAGACATAACAAGCTGGCAGGATACATTCACTGGATGATCTGTAAAAACTTCCAAATAGAAACACATCCCAGATATTACGAACATCAACCACAAACTACTATAAGCACGACAAATTTGGATATACTTTGGGATAAATCAATTATTACAGATAGGACAATTCCAGCTAATAGACCAGATATAATAGTCGTAAATAAACAGGAGCGAATATGCCAAATTTTAGAAATATCAATTCCAGATGACCAAAATGTAATTCAGAAAGAAGCGGAAAAGTACAACAAATACAAGGACCTCCAGATTGAAATACAAAGAATGTGGAATGTAAGGGCCAAAATCATACCAATAGTGATAGGTGCCCTTGGAACAGTCAGTATGAACTACCTTAATAACCTCCAAATGGTTCCAGGAAAACCCTCGGCACACATGTGCCAGAAAATAGCACTCCTTGGAACTGCAAGCATTCTCAGAAAAATATTGAGTTGAATTTCGTTGGACCCTGGAAGGGTTCCCGAATTCGAACTTTCACCTCGACTTTTTGCGTTGAGAGTTTTTTTCGTTGAACATAATAATAATAATAATAATAATAATAATAATAATAATAATAATAATAATAAAATAATAATAATAATAATATGAAATAATAATAAAATAATCCAAAATCTTTCGAGGGCAAAAAAATTAATGACTCGAAAAAGTTGACTTAGATTCACTTTTATTTCTTTTTTTTTTAAATAAAATCTTCAGTGACGTTTTTAGAATAAGTTTTAAGAGGACTTTAATGATATTTTATAAAAAATAAGAAAATATTAAAATAAATAAAATATTGAACAGAATAAAATATTAAATAGAATTAAATATTAAACAAAATTAATTATTAAGCATAATTAAATACTAAATAGAACTTACCACGCATCTGTACTGATTGCCCTTCATTTTGACGTCTTGTGAAGCAATTCTGCTGTACAGGAAGGATTCAGAACCATCCTTCCAAGTCGCCAGACACTCCATGTCGAGATCTTTTGGAAATTAAAGATAAATAAATTATTATAAAACATAAATATGTTATTATAAAACATAAATAAATTATTATAAAACATAAATAAATTATTATAAAAGATAAACAAATTTTTGACTTTTAACATCGTGGATTTAATAATATTTGAAAGGTTTTTCAGTGGCTGTTTGATTCGTACGCCATAATTGAGAGGGAATAATTATTATTATTATGCAGGACAAATGAGATTTTAAATCGAGAAAGTAAATTTATTTTTAAACTTTATAATAAAGTGGTTTATAATAAATTTATTTTTAAACTTTAAAATAAAGTGGTTTATAATAAATTTATTTTTAAACTTTATTTTTCAATTCGGTCACTCAAATCTCAGACGATGCAATCAGCTTTCCAACGCAGAACCTCGTTAATATTTAATGAGAATCAAAAATTTGTTTTCTAAAATTAAGAAATAATCTGCTTAATTCATTCCACTCACTGTATTCTTAGATACAATAAAATTAATAAATGTATTTATTACATTACATATAATTTTATATTATAAAATATTTAATAAAATGATTCGGAAAGTAAAAACATATTTTCGAAATAAATATATCGAATCGATGGATATCTTCGGTGTGCAACAGCAAATGATGACGTTCACGTCAAAATTTCTTTTGTGCCAATCTTGTCTAACCATCATTTGGAGGAAACATCTAAACTCAATCCTCGATAGTCCACGAAATGTTTCAAATCCAAGGTTGTACGCGCAACAATTTAAAAGTAATTTAAACTCTCAGAAATATCTTCAACACGAACATTAAAATTTGCGCCGTCAATTATCTCAAGAATTCTAATCACGCAATTGTTTGGATGCAATTTGAAGACAATGATGCCAAATTTTCGGATTTTCGAATTCTGTGCCAAGTGTTAGCTCGAGGCGCGGGGCTCGACATAATCACGTGTGTGTCACGTGATTAGGGGCCCGAACGAATGAGGAAGGAAGGGATGAATAATTGAATTGACGAGTAATTTCTGCTTCCTCGGTGCCTCAGGTGCACGCCGCGATTCCAGAGAAGGAAGCAGTGGTTCAGTGGCGGGAGACTGCAACTGGTTGATACGATTTGAGGCCTGACAAGGAGAAGATTCTTGCGTAAATTAAGGACTAGAACAGGTCATTTCGGGTTGCAAATGAGGTCACTTAGTGCTTAATAGGATGATCCATGGAGGCCATTCATATCAGGAAATGTAGTGTCAGGTCTTACAAAGGAGAAATTATGTTGATTAGGGTGATGCAGGGTTGATGTTGGCAAGTAAACATGTTCAGATATAAAAAAAACTTTGGACATCAGAGAAAAAATAAGGCTTGTTAGCGACCGAATATTTCTTGCGAAGATGAAAGCAGAAGAAATTGTCCTCTGAAGATAAAGAAAAACAGCATACAACGCAAACAAGCCTATTCGGTTGATACAAATTAATTGTATCTGTTCATTCTTTGTTCATGCTTTGTATTCGAAGCTGATAAGGAATTATATTGTGTTACATTGTATTGTATTGCATTGTATTGTAAAGCATTGTATTGTAATGCTTTATATTGTATTGTAATGCATTGTACTGTATTGTGTTGCATTGTATTGCATTGTATTGTTTATGTTTTATTTTTAAATGTTGTATTGTTTCGTTGCATGAAGGAGGTTGAAGAATTCAAATGGATTCTTCAGAGAGACAATCTTTTAAAGGAAGACAAATTGCTCTCAAAAGATGGCCATTCCATCAAAGTGGCTTCAATTATGTTTTGTTACTCCCAGTTATTCATTCCTAACGGCTACATCAGCGAAACTAATTCTCAATGAAATTAATCACCGAGTTGGGCGGGGTTAGGCCTGCTCATCCAATCAGATCACGGGCAATATTATCAATGGACAATGGCAATCCTTAGGTTACCGGCTCTTATTTTACACGTTGACTCGTCGAGGCAGTATACGTGATTTGTTGAAGATTATTTCCAGCCAACCTCATCTCGTAGAAGCTGGCCAGACTCATCCATGCGTGAATCCTCTCAAAACGGTCCCCTGTTATCGGCACTCTTCCAGTCTCTGACACCGAGCAAACGTGCTGTTTGTAAAAACAAGATGGCGTCCTCGTGTTTTCTTTCTTTCAATTTTCAGCTTCGAGCAACATTCAAGGAGCGAGTCAGGCCAAAAAAGAATATCAAATTTACTGCCTCAATAACTGCTTTTTTGACGGCAACAATTGGCAAACAGCACAAGCTGCTGACCATTTTCGAGCGTAAAAAGGAACTAAAAACATATAAATATGCCCCGCTTATTATCGTTCCACATTGGCATTATTATCATCATCGTCATCGTATCGTCATCGTCATCGTCGTAGTCGTGGTCGTCGTCGTCCTCGTCATCCTCATATTATTATTATTATTATTATTAGGATTATTATTATTATTATGATTATTATTATTATTATATATTATTATTATTCTTATTATTATTATTATATTATTATTATTATTATTATTATTCTTATTATTATTATTATTATTATTATTATTATTATTATTATTATTATTATTATTATATTATTATTATTATAGGAACAAAGACAGTTTGATAACAATCTAGGTCGATAATATCCTTAAGCATCCCTGATGAAGATAAACAACGCAGGGTGAATAATTATAATTATGACGATGACGCTCACTCGGATGATGACGATGTCAATGATGATGATGGTGATGATGATGGTGATGATGATGGTGATGATAATGATGATGATGATGATGTGATGATGATGATGATGATGATGATGATGATGAGATGATGATGATGAGATGATGATGATGATGATGATGATGATGATGATGATGATGATGATGATGATGATGATGATGATGATGATGATGATGATGATGATGATGATGATGATGTGATGATGATGATGATGATGATGATTGATGATGATGATGATGATGATGATGATGATGATGATGATGATGATGATGATGATGATGATGATGATGATGATGATGATGATGATGATGATGATGATGATGATGATGATGATGTGATGATGATGATGATGATGATGATGATGATGATGCTGATGATGATGTGATGATGATGATGATGATGATGATGATGCTGCTGATGATGATGATGATGATGATGATGATGCTGATGCTGATGATGATGATGATGATTGATGATGATGATGATGATGATGATGATTGATGATGATGATGATGATGATTGATGATGATGTGATGATGATGATGATGATGATGATGATGATGATGAGATGATGATGATGATGATGATTGATGATGATGATGATGATGATTGATGATGATGATGATGATTGATGATGATGTGATGATGATGTGATGATGATGATGATGATGATGATGATGATGTGATGATGATGTGATGATGATGCTGATGCTGCTGATGATGCTGATGCTGATGCTGATGCTGATGCTGATGATGATGATGATGATGATGATGATGTGATGATGATGATGATGATGATGATGATGATGATGATGATGATGATGATGATGCTGATGATGATGATGATGATGATGCTGATGATGATGATGATGATGATGATGATGCTGATGCTGATGATGATGATGATGATGATGATGATGATGAGATGATGATGATTGATGATGATGATGATGATGATTGATGATGATGGATGCTGCTGATGATGATGATGCTGATGATGATGATGATGATGATGATGATGATGATGATGATGATGATGATGATGATGTTTGAAAAGTCGACTCTGTCGACGTCAATGGTGATTATGATTACGTTGATGTAAAAACAATTATAATGATGACGACGATGTTAACGATGATGATGATGACGATGATGTCGACGATGACGCATGTGACGAATATGATGACGCATATGACGAATATGATGACGCATATGACGAATATGATGACGCACTGATGTGAAAAATAAAATCGACGTCTTGGTCGTGATAAATGACAAATTGTTGTTGACGACGATGACGACATGAGATGGAAATATGGAGTTTGAGCATGAACGGTTTGGAGTCCACTCGACTCTCATTGGTCGAAGCAGACGTGAGAGACAAGATGGCGGTTGAGATTTCAGTGGCCATTTTGTAGAGGATGCCGAAAATGACATTGAGTCAAAAATGAAATAATTTCTCGGTATAAATCTTCAAACCTCTGCGAAATATCTTGTTAGATGCTTAAAAGAAAATTTATTTAAAGGTTTCAATAGTTAAATTTTAGGTTTAAATAGTTAAAATAAATAGTTTAATTAAGTTTTGAAATTAACTTTGAAATACCATCTCCTAAAGAAATATATTATTTAGCAATACAATATAATGTAAAAATAGCAATTTTAGTTTTCTTCATTTATTAAGATAATAAATATTATTATTTAATATCCTTCATTTATTGGGATAATAAATATTATTATTTAATATCCTTCATTTGTTGAGATAATAAATATCATTGATTAATATCTTTCATATATTAAGATAATAAATAAAATTATTTAATATTCTTCATTTATTGAGATAATAAATATTATTGATTAATATCTTTCATATGTTAAGATAATTAACATCTTTCATTTGTTGAGATAATAAATATTATTAATTAATATCTTTCATGTATTGAGATAATAAATATTATTCATAATTAGATGCAGACCAAGGGAGGTGACAACATGAATCATCTTCATCCACTACTTTCGCCCTTGTAAATCAAACCTAATAAGTTGCCAACATTTCTCTGAGCACGTTTTGCTCTTCGGTTTTTGTAATTTTTGTTGTTCAATTATTTTTCAATTATTTAACCTAATCCTTAATTATTCTTTAATCATTCATGTATTTATTTGTTTATTTATTTATTTATTTATTTACTTGATTTATTTAATCAGTCGTTTGTTTAACACTTTTTTGTTTAAAAAAATTATGAATTGTCGAGATTATTAACAGCAAAAATACATCACGCAAGTTTGTCGGTGTCGAATATTATTTGTACAAATGTCTGTAAATCTTTAATAATTCATAATGCTGATATTATTTTTTATTTGTACAAATGTCTGTAAATCTTTAATAATTCATGATGCTGATACTATTTATTATTTGTACAAATGTCTGTAAATCTTTAATAATTCATAATGCTGATATTATTTATTATTTGTACAAATGTCTGTAAATCTTTAATAATTCATGATGCTGATATTATTTAAAATATTTTTTAACATTCACAATATTTACAATACTAGCAATGTTTTAATGTTTCGTCTGGATGTAGAATTCTTAACCTATTTTAAACAATTTTTTTTGCTCGCCACTTCAAAATAAATTTATTCATTTAATTATTCAAATCAAATTAAAGTTATTTATTTAATTATTCAAATCAAATCAAATTAAACTTATTCATTTAATTATATTCGAATCAATTTATGTCAAAAGAGAATTTTAAGAGTCCTAAATTATTAGGAAGCTTTAAAGAATTATTATAAATGTAATTATTTTTAATGGATAAATTTATCATTGCAAATAATTTTCCACGAAATTATTGAAAGTTAAATAAATTGAAAACACATCATCGTGAAATATTACGACAACGTTTTCAAAATTCGGTGCAGAATATTTGATTTATTTTTTCCTGAAAAAAAAACCACTTTAAAATATTTCAAAATGGACTTGTCACGACGATTGTTGGCCTGGAAATGCAATCTGAATGAAGTCGACAGCAACAATTCATCAATGCATTATGCATGCCAACAAAACGTGACAATGCATCAATGCATCATGCAGGCCATCAAAATGCAGAGTCAGAAACAATAAGTCAGCATTCAACAAACTTCAGGTCGCATTCAGTGAATGTCTCCAAATTTATGACATGGAAATCCTTTCACAGGTGTTTCATTCCACCGTTTCACCTGGAATCATTCATCCGGAGCACTGAACTTGCCAGTCACGCTCACGAAAATACGTCACAAATGTCATAAAATGGCGTCGTAGATGTTTAAGTTGTGAATTAAAAGTCAATAAATACTTCAAAAACCTGTTGAAATGCTTCATTTTACAAAATAATTTTCAAATCAAAACTGATAAGATAGAATTTCCAAAGTCTTTATAATTGTCTAATTAATTAATTTATTATTATTATTATTATTATTATTATTATTATTATTATTATTATAAATTATTATAAATTATTATAAATTAATACGATAATAAACGGTCTGAGGACAAGAATAAAATTGATGATAGAAATTTATATAGCGCTTCAGAAGCACCCGAGGTAACGATCTCAATGGATAACATCTCCACGCCAGTGCATTGAAAGGATGGACTGATGGTAAGGTGAAAGTCAGATGGACGGACGAAAAAAGCAGTTTGTATGAACGGATTTTATTAACTATAAGGACTTAATGGGATATAAAAACTCCACATTATTGCGTCCATTATTTATTTATTCTTTTCATTCGTTCATTCATTCATTCGTTCGTTCGTTCGTTCATTCGTTTATTCGTTCGGTCGTTCGTTCGTTCATTTGTTCATTCGTTCCTCTTCGTCCATCCATCCATCCATCCATTCCATCCATCCATCCATCCATCCATCCATCCATCCATCCATCCATCCATCCATCCTCCATCCATCCATCCATCCATCCATCCATCCATCATCCATCCATCCATCCATCCATCATCCATCCATCCATCCATCCATCAATCCATCCATCCATCCATCCAACTGCTCAACCATGCGCTCATCCACCGTCTACCTTCCTTCTATCATTCCAGGACACGACAATCCAATGAAAATTCTTTTCCACAGTAAATCAGTCCACGCTGTAAGCCAAGCTGCTTAGAAGAGTCCCCCTGTCTAATTCCTACCAGTGGACATGTAACTATCAAGCGACGGTACTCGGAATAAACAGCAACACATCCGCACTCTGCTTTATTGTTTCTCTCAACTCATCCGTCCATCCATCCACTCATGTTCCCATCCACCCACCAGTTCCTCCGTCAAGCCGACCATCCATCCATCCGTTAATCCGTCTGTCCATCCATCCGTCCGTATACCCATCCATCCATCCCTTAATCCGTCCGTCCGTCCGTTCATCCATACCTTAATCCGTCTGTCCATCCATTCATCCATCCATCCATCCGTCCGTTCGTCCGTCCATTCATTCATCCATCCGTCCATCCATCCATCCATCCATCCATCCATCAATCCATCCATCCCTACATGGATGGCCTCATTACTGGAGTAGGAAAGTGACATGAATGTAAGCGTCTAACGACCTCTGTCGAAATAATTAGTGCACCGAATGAGGGTGCGTTGCAGACCGCTGTCTTTCATGACTGATGGAAATGCATTGCTGGATTCAATTCTCCATGAAAATATAATAAAATGAAAATAAACTAAATAGTATCACCAATAAAAGATGCAACAACAACTAAAATAATAATAATAATAACAACAACAACCATAATAAAATTATAATAAGATAATATTCATAATAATAGGAAGATGATTGTTAATGTAATCTGCGAATCCACTTCGTGTGCTGGTG
>JAJTWR010000296.1:322500-325000 GCA_021613335.1 Whitmania pigra | reverse complement strand
AAACATGTTTCCAACATTTCAAAAGTGATTTTTGAAATGATCAATTATTATGTATTAGGCATAATTTATAAATAATATTGTCTTAAATATAATAACTTATAAATAATATTGTCTTAAATATAATAACTTATAAATAATATTGTTTAAAATATAATAACTTATAAATAATATTGTTTAAAATGCGAATGGGTGACCTCTGACTAAAGTGTGCAAAAGTGTTTCAACTCTGATCTGACTGCAAATATTGTTCAAACTGTCCGGAATCAAGCAGAAACCTGCAGAAAATGTTTGCACATTTCACATTTTCATTCAATATTATACAATTAATTTATAATTCTAAAATCATTAACAACTCTAAGCATGAAAATAAGCTTGGACAATTATTTAACAAGAAGAATAATATGAAAATTATGTTTACGAAATTAAATAATTTGCATTCGGTTGCCTATGGCAGCCATGTTTCCACAGCATTTGGACGTGAACAACTCACTCTCTTTGTATTGAATGATGTTGGCGTGTCTCCTGATCATCAACAGACATTGGAAGCAATTCTTCTCCCTGCAAGGACAAGACTTTCATCACATTCGATAAATTCACAAAGCTGCTGACACTTTTCGCATTTTAATTTTTTTTTTTTTTTTAAATTTTTTTCTTTCTAATTTCGTTCTTGTCAAGTGCACAGCTGATTTCAACAAAGGTGTCTCTTTTTGAGGCAGGAGGGAAACCCAAAAATAGAACACCTAAAAATAGCAAGACACACGTGATCAGGCGATGGATTGAAAGATTGAAAGAAGAAGAAGAAGAAAAAATAGGATCAACCATCGTGGTTATAGTTGTTTATTATAAATAGTTTGACCTTTGAGGTCATTCCGACTTAAGAAAAATAATTCATTGGAACATATTTCACGTTTGAGAAGTTCTCCGCGTCACTTCATTGAACCTCGACCGATGTCGCGCTCGAATGAACACAAAGTCACAAGTTGAGAGTTTTTTTCTCGCTCCTGTGCCGTTGATAAATACAGCGAATAATTGGCCAGATAGCTTCCGATGCCAGAGGTCCAATCCATCAATCCTCTCAAGCGATGAACTTTCCTAAACGTCTGCAATACCATCAGTGGTATCCACTCCTGGAATTATGAGGATCCGCCGATGAAAATTAAATCAAATATCGTGGCAGCTCTGAATCTATCGACGCAATCGAAAATGAAAATGAAACTGAAAATCAAAATTGAAATTGAAACTCAGCAAATAAGTGAATAGATTGAATTTTTGAAAATGAGAATTTAGAAATTAAAATGAAGAGAATGAAGATAAAAAAAATAAGGTTATTGAAAAACATGGCACGGGTCAGACTAAGGCCTTCTGTTGTTGGGGATTTGTGGTTCTCAAGAAGAACAGTCCTCAGTATGATTGAAAAGCCTCCAAAGACAGGTGTGATACGTGACAATCCAGACAAACTCCAAACCCTCTCCACGCACAGCAGCGAGAAGCGGGTAGCATTGCAAGTTTAGCAGACGCATTCCAGCGATCGCATCCGGGAGCCACTAACCAATGCAACCGAAGTTAATGTCTTCGATTGTTGCCAATTCGTCCAGTTGCGCGGATATCCGATGGTTCTGGAAAAGCTTTTCCAAGCAGCTTTTCGAGGAGAATATTACTCTGGACACGTGGAGCGGGCGGATTAGAGGATTACGGAATGGAATTGGTCCGCCTCCATTAATTCTCGCCATGTTTATTAATCTAATTCAGTCCACTGTCTCATTGTTTGACGATTGTTTTTAAGTTTTTCTATTTCATTGTCTACTTGTCAATGTATCGCTGTCTGTTTCTTGACGTCGTCGTTGTTGTTGCTGTTGCTGTTGTTGTTGTTGTTGTTGAAACTGATCACGGATATTACTATTTATTCATGAAATGTTATCGTTTGCACGTTAATTTCTTTGTCAAATCTTGAATTACTCGAATTTAAATTATCTGAAATGTAATTCAACATACTCGCAATACTCGGAACTTCTTCGAAATCGAATCTTTCAAGCGAAACTAAAATTCACTCCGTAAATAGACTCCAAATGTATTTTTATTTTATTTCCTAAATCATCCTATTTTTAATTATATATTCATCCTATTAATAATTATATATTCATCCTATTTTTAATTATATATTCATCCAACACGAGCGAAAGTAGCAGGGAACGCTAACGAAGTCGAAATAAACAGAGACGAGAAAAACTAATTTAATTAACGATTCCTTGAAATTGCTCAACCAGGCACGAACCGTGGGCCCCTGATTCATAAAACAATCCACTGCAGACCTACCCTCAAATTAACCCCAGCTCTGGCTTTCACTGCGCCTCACCCGAAACAAAGAGAGGGGTTGTCAATCACGTAGCTGGGTCAAAGGGTTGCTGAGAGAGTCGATGGTGAATGCGGAAACATAGGATTCAATTAGGACTCGGAAAGACTGGAGGATGAAACTCATCCTAATTCAACTGCTGCTCCAAGT
>JAJTWR010000296.1:315000-317500 GCA_021613335.1 Whitmania pigra | reverse complement strand
ATAAATTGGCGCGTATGACAGCAGACGAGATTGATTGCAGCCCTGGAGAGTATTACCTTCGCGACCAGAAAGATGGCTGATAAGTTATCCTTACAAGTTATCCTTTTAAGTTATGCGGCAACCTTCGCCAAATTAAGGCCAACTTCAAGCTGCCTCGAAGCACAATTTCAGGCGTAGACTGGGCAGTTTAATCCAGCAATCTGCTTTTCACGTCAGGCAGGGGAATTGACGGCAACTTGTTGATGGTCTGCCGGAATCTTTTATGTTGGAGTCGTGATCCATTGAAGGGATGCGCTCTGAAATTGACTTCCTTGTTTGAATTCCGGGCATGTTTTGACTTAATGATTCAGGATGTAAACTTCTTCCCGTGCAGTAAAAGTCGGAATGAACAAAGGACTAATCAGCAGCTGAAGGAATAAAGGAAAATAAAGGAAAGTCTTTAAGACAAACTGGAATAGTTCAGCAGGAATTGCCCTCTTCGGCGTGTCTTTTGATCAAACACCGGAGACAGAAAATGCAAACGGAGATGAAATGCATTATTATCATTTATAACAAAAAAAAACCTGATTAATTAAGAGGAAAATTGATGGGAAAAGTTTCAAGGAAGAGAAACACTTGGTGCATTCTATCCTTTCAAGATGATTAATGGAGCTCTCTTTATAGCCAGGAAAAGCATTAGGGATGGGCTAGTTTGCCTCCCAATAAGAAGATCAATGCTGGTCTGATATTGTTCTAGACAGTTTTGTTTTTAGATAAATTCTTTGAATTCTTCCTCTTTGTGAGGGCAGAATGAGGGATGAGATCCTCGTTTGTCAGCAGAATGTGGCCATTCCACTGAGTTGTTGCTGATTTATTTTCTTTTCTAAATCTTCTCTCAAGCCCCCAATCTCATTTCGAGAGGAATTTTCAAGATTAAATTTGAAATGTAAATTAAATGCTCGAAAAACTTTAAAATCCCGCTCTCGTGTCAGGCGTTCATTGGGTCTCGAATAGACCAATCGACAGTAGCGATCGAAAATAACGGAAATTCCTTGCAATTTCATGCGTGCTTTCACTTTCATCTTCGTGTAAATAAGCAAACTGTAAATAAGCCCCACATGATGAAATAAGTTATACATGTTGTAAATAATTTGTACATGTTGTAAATAATTTGTACATGTTGTAAATAATTTGTACATGTTGTAAATAAGTTGTACATGTTCTAAATAAGTTGTACATGTTGTAAATAAGTTGTACATGTACACGTTGTGAACAAGTTGAACTTGTTGTAAATAAATTTGTAAATAAATTTGTTAATAAATTTGTAAATAAATTTGTAAATAAACAAACAACTTTTGCATTCTTCGACCTACAAATCGGATTTCAAATTTCCTCAATAAAAGTCGCTAAACATTTCTTTACGACGCATTAAATTCATACGCAAAATAACATTGAGCATGCTGATTAAAGATAACAGGATTTGATTTAAACTTTAAATTAACGTAAACAAACTGAAAAGAATTTTATTTTAACAATTCAATGGCAACTTGTTGTTGTTGTTGTTGTTGTTTTCACTCGAGTGAAACAGAAGAGATTCTACGGCGGTCCACTTGTTAACAAATTTAAATTCATCATCGTCGTCTTCGTCGCACTCATTTGCATATCTCTTGACCATGCATATTAATTTCCTGCCAGACCGTCTCAAGGTCTGAATAGATTTAGACTACTAATTACGAAACTGTAATTACTAAGCTTATAATTATTATAATTAGTAATTGTTAATAGAAATTAATATAATTATTAATAAACAAACTGGAAACTTTTTCTGCCATAATCAGAAAATCATAATAACCAGTCAATATCAAAATAAAAGTTAAATATATTTATTTAATTTTCATAAAATCATAACAAAAACTTTAACAACATCAGAATAATCATTATCATTAAACTACATAATCATAAACTGAATTATGTCCACAACAAACTTGTTCGAGAATAGGTAATAATCTCTTTGCTCCTCGATGCAATGCCCCTTGGAGGTGATGTGGCTGTCCTTGATGACCACGTTCCCCAAACCACTTTGGAAGTACTTGCCCCGCCATTCTACTGGAAACTTGCACTTGCCATCTGCAATGGAAAGAGAAAAGGGGCAAGTGTTAAGACGTTAAGAAGATGTTTTGTGACGTTCTGAGCTTTTCGAAAGTGTTCTATTCGAACTCAGTGTTCCGGGAATTCTTGAAATCATTCGCATTTTTTGGGGAATTTTAATTTCATATATATATTTTATTTTTATTTTTTTTTGCATCAAAATAAGATGACGAATATATTTAAAATTGGCATCAAATGTCTAAAAACTGTCACTGAACGAACCGAGCGATCTGAAATAAAAATCTAAAAATAGAACGAAGATAATGATGTCGATGATGAAGATGATGGTGATGATGTTGTTGCTGGTATTGTTGTTGATGATGATAACGATGATGATGATGATGACGACGACGATGACGATGACAGTTATTGT
>JAJTWR010000296.1:282500-310000 GCA_021613335.1 Whitmania pigra | reverse complement strand
TTTGCTCAATAAAACTCAATAAAAATAACGGAAAATTTATATTGGTGGTTTAATTTCGCAGCAATCTTTGCCAGCCATAAATTGATACTCACTCACTCACTCACACACTCATTCAATGTTTTAAAGCATTAATTTCAAACCATTGTTTGAGTTTAAAATCTTTTTTAAAATCTTTACTCTTTCATTTCTCGTAAAAAACCATTTTTTCCATTTGAATGATTTCAGCGGATTCTCGACGAATGTTCTGAGTTTGTGACAAATTGAAGGAGATTTTTAAACAAAAAAAAAATTAAATGAAACACAAAAACTGTTCACGCATCGTTGATTCACGTTTCTATCCCTCCCTTTCCCTTTCTCTCTCTTAATGTTTCATTCTAATTTTGTTTTCCATCTTTTGTATATTGATGTATACGAGTCCTAGCTATTAGTGTCTATGCGTGGGAAATTGCATAAGCTTCGAAAATAACTTTGCGAGTCAAAGAGGAATTATGGCTGCACAAAAATGCCTTCCTTCACGAGTTTGGCGCCAAAAAGACCAGGAAATTCTCCGCCATTTGGCGTCAACGGTGGATGGATCTCCAAGGTTGAACCGTGAATAGTAATTTAAGGGGGTGGAGGGGGCGTTTACGATTTGACACCGATTGCTTGGATCAGAGGGCTCGGAATTAGCCATTTCAAGGGCTTCTTGTTCTTAAGGGGCCGTCACGAATAATGATGATGAACAAATCACATGAATTTGTAATGGAAATCAGAGCTAATGGCTGCAATTTGTTTATCTTTGCTTGGGAGATTGGTGATTAAAACGTGTGTAATCGTTGAGAATGTTCCCAAGAAATACTTTGTATTTTGTTACCAAACGAGGCTGATTCCTTCTTTCGTGACTTTTGTGGACATCCCCTCCCTCAAATTAGCTATTAGAGTTTTTAAAATTTGCTCAAAATGTTTAATTAAATTATGTTATTTGAATTTACTTTAAAGTAATTGAAATTAAAAGAATTTCTGAAAAACACCACTTTAACAATATCGTCAAGTTACGTGTGTAGTTTTCGTATTAAATTAGTTCTTGACTTTTAACCAATTATTTATTAAATATTTACCAAATAATTTATAAAACGATTAACTAAACATTTACTAAATTATTTTAAAATTGTTAATTTTTTTGCTCCAGGAATTTCTCATGGTGAAGAAGATGTATTCAGCATGAGGTATTATTTAACAACAAAACTTCTGTTGATGGATGGAATGACGTCGAAACAATCCTTCCATGGTAGCCATGGTGATGACGATGATGACCATGATGATGATGGTGACGATGATAATGATGATGCTGATAATGATGACGATGACGGTGATAATGATGACGATGACGACGACGATGCAGATGATAGTGACTATAATTCGTGCCATCAATAGTACACGGAGGAACGGAATATATGACGTAATATCGCGGACCATGTAATTCCTGACGTCCATTTTTCCAGAGCGGCATCAATAATGAAAGCTTCACGCTTCACTGATCACGTGAAACAAAAACTTGTTCGACCGATCACTCAGGAGTGCAATGAGTGATTGCAAGAATTTGCAATCAATTTGTCTCGAATGGGTTGATAATATTTTATGTTAATAGAGAATTAAAATTATTTATTCGATAACGTTATGATAATTTATTGAGGCGTTGGCGAGAGAAAACGCAGAGAAAAAAACATGGGAATGCATAATTCCGATTATAATATTTTTATTATTTACGAGAACCATCGAAGCGAGGACTTCGCTGGAAAACATAAAACAAAGATTCAAGGAGGGACGATTCTGTGACAGGCGCTGTACCGTGAAATGCATCCTAATAATATGCCGTGTGCGACGGTCCGTGGCGAATTAATGCACCGTCCTCCGCGTGGAATAGCCGGGGAAGGCATGAGAGATGCACGAAAGTAATGGGAGAAAAAAACAACAACTCTACGAGGGGTAAGGTCGGAGTTATAAGGCCCTAAACAGCTGACGTTTGGCACCACAAAGTTTCGAGATTGGCATTTCAATCGAACATTTTCGGTGTTTCACCTTGACATGACCTTCAAACTGCTTTTCACTCGATTGGATAAACAAAATATCATCGTGGTTGTCGTTGTTGTTGTTGATGATGTTGTTGTTGTTGTCGTTGTTGTTGATGTTGATGTTGTTGTTATTGTCGTTATTGTTGTTGTTGCCGTATTAAAATGTCGAACCAGATGGCTTGCATGTTGATGCAACCGTGAAAGGATCAAGGTCACAGGGTTCAAAATAACACGTTTATGTGTTTTTGATAGCTGGATTGATGTTAATCATTTTTAAGAACTAAATTAGAGATTCCAAGAATACATGTTTGCCTCATCCAGCTTCATTCCTCCTCCATCCACTCCTTCCCTCCTTCCATCATCCACCTCCGCCATCATACCTGCCACGGTTCTCATTTCCTAATTATTTCCATCCAGCAACTTCTGCTGATGGAAACAACAACGTAATCATCGGAGTCGGAGAAATCGTCATCGTCATCAACATAATAGGCATAGTCATCATCAGCATCATAATCGTCTTCGTCATCATCATCATCATAACCGTCAGCAACATCATCATCATAATCGTCATCTTCATCATAATCATCATCAGCATCATCATCGTAATCGTCATCATCATCATAAACATCAACGTTACCACCATCGTAGCAGTTACAACAACTGTAAATAATAGCGTCGTCGCAACAATAGCACAACGACAAACATTCAAAGAAAGCATCTCTTCAACAAAACTAATCGAAAACTCTGAAAACAACAACAACATCAACAACAACAACAACATTAATAAAGTTGATTCTCTCGAAAGCTTCATAAAAGTCGGAAGCGATGCCAGGCCTACAATATTGGATTTTCATATTTTTAAGCCTCCTCAACATAAACAACAACAACAACTATAATAATAATAATAATAATAATAATAATAATAATTAATAATAATAATAATAATAATAATAATAATAATAATAATAATTAATAATAATAATAATAATAATAATAATAATAATAATAATAATAATAATAATAATAATATAATAATAATAATAATAATAATAATAATAATAATAATAATAATAATAATAATAATAATAATAATAATAATAATAATAATAATAATAATAATAATAATAAATAATAATAATAATAATAATATAATAATAATAATAATAATTAATAATAATAATAATAATAATATAATAATAATAATAATAATAATAATAATATTAACAACAACAACAACTCAATGCATTCACAATAAAAGAGAAAGAGACTCTTACAACTGATCATCATTTCCAAAGCGAATGGAATTGTGAATACTTAAAGACATGCTTGACTTATTCAGAGGGGGTTCATCGAAGAGCCGAGGGATGGGGTGGCAGCGGTAATCAACACCGTCGACAGGACAAACGGTACGATGGGCGAACATTCGTCACAGGCGAACTGTCCTTCATCCATCAAGACACGGTGGTCCAAATCCCCCTCTAGGATGCTCCCGCCATCCTTTTTCCGACTCCATCATCTTAATGTTCGGTCACGGATGAACGATCTCGGACCTGATTAATTCATAAACCCATCCATTGGATCGCCGCATTCTTGGCACGCTCCTGGAAAATAAGAAACAGAACTTTGAGAAGTGTCGGAAAACTCATGAAGGATGGATGGACGGATATATGGAAGAAAGGGTGACTGGATGGATGGATATTTGGAAGAAAGGGTGACTGGATGGATGGATGGACGGACGGACGGATGGATGGATGGATGGATGGATGGATGGATGGATGGATGGATGGATGGATGGACGGGCGGACGGATGGATAGATGGATGGATGGATGGATAGATGGATGGATGGATGGATAAATAGAAGAAGCAATGGACAACGAAAGAAGTAGAAAAATGTAATCCTGCGTTCACTGTTCGGGATTTTCCAATCATCCGGAAAATGGAACATGTTGCATTTCGAGACGATTTTTTTTGTCATTAATTTTGAATTTCGTTTTACATTGTTTTCAATTAATATTGTTTTAATTTGTTTTTAATTAATTTTGTTTTCATTTGTTTTCAATTAATTTTGTTTTCATTTGTTTTTTGTGCAAAATTCTAGAAAAACGTCTGTGAAAAACGTGTTAATGTTTGAATAAATTGCAAAATGACATTCCATTGAGGTAACCATTGAACAACACTTACATAGTTTCAAGGGTTATTTAAACATTTAAATCGAGTTATAATTTAATGTAATTATTACATTAATATTATTATTATAAATATAGATTTTGTGCTAATAATTATTATATTTTATTGGAGGTTTTATAAAAACTATTTCTGATGAGAAGTATTCTGTGAAAGAATACTCAAGGCGATATGCTACAAGTACTTTCCATTTCATCCACTCAATGATCCGTGACCTTCCGTGATTGAGAGATCAACGTGGATGGATGGATGAATGGATGGATGGACGGATGGATGGATGGATGGATGGATGGATGGATGGATGGATGGATGGATGGATCCTACTTCTGATGTTTTAAAGCAAAATTTCAGTTCGTTGGTGCTTATTTTTTTACTTTATTCTCTTCAAACGGAGATTTTCACGCCCCATTGATTTTCACGCCAGCCACTGCACACACACGAGCTCACAAACGCACACAAACTTCTCATTGTTCAACACTGGAAAAACGGAAGCCCTGGAATCGAGTGAGTGACTGGAAAGAAAGAAAAATGTGAGAAATTCTTTTCTTGTTGGCGTGCTGTTGTTATTGTTATGTTGTTGTTGTTATTGTTGGTGTTTTTGTTATGTTGTTGTTGTTGTTATGTTGTTGATGACGATGTTGTTGTGTTGTTACGTTGTAATTGATTCAATTACAGGTGAAATCATGTACCGCTTTATATAGTCGTCATCAATACCATCATCATCATCATCATCATCATCGTCATCGTTATCATGAACGCTGTGGATGATGGCATGAATGGAATTAATGAGTCCATGAAACATCACGCCATCTCCAATAATGCGCAGTGAATCATTTTGACGTTCTCGACAAAGTTACTCTCGGAATCATAATTTTATTATTAATAATTTTAATGATATTAAAAATAGTAATATTAATAATTTCAAAAGTAATAATAATGATTTTCAATAAATACCGTAAATTATAACATTTAATGCAACATGCTTGAATTGAATCCATTGAACTCGTCATTTCATCAATTCACCGATTATTGTGATTCGACATTTTAATTAATTAATCACAATATTATAATAATAATTAATTATTAATTATATATTATTATTATTATTAATTATTAATTATATATATTATTATTATAATAATTAATTATTAATTATATATTATTATTATAATAATTAATTTAATTATATATTATTATATTATTATTATTATTATTTATTTATTCCAGGAATTATGGTGAACCACCAACAAATGAGATTCCCTCAACTCAGTTTCGTCTTCTGATTTAAGTCACGGTGTCCCGATAGATGTCGCTAATGGAGATTCACGGTTGACATGCTCTGATGCACCCTTTGAACGTCTTCAACAATTCCATTCTCATACACGCTTTTCGATGACTTGGTTGCCATGGAAACGTTCATCGGCAGTTCTTTGTTTATTGCTTCTCTATATTATTGATTAATAATAATAATAATAATAATAATAATATAATAATAATAATAATAATAATAATAATAATAATAATAATAATAATAATAATAATAATAAATAATAATAATAATAATAATAATAATAATAATAATAATAATAATAATAATAATAATTAATAATAATAATAATAATAATTAATAATAATAATAATAATGATAATAATAATAATAATAATAATAATAATAACAATAATAATAATAACAATAATAACAACAAACATTACAACAAAAAATTAATTACAACTTTAATTAACCCCGTTAAAACGACGACGAAGAGTGCTACCCCTCAGCCAATTAATTACGGGGGCACACGAAGCAAACCCTCGGCTTATGAGGAGCGTTTAATTTGCATCTGGTGCAAAAGCGAGGTGCCAATTACAGGTTGAAACGCATCGACCATCACGCCATCCATTCATCCATTATCCCGTGTCCAATCTTGCTGGAAAAACAGCTCCCGCTTTCGTCACATTTGCGATTGATTTCTCTGCAACTTTTGTCGGTAATTCATTTTTATTTTTGTTTTTACAATCATTTCGTTATTTACTTAATATTTAGTGATTTAGTTATTTATTTATACTTTTGGACAATAATTTTTTATAATTACACAGAATATAAATTTATAAAATGTTTTATTTACTGTTGAAATGCTTGCTTAGTTCTTTTTTGCGCGTGGTTTAATCGAGGTTATGAATTGATATTATATCATAAGGTTGATTTAGCATTTAAATAAATGTTTAGTTCAACATTCCTTGCAATTGCTAAGATCAGTAATTTGGTTAAATGCTTACTATGATTAGGCGGTTACATTGTTACAACTTTATGAAAGCCATCATGTAAATATCAAGTATCATTTTATTAATTATTATTTTAATACTAAATAATACGTTAATTATTACTAGTACAGTATTAATTACTATTAATATTAATTTATTAATGAGAAAAATCATTCGTCACGCGTCAGTACGTATTTCTCTTTTTCGCGACGTGAAAAAGTTGATTGACAAGAATGATTGATTGATTGACAAGAAAGATTGATTGATTGACATTTCCGTCGGAACGAAAGAAGGAACGAATGAAAGAAAAAGAAGTAAAAGAGGAAGGTGCTGCCGGAAAATTTCACGGCGGAATATTTGTGCAGCGGACGCTCACGGGAGTCTTAAGAAGTTCTCTCCTTGTTTGCTCTGAGGCTGAATTATGTGCCTGGCAGAACTTAATCAATTGATTTTCCACGACAACAACAACCATTTCCACGACGAAATGCTTCAATCTCAACCTGGCTTGAAACTGCTTTAAATTCGAAGTTCATTCTCGAGGATGAACGAAAAACAGTTGGTCGGTGTTTTTGGTTTTTTTTTTTTTTTTACATCGGACCGGTGTTACTTAGAAAATCCGTGTCGAGCAATTCAGCCGGGACAGACGAGGAATACTAACGGCCTTCATAACAGTGACTTTCAGTACATAAACAACTCTTTGAGCGACGCGCCGAATACCACATCGGTGTTAATGGCTCACCATCCACCCAACCATCAGGTCACCCATCCATCTACAATACCTCCCCATTATCTCCACAATATCACCCAAACACCCAATCACCAACCCATCCATCCACCCGACCGATTCATCCACTCATCCATCCACCCAGCCATCCACCAACCATCCACCCAATCATCCATCCAACCACCCATTACAATTTCCCATCCACTTTCCCCAATTTTCAAAACATGTTTCCGAGTTTTGCTTTAATTGTTCAGAGCTTTGTATTTCCCCTTTCAAATTTTTCCACCTGTTTCTCCTGTTGAATTCTTGCGGAGT
Source organism: Whitmania pigra (assembly GCA_021613335.1). Classification (NCBI taxonomy): domain Eukaryota; kingdom Metazoa; phylum Annelida; class Clitellata; order Hirudinida; family Haemopidae; genus Whitmania; species Whitmania pigra. Next base: position 302,463 of record JAJTWR010000296.1, on the reverse strand, counting down.
TTAATCGTCTGAAAGAACTTTTCTTTTCATGTTGTCGTCTTCCTCATCTCGTCACGTCTTCATGTATTCGCTACTTTCTTATTTGCTTGTCTCCAGTTCTTTTTTGTTGTTGAAGATGACGACTTCATGAATAATTAATTAAGAATCATTATTATTATTCCATCGTCATCCTCACCCAATTTTCAATCGTCATCATTCTCGTCATCGTAGAAGTACTCCAGGAGTAGGCAGTTTAATTGACTCAGCAGCAAAGTGCTGCACGAATGAAGATGTCGAAGATCATCATCAGGATCATCAAGTGATGGAGTGAAAGAGTAATGGAGTGATGGAGTGAAGGAGTGAAGGAGTGAAGGAGTAATGTAGTGATGCTTCAGATGCTCTTCAGAGGAAGTACAGTACCGAGTGAACTCACGAGTGAATTCGCATTTGATGGGGTCCTTTATTTTAGCGCAACTTCAATTTCTTTTGATTTGCGCTAAAAATCGGTCCTTTAAATGTCCTCACAATCAGGTGATCATTGCAGGTGATTATTACAGGTGATTATTACAGGTAATCATTACAGGGGAACAGAGGTAAATATGATAACAATAACAATCAAAACAACGGATATTTTAATTGATGTAAATTGTTTTATGAATAATTTATGTTTAGCAGGTAATAAATATTTCATGAATAATTAAAATTTTAATAGGTGGTCCTTCCTATCATGAATAGCAATTGTTTCCATCTCGTGACAAGAATCCTGGCATCAATTCAAGCCCAGTGAGCACATAAACACAAACACATACACATACACACACCCATGGACACATCATGTCACACATCAGCCCCCTGTGGTCGACCCAGACACGCATTGGGGGGTCCACGATGCAAGGGGCTCATAGATTTCAAATGACTCTTCACCACGAAAATGTCTTAAAGAAGCATAAATTTTTTAACAAGCTATTCGTGAGCTGTTGTTGTTGTTGTTGTTGTTTTTAATGGCAGCTTTTGTTGCGGTCGTTGCGATTCCACACCATGTCGGTTCGACTCAAGTTGTTCATCTTCCTCCTCCTCCTCCTCATCATCATCGTCATCGTCATCGTCATCGTCATCGTCATCGTCATCGTCATCGTCATCGTCATCGTCATCGTCATCATCATCATCATCATCATCATCATCATTCATCATCATCATCATCATCATCATCATCTCATCATCATCATCATCATCATCATCATCATCATCATCATCATCATTCATCATCATCATCATCACCATCATCATCATCATCATCATCATCATCATCATCATCATCATCGCCATCATAATCGTCATCATGACAGTTGTAAGATGCAACCTCCATTACAGTTGTTGCAGACGACTTCTGACGGGTGCTCGTAGCAATGTTAATGAAGGTCTGGCGAGGATAATAGGAAACTAATTGAGCGTAAGGTAATAAAATTCGTCTTCCGTGGTCGGAAAAGGGAAGGAATCATTTGTCAGGAGAACTTTAAGGAGCCATAAACAATGCTTCCAGTTGCAAACTCAAGAACTCCAGTTCTTCTGTAAGAACCATCTTCGACCTGGATAATTCCTCATCTGCTGAAGGTGTTCAGCGCCACCTGAACGAGTTGTTACCAAAGATTCGTCAAATATTATTTTCTTTTTTTTTACTCCTCCAGAAGTGTTCTCTTCATCGTCGATCATGCGAAAACTTTCTTCGGAGTAATTTATTTGCTTCGTTTGAAATTAAAAAAAAAAACGCCTTAAAATTGTTTTAAAAAGCGTCAATTAAAGTTAATAATATGTTACGAAGAAATATTTTCAAACAATCTGAATGCAATCCGTACTCCCGGATTTACGCGCCACGTGTCGCCACGCACCTGTCTTTCCCGCCAACTGCTTCCAGACGACAACTGCGAAGTTGACGCTCGTCACAAAACAAAAGACTTTCACTGTCTTAGCGTGACTTCGGACGTGAAACGATTGTGGAAAAGTATTTTCCAGGAGGTGGAAAAGACGAAATTGTTCTTCGTTGGATCACGTGACGAATGTCAAACAGCTGCTTTCGGCCTTGTTTTCAATCAATTATTTCCTCGGTTTATGTTATTCTATTTTATAAATAAATAAAAAAAAAAATAAATTAATTAATTAATTAATAAATATACATATATTTATAAATAAATAAGTTTCTAAATTCATCCATTGTTCGCCACGAGTTTTATACCGATTTATTGTTTTGTTAATGATTTTATTATTTTTCCTCATTATTATTTTTATAATTATTATTATTTGTTGCTTTTGTTATTGTTGTTGTTGTTGTTGTTGCTGAATAGATAACGAGAAACACTCATCCACATGAATGGATCTTCTGAATTGTTGAAACGTCTCCTTTCAAAGGAGTTTCTGCATGTTGGAACTTGTTGCATGTTCGTAAGCGATTGCCTGCGAGTGGTTGAAGCCAATTATCGATCATTAGAGTTAACGACTGTTTGTTTGTTTCTTGCTGTTCCAAACATCATAAACAACAACAACAATTGCAACAACAACAACAACAACAGCAGCAGCCAGAACAACAACAACAACAACACCAATTGCAACAGCATCAACAACAATTGCAACAACATCAACAACAACAACAACAACAACAATGACGATTGCAACATCCATTACTATTTTGATTCCGTTTATTTCTTCTTATTATCCTCTGAAATACATTCCCATAAGAACGACCAACTTACGTATGGCTTACCCTATTGACTTGGTAAGCCTACCAAAGGTGGGACATCATCATTATCACTTTTATCGTCGATGTCGTCATCATTCCGTCACCATCATCTCGTCATCACCATCCTTAACAGCATCATCATCACCGCCATCGTCGTCATCAGCATCGTCATCACCATCCTCTTCAGCATCATCACCATCGTCATCACCATCTTCATCATCATCGTCATCGCCATCATCATCACAGTGATTCGGGACAATCATGGCTCAGTCACACTTAAAAGAGAATTAAACGTCCATTTCTTTTGCATTTGTTCGGAAATACATAAAAATAAAAAAGTAATGCATAAAAATAAATTGCATTTTCGTCCATATTCGCTGCACTCATTAATGAGTCAGATGCATGGATTGAATGCATCGCATGCGTTTGTCAAGTGAATTCAAAAAGGCAACTTGGATTCAACATGAACTGCCATCCAATTCTTGCAGTCCAATTCATTCTGGATGGAGATAATGTAACGGCAAGAGTTATATATGTATCTGTATTTGTATGTATGTCTGCAGTTGTATGCATATCTGTATTTGTATGTATGTCTGCAGTTGTATGCATATCTGTATTTGTATGTATGTCTGTAGTTGTATGCATATCAGCATTTGTATGTTTGTCTGCAGTTGTATGCATATCTGTATTTGTATGTATGTCTGCAGTTGTATGCATATCTGTATTTGTATGTATGTCTGCAGTTGTATGCATATCTGTATTCGTATGTATGTCTGCAGTTGTATGCATATCAGCATTTGTATGTTTGTCTGCAGTTGTATGCATATCCGTATTTGTATGTATGTCTGCAGTTGTATGCATATCAGCATTTGTATGTTTGTCTGCAGTTGTATGCATATCAGCATTTGTATGTTTGTCTGCAGTTGTATGCCTATCTATATTTGTATGTGTGTCCATATCTGTATGTTTCTAGGAATGTACATGTACATAAGTATTTGTAGGTGAAATCTGTGTGTTTTATGCACATCTGTGTCTGTATATCGGGGTATCTGTCTTTGTATGAGTCTAATTGCATCAGTTTATAACCGATGTGATTTAGACAATTGCACACTTTATGATTGAGCTCATTTCTGAGATTGCAAAATAAAACATATTTTCAAGAATTTTGCATTTTGAAGAATTCAACGCATGTTTCCCCTGCAAATTCAATATATTCCTGCACAACATTTTGTTTCAAATCAGAACATTTTTTGATCATTGTAATCGTTTTAGTCAGTTAAATTCAATAAGTCTTTGTGCACGTCGTCATCATCATCATCATCATCATCATCATCGTCATCATCATCATCATCATCATCATCATCATCATCATCATCATCATCATCATCATCATCATATTTCATCATCATCATCATCATCATCATCATAATCATAATCATAATCATCGTCATCATCATCATCATCGTCATCGTCATCGTCATCGTCATCGTCATCGTCATCGTCCTTCATCGTCATCGTCATCGTCATCGTCATCGTCATCGTCATCGTCATCGTCATCGTCATCATCATCATCATCATCATCATCATCATCATCATCATCATCATCATCATCATCATCATCATCATCATCTCATCATCATCATCATCATCATCATCATCATCATCACATCATCATCATCATCATCATCATCATCATCATCATCATCATCATCATCATCATCATCATCATCATCATCATCATCATCATCATCATCATCACCATCACCGACAAAAGTACAAAAGTTTTTCTTCCCTCTCGACTTCCCTTGTAAGCAGGTAATCCTTGACACCTGGAGCTTAATTTCGTCCAGATTCGAAATCTTTTGTGGATGTTGAATCCCTCGAGTTTGCTTGGAAACATTTACTTCAACAACGACAACAACAACAACAACAACAACGACGACGACGACGACGACACCAACAACATGAGAATCGTTCACGAGAACCTCAAATTCCACTCGAGTAACAATCGTTCCATGCTTCTTTTGTCGATTGGTAGCATGTTTTTGTAGACATTTATTCAATAAAACAAAAATTTAGTTATTAAATTAAAATATTATTTATTCAAATAAAATGTTTCCTAATCTATTAAAGTGTTATTTTTATAATTAATTTATACTCGTTTCAATTTTCCTGTGATAAATTTGCTGCTTTATTTCATCATTTGTTAAACATTTAACTATTAATCAACTGCACGAATGCATTTCTCAAATTAAAAATAAATACAGAATATTAAAAATTGATTTAATTTCAAGGTAAATTAATTAAAAAGTAATAACTCAGAATTAATTGACGTTCTCGGAATTGAAAAATACTTTCGAGCTAATTTAGAATTTATTTCTGACGAAACATCAACATTTCACGAAATCCTGGAAAAATATTCGAGCAAAACATTGTTTAATTTAATTAATTATTTTATTGTATTTTAATGTATTTTAAATTAATTTCTTATTTATTAATTTCATTTAGCATGCATTGCGCCTTATTAATAATTAAACGATTTTAATTAAATAACTTGCTTCAAATTTGTTTTCCTATATTATTTTGCATATATATCCTTTATAAATTATATCTACCTATATTATTTTATATATTCCTTATTATGAATTTTAGAAAATACAAAGACTTACAAATGAAGCAAATAAATATTTATTATTTATTTCTCATTTTAAACCCTAAAAGTAAAATACGAGTCTTCATAAACAACATTACTCCACAAATAAGCACCATTGAAGCATTATTAACAAAAATCACAAAAATTCGTAAAAAAATATTCACGCATAGGTTTTCTTCTGCAATAGTAAATACAATTTCGAATAATGCAACTCGATTGGCTTAATAAAAGAAATAAATTAACTCAATTATTAAGCTTTACAATATTCATTTATAAATTTTAAACATAACTCACATAATAAATAAATTTATTTATTAAGCTTTATAATGTTCATAAAGTTACTTTAATCATTTCTCACGTAATAAATAAATTTAATTTTGAAGCTTCATAATGCTCATAAATATATTTAAGTTTAAATAAATAATTATTACATTTATTTGTAAATAATTATTATACTATATAGTTAAATAATTAATAAAATTTACATTTGTAAATAATTATGATATTATATAAATAAATAATTATTATATTTACAAATAAATATTTTGAACTCAAACATCCCCTCAAAGCACAGAAATGATGTACTAGAGTACAGGGGTTCAGTTCTGCCTGCCAAACTCCAACGTACCCCGATGTCAGACGAGGGCTTATTGGCTTAGAAGGTTTCAATGGGAGGCATCCTTTCTTTACATCACGTGACGGAAGCTGCTGGAAAAAATGGCGTCTGGTGTTTTACGAGTCCTGGAGTAACTCAATTGCACGGAGGGGAGGTTATGAATAAATTTTTAATTGGGAGTTAGCCATGTCAGGTTTTATGGGGCCGTAAACATCCTGGGCTTCAAGTCACCGAGGAAGGAATCGATCCCAAGGCAGACCATTCCACTCACCCAAAATGTCCACCTATTCATTTCTACTCCCCTTTTCATCACTCATCCACCCATCCACCCTGTTTTCAGTTCCTCAACATCATCCCATCCTTGTTTTAGCCCCAACGACCCCAACGTCCAATAAAACGTCCCCGTCTTCTGGAGTTTGTTAAAAGAAGCTAAATTTAAAAAGCTGGGGAATTCCAGCTTCTGATGTCATATTAATCAAGTGAGTGCTCCTGGGGAATTCCGGTTTTTTTTCTTTTTCTGTTTTTTTGAAATTCGTACGTTTTCGTTCCACTAAAAAGATTGGAACATCGAGAGATTAGCTTCCGTTCTAATTGTACTTATTATTATTATTATTATTAATTATTATTATTATTATTATTATTATTATTAATTATTATTATTATTATTATTATATTATTATTATATTATTATTATTATTATTATATTATTATTATTATTATTATTATTATTATTATTATTATTATTATTATTATTATTATTATTATTATTATTATTAGTATTATTATTATTATTATTATTATTATTATTATTATTATTATTATTATTATTATTATTATTATTATTATTATTATTATTATTATTATTATTATTATTATTAGTATTATTATTATTATTCTTATTATTATTATTATTATTCTTATTATTATTATTATTATTATTATTATTCTTATTATTATTCTTATTATTATTATTATTATTATTATTATTATTATTATTATTATTATTGTTATTATTATCGTCATCATCATCATTATTATTGCAATCTAGCAAAACATTTTTTTAGTTTAATAAATTAATAATTGCATTGTATATTAATTTAAATATTTTATTATTCTTCTTAAACAAGCGTTGTACGTTATTACGTCATAACTTGACAATTTTGATTATTATTATCATCATAATTATTATTATTACATTAGAGGTGAAGTTTGTGAGTTTTAAATATTAATTTCATTACTGGTTTAATGGCGATGATGATGATGATGACTAGGATTACGATAACGAAGTCGATATTTAAGACGATGACGATGACGATGCCGATGACGATGACGATGCCGATGACGATGACGATGCCGATGACGATGCCGATGACCATGATGATGATGACGATGATGATGATGATTTCTAAATGAAGAGGAAAAAACATTTCTAAAAAAAACTCGCCTGTCCGATGAATCTGGAGAAAGAAGATGAAGTAGAAAAGAGAAGCCATCTTGAATGACGACGACGATGACGATGTCAATGACGATCTCATGTTCGGTTACGGCAAATTACAGTTTTAATTAATAGATTTTTATTTAATTAAATTCGTCTCCATGACAACAGTGGACGATCACGATGATGATGATGTTGACTATTTATTATCTTCTTCTTTTATCCTAGAGTTGATTGTTCTTCAAACGATGACGTCACTTTCAACTGATGTTGCCTTTAAATTAAATATATTTAATTATTAAATAAATTTATTTCGTAGTTGCTTCTTAATTCAATTAAATATTCCTGATTCTAAATAATGTTGTGTCATAAATTTTCCATAATTTAAATTCAAACAAAAACAAAGTTTAATTCGAAAGAATAAAATTTTTTTCCAACAATTTCTTGTGAATGCGTGACAAATTTCGAATATTAATAAATCCGATTTGGTGACAAAGATTTTTATTTATCTGGAATTGGACAAATTTTCCACAAAAGTTATTGAAAATGAAATATTTATTTCTGATGCTATAAAAATGTATTCCGAGTAATTCACATTGTTTTATCCATATTTGTATTTGGTAAAATTTAATTATATACTATAATTTAATTATAATAAAATAATTTAATTATAATAAAATAATTTAATTATAATAAAATAATTTAATTATAATAAAATAATTTAATTATAATAAAATATTTCACAGGAAACCTTGGTGCTTCGGACGATTAAAATCGTGCAACCAATAGGGATTTGTGTAAAGTCCCAATTTAAATTGCTGGGACGATGATGATGATGATGATAATGTTGACCAGGATGATAACGATGACGAAGGTGGGCATGATGATGATGACAATAATAGTGATGACAAAAGTGGTGATGATATTATTGCCATGGATGATGGTGACAGCAGTGATGAAACCAAAGATGATAATGGCAGATGATGATGATGACGACGACGACGACGAGGACGATGATGACGATGACGACGATGATGATGACGACGATGACGATGACGATGACGATGATGATGATGATGATTCGTGACTTTGGCACAGAGGGATGCATTGCACAAGGAAATATCGTCGGATTTGATTGATGGATTTTTGTTTCCAGGATTGCATTGCTTCCTAATCAGTATACACCCGCTCCATTTCGAAGGGGAAATCGAAATCTGGTGGTCCTGGATTCGCATCCCGTTTGACCAACATCATCATCGTCACCATTATCGTCATCGTCATCATCATCAACACCATCGTTTTCATCAATATCATCATCGTCATCATCATCGCCATTGTTATCATCATCATCATCGTCGTCGTCGACGTTACATAGTAATTGCAATCGTTTACCCATAAAACTCTCCACTCTTGTCCTCATCATCACCATGACAACAGGGATAATTTATGACTTTGTCGGAGTTTCTCATCAAACTCTCGAAAATCCATCGACAACATCACAATTAATGTCGCCATCGTCGGCCTCGCCATCGTCATCAACTTCCAATTCATCATCATCGTCATCGTCATCGTCATCGTCATCGTCATCGTCATCGTCATCGTCATCGTCATCGTCATCGTCATCGTCATCGTCATCGTCATCGTCATCGTCATCGTCATCGTCATCATCATCATCATCATCATCATCATCCTCATCATCATCATCATCATCATCATCATCATCATCATCATCATCATCATCATCATCATCATCATCATCATCATCATCATCATCATCATCATCATCATCATCATCATCATCATCATCATCATCATCATCATCATCATCATATCATCATCATCATCATCATCATCATCATCATCATCATCATCATCGTCATCGTCATCGTCATCGTCATCGTCGTCGTCGTCGTCGTCATGACATTGTAGCAAAGATGCTCGTAATTCTGGTGATGGTTAATTATTGAGGGTTTTTATGCACAAATTTATGTTGCCTCGTAAATTTCTTCTGTCCTTCTTCTGTCTCTCATTGAATTGTTTCCGGGAGAACAGTTTGTTAATAAATAACTTTTTTTTTATATGTTTTCAATAATCATAATTAGAATTGTTAATGCAAGTCACTGGGATTAAAATTTAAAAAAAAAATTGAAAGAACAAAATAAAAATTAAAACTTCGTTGAAAACAATATTTTTGATGGCAAAAAAAAGGTTCTTTCTGAAATATCAATTTGACGTTTAATCTTTTCGAGTATCCTGGACGCACTGGCATCATCGTCATCAATGCCGATATCGTCATCATAACTGACGTTGTCGTCATCATCATCAACATCATCATCCTCATCATCATCATAATCATCATTACCGCCATCGTGATCATCACCATTACCATCATCATCATCATTGTCATCATCATTGTCATCATCCTTGTCTTGATTTTCGTCAGCAGCACACGAGGATGCCAAACAGTAAAAAGACAGTTACTTGTTACGTTTTTATTTCTAAACAAAGACAAGGAAGTCAAAACAACGGTGGACGATAAAGCAGAGGTTTGCATCGATTCGTTGAGCAATTTATTTTCACTTTTCAACGAGTTTTTAGAACTTTCCTTTGTTTTCCAATTCGATCATTTCATGACTTTTTTAACACGTGAAAAAACTTGACGTCAATGAAATATCATTAATCCATTGATCCATGTGTGTGAGCTGTGAGTGGCAGATAGTTGGGTGGATGGATTGGTGAGTGGATGGATGGATGGGTGGATGAATGAATGGATGGATGAATGGGTGGATGGATGGTGGAAGGATGGGTGGAAGGATGGGTGCTTGGATGGATGGATGGATGGATGGATGGATGGATGGATGGGTGAGTGGATAAGTGCGAAAGGCGTTCAAGTTGAGGTCATACAAATGAAATTGCATCAAAAACTCAACACTCGATACTTTTAAACTTTTAGATTCTAATTTATTATTTAATACATTAAAAAATTTAACGCTAAAAATAAGGTTAAAACAATTCTTGTTTAAACGTTATGACATTTTTCTTAGTAATTAAAATTAATCTGCAAAAATAAAAACTAAAAAGGCAGGTCTGGAATCATGGGATGTCAAGAATGAATGGTCAATCGACAACAAGCGTGCATAGTGCATGGTGCATGGATGGAAAGAATAAAGGATGGATGATTGAGTGGATGAGCATCTTGTGGATGGATGGAATGAATTTTAATGGCTTTTAGAGGATGACAATTAAACGTCTGAAAGAAGGAATGAACAAATAAATTAATTCTCAGTTAGATAAAAAAAAAACATGAAAAACAAAGGATGGACAGATTTTCTGGTGAAGGACTCGACAAATTGATGTAGAAATGAGAGTTGGATTAAGAGTGGTTGGGTAGCAATGGGGAGATTATGGGTGGGTGGACAGTTGATTGAGATGAGGTCGGACGGCTTAATAGTCGTCAGTACAAGCAGGTCACGAGAAAACTCCCTTCACCTGGAGCAGCGGGTTGAAGCATAAATCTCAATGAATGAAACCTTTGGGCTTCGTCTACTGGCGCATAATGAGATGAGTGCCTTTCCGAAGGAGAACGGCATTTGCCGCCAAATTTCCTCCGGAGGGATTTTGTCGTCTGCCGCTTCAACCACTCATTGGAAAGGGTCGGTCGTTTATTTTCGGTCAATTTTTGCTTAGAAAACGAAATTTTTCTTTAAAATAACGTTTAATAAGAATATTATTTTTATGCACACTAATAATAGTAAAGATTACTTACCGTGAATTAAAAAAAAAAATTTTTAAACTAAAAATCTTGAAAAAAAAATACAGCGGACAAAAATCGTGTCCGGCTGATGTACATGTTTTTTCCCGCGCGGCAAAAGAAAAGGTTGAGTAGTCAAAAGTTTGGAAATAGCTGCAGGTGTAGGTGAAAATATTTCATGGCCTGTTATTGATGACCTGCTGAGCTGACGTATAAATTCTTGCAAATTACTGCTCTTCCTGAGCGAGCATTTTGCTTTCTACTCTCAAGTGACCCGGCGATAGTTCATCAATGTTTTCCCGCGCTTTTTCCAACTCGGAATGTCGTAAAATTTGGAAAATGAAAGCGAAAAATTCCAATCAACGAACGGAAATCTGAGGCGACAAAACAATGTAAACATCGCGTGTGTCACGTGAGTTCTCAGCATTTTTACAGCTCCAACGCGGTCATTTACCGAATCACTCGTCGTCCTCCATTATTCAAATTAACCGGGTGATTAATTAACTTAAATTGGTTAAAAAAATTAACTTTATAGTCATCTTTCGTAATAATTTCCCTCACATTTTATTTGAGTGTAAATAATTTTTTCAAAAAAAAAAAAAAATCAACAAATTTAAATTCAAAAGTTAAAATGCTTTATAAATATAAAGATGATTCATGAAACATTAACATTAAATTAACAAAAATTTCAAAAAAATTGACAACCTTTTTGGTACAAAATGCTCCCAAGAAAGCATCCACGCGGATGTTGTTTAAACGCGGAAATAAAGAATTTACCTGCCTGCGCAATGCTCTTCCATCCTAAAATAGGCAACAACCTGCCTCGCGCATGTACTCGTCTGCCGATGCCCGCCATACTTCCTCACGGAATCTATCGGAGTAATCTCCTCCTTGAAAACATTTTCCATGTTTTTGCGTAAATTTCTGAGGAATTTTAATCGCAGATTTATGACGAAAACATGGCAGCGATCGAGTTTGAAGACGAAAAAACGTGGTTTATTTATTCATTCATTTATTTATTTATTCCGAGGAAATATTTTTATTTAAAGTCCAGTAATTGATTTCTTTGCGTGTTTGTTTTCAGTGTTTGAATTCTTCACCCTTTCATAATTTTCTCCTTTTCATGACTGTCTTGTTGTCGTCTGCTCTTTCTATCACTCGGAGAAAGATCGTCATAGAATTGTTTCGTTTTGAAGTTCATTTCAACGACGACAATAACAACAAAATACATAACCCTGCAACAACAACAACATATTTAAACATGCAACAACAACATACATAACCCTGCAACAACAACAACATACATGACCCCGCAACAGCAACAACAATATACTTAAACCTGCATTAACATCAACATGTTGGAAAAAGTTAAACGCCTTCCAGTTAAAGATTTCGTCTCAAAAATAAATAAATCTAATTTAAAAAAACACACAAAATCTTCATCGATCGTAAAACATAATTTGAAGCTTCTTAAAAGTTTTCATTTCCTACTAATCAACAACTAATCAACAACCTTTCAACAACTTTTCAACATTTCAACTTTAACCATCTTTTGAGGCTTCCAATTTCGATGATTTGATTTTCACGGTAAATTTATTTGGTTATTATATTATTTATTATTATTATTATTATTATTATTATTATTATTATTATTATTATTATTATTATTATTATTATTATTATTATTATTATTATTATTATTATTATTATATTATTATTATTATTATTATTATTATTATTATTATTATTATATTATTATTATTATTATTATTATTATTATTATTATTATTATTATTATTATTATTATTATTATTATTATTATTATTATTATTATTATTTATTATTATTATTATTATTATTAGTCATTATATTATATTATATATACGATAAGTTACAAGTTATGGTATGTATTAATAAATTTAATAATTATAATTACATTAATCTATAAAATAGTTATAACAATATCTTCTCTCTCTCAAGCACATCATCATTATCAAGCCCATGGAATCAATAATTTCGTTGAAAGAGTTGCACCAATTGAGAAGGGAATATAATTATTATAATTATTCCAGTCCTCAATTACACCTGGACTACTTTACTGACGCTCATCAACGAACCTCAACCAGTCATCTGTCGTCATACGCTGAGCCGACATAAACAATCTGAACAATGTAAACAATACAAACAACATAAACAATAGAAATAACATAAATAATATAAACACCATAAACAATCTGAACATATAAACAATATGGCCGACTGTCCAGAAAACCCACGTGACCGGAAGCTGAAATCAGCCGTTACGTCGGCCAAAAATGGCGCGTCGACATCATTCGGGTCAGATTTCTGGGTTGTGCTGTTATTTGCTGCCCACCCTGGTGAACTTTGACTCATCAATGGGAGGTCACAAAGGTCAACCCTATGACGTAGCAAGTACTCCGAGTAATTCCTTATGCGCCACCATCATCGCGTCATCCGCATTTGCATTCACTTCATATGGATGGCTCCATCCACGTCATCGTCATCAACATCGTCATCATCGTCGTCATCGTCGTCGTCGACGTCATCATGGGGACAAACGTCATAAATTCTTTTTGTTGGCATTTAAAGAGAATTTGACGGAATTTTAACGAAAATATAATATAAAAAAACTCGACTTGAAAATTTAAAAAAAAAAACTGTTTAAAATTTAAAATTCTGAAGTAAAATATAAGGAGAGTTTACAATTAAAGGTTCAATGAAGGAATTCCAGCATGGAATAGTTTTTTATAAATTGATTAAACTCGGCTTTGTTTACGACTGCATGAGAAAAGTTGGATCACAACTTACGATTATCTGAGATTAAGGCTGCCAAAATGAGATCGCCATTTTATATATTTTTAAATTATTTCCACTTTTGTTTCCCCGATGTAAAAAAACAAAAAAAAACAAAAATAATAATAATATATTAAAGTAAGCATCTTTAAATTTCCGATTTGAATATCTTGGAGATCAAGTCCGAAAGAGCGCAACAACTAATACCTCGACAACAGCAACAAATATATCATCATCATCATCAACAACAAATATATCATCATCATCATCATCATCATCATCATCATCATCATCACATCATCATCATCATCATCAGCATCATCATCATCATCAGCATCATCATCATCATCATCATCATCAGCATCATCATCATCATCATCATCATCATCATCATCATCAGCATCATCATCATCATCATCATCATCATCATCATCATCATCATCATCATCATCATCATCATCATCATCATCATCATCATCATCATCATCAACAACAACAACAACAACAACAACAACAATTACATCAACAACAACAACAACAACAACACGGCATTTCGAAGTGGCCGTGAAAAATAAAGAACCTCGCCTCCATTTTTATGCCACTTTGAGTCTCCTTCCGAGAAGTCAGTTTCGATGGAAAAAGCAATTCCATTGGAGCGATATGTGTCGAAGCTGAAGTATAAAGACTTGCATCGGATTGGCCTTGTTTTGTTGTAAGCGATACAAATGCCAGACGAGTAATGGCTGAGCGGGCAATTTGTTTTCCAAACAAATAACTCACCCTTGCTCGTCTGCCCTGCCAGCGGCCAATAAGAGATTCCGGGTTCAATGACGTTGTGTTGATGTTTTCAGAAGATTTCCTCTTCTGATTTATTATTATTATTATTATTATTATTATTATTATTATTAATATTATTATTATTATTATTATTATTATTATTATTATTATTATTATTATTATTATTATTATTATTATTATTATTATTATTATTATTATATTATTATTATTATTATTATTATTATTATTATTATTATTATTATATTATTATTATTATTATTATTATTATTATTATTATTATTATTATTAATTATTATTATTATGATTATTATTATTATTATTATTATTATTGTTATTATTATTATTATTATTATTATTATTATTATGATTATTATTATTATTATTATTATTATTAATTATTATTATTATTTGCATTATTATTATTATTATTATTATTATTTGCATTATTTTTGTTATTTTCATTCACAATAATTATCATTATTATTAGGAGTAACAATAGTAGTAGTATCTGTATTTTCTCAATGTTTGCCTTACGTGTTTAGAATTACGAATGAAATAAATATAATAAATAAATATAATTTATCTCAATTTATGAATATTTCATTCATCCTCGTTCCAACTTTTTAAAGCCGAAGTTTTAATATTTCAAACATTTTTCCCAATTATAGGCAAAGATTTTTCATCACTGATGAAAAATTTTAAATTATTTTACACATAATTTTAAAACATAATATTAATTTACATTTATTATTAATATTAGGCAATAAGTCTTTATCAGCATTAACTAAACTGTTAAAAAAAACTCTAAAAGTCTTGCAATGACGTGTTGAGTGCGTTGTGATCTTCATTTTCAAGACATTCCTTTCATCTTTGATGTACAAATGTCCAATTCATTTATTAGGAATTCAAGAAGCTCTTGAAGGTGCCAGGGACAGAGGGCAGTCCATCATCAGGGACGGAGGGCAGTCCATCATCGGCAGCCAGTGGAGCTCACAATTTACCAAATCCCACTCGTTCGCGCCGTTTTCAGTCGCGCCAAATTTAGCGCGAAATTCTTTTTTTTTTTTGGTCATTTCTCCCCTGGCAACGGTCCACCCGCTGTGAGGACGAAAATATTGTTTTGTGCGGAAAAATCAAATGGCGGAGAGAAATGTCAAAAAGCTGAGCATAATTGACACGGGAATGTAATCATGAGTTTCCTGAAAAGCTCGCGAATTAAACGAAAATAAAGTACTTTTGGAGCACCGAGAACTCAGGAGCAAATAAAACTTCAGGAATGACAGATGGCGGAATAAATGACGGCGTCAAAATGGAGGACTCAACGAACTAGACAGGTAAAAAAGATTTTAAAATTCAGAAAAGATTTCGGAACAAAAATGTCCAAAGTCAATGCACTGGTAATGTAGTTTGCCATTCTAATGGTTCTTCTTATTCTCTTAATTTATTATTTAAAATATAATTATATATATTATTTAATTATAATTAGAATATTAGTTTTTGTTTTAATATATTTCAATTCTTCAAAATGAAATCGCTTCACTAATACAAAAAACTCGAATCCCAATAAATAATGAATATTTCATTATACTTTTACATTTATAAAGAAAATCCGATAATAGCCAACAGTGAAAAAAAAGAGCTGAATTTAGACTTTATTCTTAAACTGAATTTATATTTTAATCCTTAAACGTTTCAAACTCCTGCACCGAGCCATGATTGGCTGGCATGTTTTCAAAGTTCTCGAGAAGAAAATTCAACGAAACACATGCGTCCCGATGCCCGAAGGAGTGTTAATTCTGTTTCATTCCATTGAGGAAAGATCGGAAGATGGAAAGATCGGAAGATGGAAAGATCGGACTGAGGGAGAAAATATCGCCCGGAGGAGTGGAGGGGAGAGGGTACCATGATACGTCATCCGGCGTGAAGAATCATCCTTTTTGGAGCCATCAACGCCCGAGCATCGATCGAGATACATCAAGATGAGATAAAGCTCTTCCATGCGCACCGATGTCCGTGGGGTAGATCCGCCCGTGAATGCGCAGGGTCTACCCGGTCGTAAATGGGTAGAATCACCTCGAGTGGGGATGGGTTGCTAGTAAAGAATAGGGGGGAAGCCACTCCAAAATGTGCGCACATACATCAGCGGCGGTTAAGGTAGAAGTATCGAAAAATACGAACACTCCCCGATAGCAGGGGTGAGGTCACTCATAAATACGCATACGCACCTCGCCTAACGTGGGTGAACCTCCCCTTAAATGTGCAGACACAGCCGTGGGTTGAACCGCATCGTATTCATGGGCCACCCGAACGACTTTTATGTCCATTTTTATCCTGTGAATCTGCTGACGTTCATTGTGCTTGCCGGCTGTTGTTGTTGTGATGATGTTGTTGTTCTGATGATGTTGTTGCTGATGCTATTGTGATATTGTGATATTGTGTTGTTGTGATATTAAGTAGTCGTGCTAGGATCCCAGTAACCCGATGATTGTCACACCATCGAAAAGTCTTTCCTCTGATGCTTATTCTGGCTGCTGGATGAAATTTATTTCAAAATATTACACGTCGTGGTTGGTTTTTACGTGAAAAATTTGTCCTGAATTATTGATGAAGATTTTGACATTATCGCAATAACATTAAGAATTTTTTGGTCTTATTTTCTTACATTTAATTTATTTTTATTTTCCTAATTCACAAAATCAACAAGAATCTTGGCGTAATCTCTGGAAAATATTTCTGAATTTTTTTGTTATTCGCAAACGGAAACATTTGATATCAGATTTCTCAATATTTCAAACTTGATTTCCCGATAAGGCGAAAGAGAAATATTCTTACAAATCGATTTTAATCATCTAAAAACATCAATTGAGAAAAGTTTTAAGAGTTCAGAGGAGATTCAATTAACTCGAAAATGATGAAAAAAATCGAAAGGAGAGAATAATATCCTGTTTCGTGCGGTTGAATATTCAGCTGAAACATTGCGCAATTTTGTTAATTAAGTTCATTAGTGCACATCGGAAGCAATAGAATACCATGATGAGACAAAACCATGTCCAAAATGTCTGTGCGTTCCCGCCATTTCTAAACATTTCTGAGTGTCTCTAAATAACTGCCAGTATTTCTAAATAATTCTCCATCCTCCTGCAATGGTCTACGATTGTCTTCTGTTTCCACTCGACATGGAATGGAGTCTCGGACGTTGAGAAAGTAGCAATACCGACCTCGGACACAATAAATTTTGAAATATTTAGATTTTGTCTGAGATAAGAAGACACTCTTAATGTCGGTGAGCTTCTCTTGGCATGTTTTTGGGTGATCACGAACATTTATATCGCGTAAATGTTGAAAAACTGGAAATATTGACGGTTAGTGCTCATCGAAATGTTAACTTAAATGCTTGTAAACGTCCGAAAATGTAGTTTTACTTTCGAAATGTTTTTCTTCAGAAAGTCCTTTCCATCCTTCCTGACGTTCATTAGTTTTCATCATCAGCCTCGTGACACATCCAGATAACCTTCTGTAGCGTGGTTCTCCAGCAATGATGGAAGACTCCACTCGTGTCACTTCCAGGCGATCATCGCTGACTTTCCATATAGCAGCCTCCATAATAGCTAACCGCCTATAATTAAGTAAGCCTCTTCCATAATAATCAGCCAATAATTTAACCGGGTCGTTATAATAAATATGGTATAGAAATATTAATAAATAATTCATTTTATTTATGTTTATTACGTTTCATTATAACGAGGCAATAAACCTAATCCGAACGCTTTCTGATATGTCAGGGTTGGGCAAAATTTCATCGAATGTTTTTGCTCTTCATAAATATTCTCTCGTTCGAAAGTACAAGCAATAAAGAGGCTGGCAGAAATTTGAAAGCTTCTATGTACTTTAATATCCTTCTATCAATCATATTTCATTTTTAATGTCTCCGATAAATCTTTTCCGAGCTTTTACGGTCGCGTAAGAATGTTGGGAATGTGATAATACCCGGTAATAACGACCCCCTAAACTATGGGCCTTTTATTGACCTCTGGTGATGTCCGCGGTAGTCGGTGTCATCGATGCTTGCCCTGCCTCGCATGAAGAATATTTCCTAGAAGCTGATGATAGGGAAGATTTAGGTATTAATGAGAAATTAAATAAATACATTGGCAAAAATGTACCGCCCATTTATCTGGTCTACCCAATCACTCTGAATAAATTGGCAAAAATGTACTGCTCATTTATTTGGCCCATCCAATCACTTCCGATCCACACATCAATCTAGCCATGCTTCAATCCATCCAATCATCAATCCATCCATGCTTCAATCTGTCCAATCATCAATCCATCCATGCTTCAATCCGTCTAATTATCAATCCATCCATGCATCGGATTAAAAAAAATAAATCTTTAGCTCGGCTTATTTGCTTTGAAAATATTATCAACCCTGATACGTTTTTTTTTTTCAAAATTCTAAATGTAATTTCTTTTTTTGTTATTTTAAAAACAAATTTTTAAAAAATTCAATTTTTAATTGCCAATGTGAGATGGCCAAGGAGGGAAAACCATAAATTCTATTAGGACGGTTAAGTGGCTCGTGAGGGGAGTGAGGTGTATGACTTCACCTCAACCCGAGTCCATACGTTCAGATGCTTGTATCTCCATTTGTATGCCCAAGAAAGTCTTTAGGTTGTTGTAACTGTTGTTGTTCTTGTGGCTGTTGTTGTAGCTGTTGTTGTTGTTGTTGTTGTTGTTGTTGTCGTCGTCGTCGCTGTTGTTGTTAAAATTGCAATCCATTTCATTTTATTCATCAACAAATCGGTCTTCCATCTTGTCACTGTCTACGCCGGCATGCCGTAGAAAAGGGCAATGGAGCTTAATACCTGAGCGTGCTCACACAGGCATAAAAGGGATCAACGGGAATGCCTTGATAGGAGAACAATGGCTGACGTGGCCCGGGTTTATCCGAGGACCTTAAACGCCGACCGAGTGCGTGGATGCACATCTACTTATGGAGAAGGATGCGCTGTTATTGATGGAGGCCACGCCTGGAAGAAGACTCCATCGTCGTTAGTAATGTCTCTTCTTACCCGACGTGAATAAATGTCTTCGATGAGGCCGACTACGACTCTTATGGATGCTAATGGCGATGATGATGATTATGATTATCATTATTATTATAATTATAATTACAATAACGATAA
>JAJTWR010000296.1:142500-277500 GCA_021613335.1 Whitmania pigra | reverse complement strand
TATAATAATAATAATAATAATAATAAGAATAATAATAATAATAATAATAATAATAATCATAATAATAATAATAATAATAATAATAATAATAATACTAATAATAATAATAATAATAATAATAAAAATAATAATAATAATAAAAATAATAATAATAATAACAGCAGTAATAATAATAATAATAATATTAACATAGATCGAAGCGATTAACGCGATTTGCGGGAGCATAATTTCGAGCTTAGTAAATTACCGAATCATCTGAGCGACCATTGGCACACGAGCACAAATAAACCTGCTCAATTCAATAATGGGATTGCAAAGACATCGATGTTATTTGATTCCCTGATTTGGGAACGTTTGCGAAGATTATGGTGAGACGAAATCAAATCTGTCAATTATTCTGTTATTCTACATTTATTATTTTTATATTTCATCCGGACAAACACACCGACCACGGACCATTCGCTCGACGGGAATATGCCAATTGTGGACTTAAAAAAATCATAATTTCACCATAATTTCTGCACATTTTCTGACGTTAGTGAAAGCCAGCCTTAGAGAGAATTTACTCAAAATATGCCAGCGTTTAATAGGAGCAGATTATTAGATTAAAAAAGTAAAATATTAATTATTAAAACTAAAAAGAGACTACAGTTTCTAAAAAGGACCACGTTGACACTTTTTAACGAAAAGATTCCAGAGCCGTGAGCAACTCTTTTCGAGTCATTTGAAGTCTTTGGGGACCCTCTAAGGTGTCCCCGGGCACTGGAGAATGAGAAGTCAGAGACCATGACAACTCCAGTGCAGCGACACAAGCGAATGGATTCAGCGCAAAATAATCTCCTGTCTTCGACATTAGCATATGGAAGAAGAAGATGAAGATGATGATGATGATGATGATGACGTCTCTTCGAGCGATGTTCTCAAGAGAGATCAAGTCACATCCACAGCAGAAAAAAATTCATTCTGGTACAAAGACTGATGGCAATTCGGATGAATATTATTATTATTGTTGTGAATATTTTTAAGAGAAATTACAAGACAATGCTTCTCCGCTGAATCTATTTTATGAGGAAAGTGTTGGAAGCTCTTAGCACGTGGAAGAGGTTGGAAAGAAAAATCTCCATGGCGGAAAAACTAAATTTTTCACAATCTTGTGTCTTTGAGAACGACCCCTTAAAACCTTGCTTATGATGCGAATAGTCGGGCATCAATTTATTCCTTGGAAACGTTTGACTGCACTGAGATTTTGTATTTTTTTTGTGTTTTTTTTTTTCGTCATGGTTTCGTAAATACTTTTCCAATAATTAAAACATCTGTGCCGAATGAAAGTTACCTTCAAAAGCCTTTCTTACCTGCATGCGAAGGTACAGGTACAGGCTGAGTACACCAATCAATGATGAACAGTTGGACCTAAAAATTGACAAGAAACACGAGCGGTTCTGTCTGTAATTACCTTTATAACCCGACCAAGAAAACAATTGGAACAGTTGAAGCCGCTCGAATTATTACACCCGACGGACCATGCGATAGATGCCGACCGTGCAAGGAACCGGCAATCTAGCTGTAAATCAGCCAAAGGTGAGGTTGGATGTGTGAATTTATGCACAGACACGCTGGAATTTCCACCAATATGCTGAGATTAGGCCTGAACTACGAACCATCTTGATCAGAGCATCTTACGATTAAGCTTAATCGGTGAAATCCACGAAAAGTATTACCTAAGGTCCGAAAATATTATTCTAGCTTTTTGTGTAAATGCAGTACCATTCTACTTATTAATTTTCTATATATAAATTCATGTTTAATAATTTTTTTTTTATATTTTTATGCTTGTTCGATTTTATAGCATATATTTCAATGGAGCATTTTTTGTGTAAAAATTTCATTTCATTTCATTAACCGTATTATTTGAAGGATATGTTAAATACTATTACTACATACAAGACCAAATAAGTTATTAAATATTTTTTATGCATGTGTGCTGTGGACTGAAATAGTAACAAGTATCCTCAAATTCATTTTTATGAGTGATAATAGGGGTTATGTTACAGCCCAAAGTATAGTGTTTCGTCAGTTACAGATAACTACGGCCTTTTTAACGAAACTACGCTAGATTACAACAAGTATTTTCAGGTTTTGATTTTTCTCTGAGCACGTTCGTAAGAAAATTAAATTCTGCATTAAAAACGCCATTAATTTCGTGTACTACGATGCAAATTACAAAACTGACGCATGATCAAAATTGCATGAAAATTTAGACTTTGGCGTTTCATCTTGTCAAACTGTCTTCCCAGTATAGACCAAAAAATAATCCCGCTGATTTTCACATGTGAAGAGGTTTCTTCAGTCAGTTGCGGTGGAATTCACCAATAAAAGTCATAAAATCTCAAGTCTTAAAACATGGTTGACAAGAATTAATTCAAATTATTTTATTAAGAAGATTTCAAAGGTCCAGTAAGCATTCACATGAATTTCATTAAAATCTCCAAAACGAGCCAATTATTATTATGTTCAAACTGATTGTCTCTCCTTCGTGTAATTAATCAATCCTCAATCACACCTCAATCAAACCCAACAATCCAGGATTATATTATATTTCCTTCCGAAAACTAAAGAAGAACATTGAAGTAACAAATATAAATTCCCGGTGGTATCAAAACGCAGAACAAAATTCGGCGAATTTAGCTTTTTTTATGCACCGACTAATTTATGAAATTTTAATATTTTTTTTTAGATATAAAATGCACCCAAGATTCACATATAAATTTCTCTGTTCAGCAGACAATGTGGCGGACTTGTTTGATTCAACCGAAGAAATGGGGTGAAAACACGCAAAATCATTCTACAACAATTCTACAACAACAAATTCGTAAAAGTTGAAAAGTTGCAAAACACGATTTTGTAATTTAGACAACTTGGCATGAAATTGATAAAAATTATGATAAAATTATATTTTTAATTATAAAATAAAATTAATCATTTTTCTTTTAATTAAAAAGTTAATTATTGCAATATTTTTATATTCGTAATCTTTTTTTAAGGAAAAAAATGAACGACTAAGCTACTATTTCAGGATGATGTTCATAGTCATTACACATAATCATTTATTAAACAAAAATACCTCATCATGAACTTTAACTTCCACAGAGAAACCAATCATTTTGGTATGGATTTTAAAGAAGATGAAAACGACCGCGAACTTTTGGCAGACGTCAGCGAAAGGAGCAACGACGATTTGGCACAGATGGATGTTTCTGAGAACATCGCAGACGATCAAAACTCGGATTTGAAGTCAATTTGGGTCGGAAATGTTGAATACACTGCCACGGCTCAACAATTGGAAACTCATTTCGTTGACTGTGGAAGGATTGAAAGATTGACCATTCAGTGCAACAAGTTCACAGGACATCCAAAGGGATTTGCTTACATTGAATTCAGTGAACAAACCTCTGTCGAATCCGCCTTGGCTCTTAATGGCTCCTTGTTTTGTGGAAGAATCATTCAGGTTTTGGCAAAAAGATCAAACACACCCGGCATCTCGAGCACCAATCGACCCCCAATCAGGAAGTTTCTTAGTCGCATCCCGAGAATTCGATATGTTCCTGGTTACGCACCTCGAGAGGTGATTATCAGGCCTCGAGGAAATGGCTTCAGAACCCGTGGTTTCGGGGCTCCTACGAACCTCGGAGTGCAATTGGTTGGTTTCAAAGCCCAAAGACCAAGGAGATTTAATGTCAGAAGACCCTACTAAGAAATTATGTCTTTATTGTTAATATTATAACAAAAGTCTTGTCTAACATGTCATTATTAGAAATTATGACATTTTTTTAATGTTTTGTTTAAAATCATTTGTGATGATTCGAATATATTTTAAAAATAAAAATCAACTTCATAAATTTGGCTTTTACTGATTTAATTAACTTACCGACGAATATATTTTAAAAGCTTATTTTTGCTTTTTATTTTCTCTGAATATATTATAAGATATTGTAATATTTCATAATTTCAATTCATTATTGCATTTTATTTTTTGAAGAATTTTTTCTCATCCTGCTTAAATAAATGTTGACCTAAAATTTAATCAAAATTTTTTCCCAATTTCTTGGTCTCTTTATTGAGTTATTTCAATCATTCAAGTTGTTTAATTCTTTAGATTGTCACAGCCATCTGAACTTTGGCTTGTTTCTCCTCAGTGCATACTTGGTGCCTCTCTGTCGTACAATTGTTTGAGTTGTTTCTGTACTTGTTGGACGTGTGCAGACTGTTACTCAATGTTGTGCCTCTCAGCATGTTCATATGAACCTGCTCTTTGAATCTGATTGATTTTTTTTTCTTTAATGAAAATTATGACGTCAGTAAATGTGCGAGCGAGTTTAACGCATGTAGTCAAGTAGTAAATGTCCGTGATAAATTAATGTCGTCATGTGTTAAATAATTTAATTGTGCCCAGTTTTATTTATTTTTTTTTGTTTTACAAATTTATATTCAACTTTCTAGTAATCTAAACTGTGCATGCTACAAATGTTGATTACGATTGCCTAACGATTGGACATTTTAGAGATTGTTGAATATTAATACTAGAAATATTTGTGGCCCTTAAATTAGCGGCTCTTATAGGCTACTTCATAGCGAGTACGATGCGGTTCTCGAAGCGATTATAAAAGAAAACTATCCTATTTTGATCTCATTGACTTAATTATCTTGTAGACATTGTCGAGAGTTAAATTGTCGGTGAATTAAAATTATATTAAATAAACTGTATAATAATTTAAATTAGATAATATTACATAAAAACATGCGAATAGCTTTTAAAGTGCTTGCGTTCATCGGTGCTTTGGTGCTATTTGGTTCTCCAAAGTGCGGTAAGAGTTACTCACTATTACGTGATTTTGATTCAATTAAATAGGAAAATTATTGGATTTAAAGACACTTTTACATGATTTTGATTTTGATTAAATTAAATAGGATAAAAATTAGATATAAAGACATTTTCAAAATCGTTGAGATACTTCTCTTATCATAAGGTGAAGCAGTAAAATGCTATCAATGCGAATATGTTTTTGGAGGTAATCAAAACATTCCTTGTTGGAACATCAATGCCGCTCATTCCGCTAACTACGTCGTCGACTGTACCTACGACACTTGCTGGAAAAGGTTGATTCGGGGTAATTTTGAACTGTGTTTGCAAACTTTAAAAGCAACGCGATCAAACTGCTATTTTGAATCGATTCTTAAGATAAAGATGAAGTTGAAAGCTGTCATTAAAGTGGTTTGAAATGCTTAAATTGTGGCATTTAATTACGGACTTTCAAATGTAATTCTGAGTCTCTTAAAATTTTAAGATAGTTAATGTATCACGTAAGCGTAAAAGTGTGCACTAAGCTAAAAGCACTTAGCGTTAATTGCCTAACGTCACTAAGTATCACTCATATCGGAATGCATATCGGTTATATTTTGACAATTTGAAGTTAATAATAACAATCGCATTTACTCGAATTAACAACTAATTGACAATTTTCAGATAATAAACGAGGCGAGATACTGAAACGGGAATGCGGTGGAATGAAACCCGTTCATCCTCCTAAATGTAATTACAATCCTTACTTTTTAGTTAATCAAACTGTAAAGGTATCGTGTGAATGCAAAGGAGAGTTGTGCAATGGATCTCAATCTGTTTCTAAACTTTTCGTCTTCTACGGAATTGTTGCTACTTTTGTTGCTGTTGTTTTTCAATTGCGATGAAGAATGCCTGTAGTTACAAAGCGTGTTGTTGTTATTGTTGAAAACAATTTGGTTTTCCAAAATCTTTACCTAAGCCTATCTTAAGTTGATAAAGAAAGAAAATAAAACGAGAATTCGAATTTATTCCTATCACCATCTTAGAAAATGGTCTCTAGCGTGAAATTAAAGATTGACAACATTAATACAACAAAAAGAATTGAGAATTCATGGCCAAACCCGTAGGAGTGCTACGTCAACCTAAAATCAGTAAGTCCGATAGTATTAAGAGCGATTTAGCCTTCTTGTCATTAAGCAAACGAAAGCCATCTTAGCTGCTTCAGTGTGAAATTTTTTTTTAAATTAAGAGTTAATACGAATTAAAATATGATTTTTTTCAATTATAGATCCAGGTGCAAAGGTCATGCTTGTTATCAGCATATCAATTATCTATTATTATGTCCTGACCACGTTACATAACTCAATAGAGGCATTATAAACAGCGTAGGTACAATCCGGACAGAAACCTTGGGGACACCCCATATTTTTGTGATAACTCGTTAAATATAAGTTCAATATTATACAATTATACTCAATTTTATACAAAGATTAACAAATTATTAAGAAATTTAACAAGTAGATCTTGTAAAATATGTAAAATAGCATTTTAGGGCCGTTTTAAAACATTGAGGACATCCTTACTTATACCCAATAAAACTTGGAATTTTACATAATAATAATAATAATAATAGTTTATTTCTATGGCGCCTTGTGCGTAGCGTCAGAGGCGCCTTGATTCTTCAAGGAACTTTTTGAAAGATGGGTCTTCAGCTGGCGCTTGAAGAGCTCGAGCGTGGGCTGAGACCGGATGATGGGGGGCAGGCTATTCCAGACGGCGGGCGAGGCATGAGAGAAGCCTCGGTTGACGATGGATGATTTGTGAACAGGTTGGTGGAGATGAATTATAGAAGATGAGCGGAGGTGATCGGGGATGTGACGGTGGCGAATGAGATGATGGAGATAAGGGGGGTTGAATGTGGTTAATGTTCGATAAGTGAGCAGAGATATTTTGTAGATGATGCGAAGATGGATGGGTAGCCAATGCAGTTGTGTCAGGGCCTCGGAGCTGGTGAGATAGGGATTAAGAAGAACAAGTTTGGCTAACTTGTTTTGAATGCGCTGAAAGGAGAGGGTAAGAGAGGCTGGAGCGCCATACAGGAGGGAGTTGCAGTAGTCAAGGCGGGAGAGGACCAGGCAGCGGGCGAGAGCAGCAGTCATGTCAACCGAGAGGAGTGGGCGGATGTGTCGTATAGCCCAGATGAGATGATTGCAAGATTTTGCTATGGAGGAGGCATGCTGTTTAAAGCTGAGATGGGAATCAAAAGTAACGCCGAGAAGTTTTAGGGTAGAAGAAGAAGGGAGAAGGGTGCCAGCGATAGTAATTGAAGATGGAGGGGATAGGTTTCTCAGTTGAAGAGGAGTGCCGATGAACATTATTTCGGACTTTTGAGGGTTGAGTTGAAGGAAGTTTACGAGGTGCCAGTCGTTAATGGCGTCTGTGCACCTTCGCAGATTGTCTAATTGAGCAGAGACGTTGTCGCTGGAGAGGACAGAGTAGAGACTCGTGTCATCCGCGTATTGGTGGAAGGACACGTCAAAATTTTTGACGATGTCGGACAGGGGTGAAGTGTAGGTTGTGAAAAGTAGGGGTCCCAGGACGGAGCCCTGGGGGACTCCAGCAAGGAGATCAACAGAAGAGGAAGTATGGCAGCCCAGCTTGACGTATTGGGATCTATTGGAGAGGTAAGATTGAAGCCAAGAAAGTGCGAGGCCTTCGATGCCGAAGTCGGAGCGGAGTCTGTCTAACAGTATGCTATGGTTGATGGTGTCGAAGGCTGCCGATAGGTCTAGACCGACCATAACGGCGCAGTTACGATTTCCACAAATGTGAGATATATTGTTGAAGATATGGGAAAGAGCGGTCTCTGTGGAGAAACCAGGTCTGTAGGCGGATTGGAATAGAGAGAAGTTAGAGGACTTAGTAATATGGGGACTGATTCTAGAAAGGGTGAGCCTTTCTAGTAGTTTTGATATAGTAGAAAGGTTGGAGATTGGTCTGTAATTAGACGGGGAGCTAGGGTCGAGGCCTGGCTTT
Organism: Whitmania pigra; assembly: GCA_021613335.1. Taxonomy (NCBI): domain Eukaryota; kingdom Metazoa; phylum Annelida; class Clitellata; order Hirudinida; family Haemopidae; genus Whitmania; species Whitmania pigra. The sequence goes on along the minus strand of JAJTWR010000296.1, from coordinate 269,627 downwards.
TTTAACAAGGGGAGTACCTGCGCGCGCTTAAAGATGGAAGGGAAGACGCCGGAGCTGAAGGAAATGTTAGCGAGTTTGGAGAGGGTTGGAGCTAGAATGGGAGAGTACTTTTTTAGGAGAGAGGTTGGGAAAGGATCTAGCGGGGAGGTTTTGTTGGGCAGAGCTCGAATGGCTTTCAAGACTTCTATAGGCGAGACAGGAGGGAGAGTTGAAAGAGGCGTGCCGGTGAACTGCCTGGCTGGAAGGGATGAGATAGATGATGAAGAAAGTGTATTGGCGATTGACTGATGAATGTTGGCTATTTTTGAGATGAAAAATGCATTGAATGAGGTGACGAGAGACTGGCACTCAGCGTCGGAGTAGTGTTGACGAGGGTTGCTGTGCAATAGGCTATGAAGCGAACGCCACATGGAACGTGGATTGGCGTTGGAGCTGAGTTCCTCCTTGATAGAAGATGCCCTGGAGTTGAGGATGGCCAGCCTGGCGGCATCCTTTGCGGATTTGTACTCCTGTTTTGTAGCTGATGTACGTTTGCGAAGATATAGACGTTCCAAGCGTCGGCAACGTTTCTTGGCTTCGATAGCTTCGTTGGAGAGCTGGTTGTTTGAGTACTGGCCCACGCGGACGGTCAGCTTCTTGAAGGGGGCATGTTCGTCGAGGATATGCTCTAGCTTTCTGTTGAGGAGAGTGGCGAACCCTTCGGCGTCGAGGTCGCATGAGTGGAGCTCTTCGGAGCTTCATAGTTATGCAAACAAAATGGACTTTATGCAAATATTATTGATATATAAACCCAAAATAAGTTAAAAATTAATGTGAAGTTTATAAAAATACTATTTTATAAATGGCTGGAGGAAAAATGTTGACAAGGAGAAGGGCAAATTAATCAATCAGGGATATTGCCAAAAAGCTCAATCGATCCAAGACAGTCGAACTACTTAAAGGCTCCTGAGGAATATGGAGCAAAAAATGGGAAGACCCAAGAAACTGACGATTCTTTAGCAGAGACTCTTGGTAAGAAAAGCTTCTTCAGGTAAATTTTCAGAAAATCAAATTAGAAATTAACTTGAATTAAGAATTTATAAAAGTACTGTGTTAAATTATTTGAGATCTAGTGGTATTTTATCATATGAAAAAATATTAAAGATTCCAGCTCTTAAAAATCATCACAAGTTGGCAAGAGTGGAATGGGCCAAAACCATGCTCTGCAACAGAGATTGTTGGGGCAATATTATTTTTTCAAATGAGAAGAAATTTAACCTGGATGGACCTGATGGCCATCAGTTCTGACCTCAGAGTAGAAAAAGAAACATTTTTTAGTCGAAATCATGGAGCAGGATCGGTGATGATTTGGGAAGGAATTTCCAGTGAAGGATTGCCTGAATTAGCCTTTCTGGATGGGGGACAGTTTTCGGTAGATTACATTTTAATTTTAGAAAATCATCTGTTGCCTTTTGGGAAAAATCATTATGGAGGAAATTTTATTTTTCAGAAAGATAATGACTCGATCCACACTTCCAAGTTGACAAAGACTTTATTTCAGAGGAGAACATTGAAAGTTATGAGTTGGCCAGCTTGTTCCCCTGACTTAAATCCTATATGAAAATGTCTGGGAAATGTTGTCAAGACTTGTTTATAACAATGGAAGGAAGTTTCATTCAAAATCTTACCTTGACAGCGCCTGGAAAGAACTGAACAGAAAATTCGAAAACCCTAATAAAATCAATGCATAACAGATGTTTTAAAGTTTTAAACATTATTTCTTATTAATAAGCTTTTTTCTTGTTTTTCACAAGGTTTTTTAGTCATTTTTCGGCGATTAGTAAAAGTGTCTTTCGTGGTTACTGGACGCCCTGAAATCACGTTTTGGAATTTTAAAATTAATGCATGAACATACTTTGACGAAAATTTGAGAGGTAATCACAAATATATAAATACATAACATATTGCAATTTCCCGAAAATCAAATTTTTCTTCATCGAGTTATCAAGAAATAATGGGGTGTCCTCATAGTTTCTGTACTGACTATATAAGCACGAAATAAAATTAAACAATTTACTATTTAATGGTAAAATGGAACAAAAATAAAAACATGTTTAACTATTTATTATATTACAATTTCATTTTATTTAGTACAAAGTTTAATTAAAAATTAATTGGTAATTAATTTTAGTACAAAATTAAATTGATAATATTTGGTATCTTTTTAAGGTAATAAATGAAACGGGTAGCAGACCATTTTCAAGGAATCACAAAAATTGCAATTCGATATAAACAAAAACAGCACATCAACATGAACTTTAATTTCGCAAGTGAAGATATTCAACTCCACAGAGAAAACAATCATTTTGGTATGGATTTTAAAGAAGATGAAAACAACCGCGAATTTTTGGCAGACGTCAGCGAAAGCAACAACGACGACTTGGCACAGATGGATGTTTCTGAGAACATCGCAGACGATCAAAACTCCGATTTGAAGTCAATTTGGGTCGGAAATGTTGAATACGCTGCCACGGCTCAACAATTGGAAACTCATTTCGCTGAATGTGGAAGGATTGAAAGATTGACCATTCAGTGCAACAAGTTCACAGGACATCCAAAGGGATTTGCTTACATTGAATTCAGTGAACAGACCTCTGTCGAGTCCGCCTTGGCTCTTAATGGATCCTTGTTTTGTGGAAGAATCATTCAGGTTTTGGCAAAAAGATCAAACACACCCGGCATCTCGAGCACCAATCGACCCCCAATCAGGAAGTTTCTTAGTCGCATCCCGAGAATTCGATTTGTTCCTGGTTACGCATCTCGAGAGGTGATTATCAGGCCTCGAGGAAATGGATTCAGAACCCGTGGTTTCGCGGCTCCTACGAACCTCGGAGTGCAATTGGTTGGTTTCAAAGCCCAAAGACCAAGGAGATTTAATGTCAGAAGACCTTTTTAAGAATTGGATATTATTAATATTCTAATAAAAGTTTTACGTCTCTGAATTATGATGATTTGTTGTTGCATCATGTGTTTTTTTTATTTTTGATTGATAAAGAATGAAATATATCGTTTTGAACATACTAAAATTATTTTTTTAAATAATAATAGCAATATACAAATATAGAGACTTACAACTTCTTAATATTATTATTAATATTATAATTTAATATTATCTACATGTTGTCCATATTTGTGTAACTAGCATTGGAATAAATCCGCATAAGAATTCGAGCCGATGAATCATTACAACACTTTTTTCAATAAATTTCCTAGGACCCTTTTAAATCGTTTTACGTCATTTAGATTCCATATTGGATTATTCTCAGCACCCAATGTCATCCAATTTAACTTATTACATTTCAATATTGTTTTTGTTGATGACGTACATTGTAAAGCATATCATTTTAATATTTTGTCTCTTCAACTTAACTTAATTTCCAATATGACAAAAACAAATATTTATTCATGATTGATTAATTTAGTGAAATTGATTTAGTGAAATATATAATAAACAATACAATTTAATTTAAACATTTATAAAAACTATTTTGTTTTTTATATTCTGACAATTTGAATTTTTTTTTATTTTTTGGATATCTAATGGGATATGTCTTAATAAAATTGTAAAACAAAATTATAAATTTAATTTGAATAATAAAAATCCATGGACTTTTTATGGTAATAAAACAGCTCATAACCGGTCCTGTGTGGTTCAAAATACATACAAGAGCCAAGCACCTTATAAAAGAACTTAAAGGCCAAGAATTTTCAAGTATGATGAACTTCAGCAATTCTGGTTTGCAAAGTGGATTTCATTGTGACCCGAGAGCAGGACAAAACACTATGGAAGTGTTTCCAGAAGTAGCACCTGCTCCAGCTGCCCTGGTTGCTAGAACTGGCGTCTACAATGAACAGGCTCTTCAAGCGGATATGAAGTCAATTTGGATCGGAAATGTCGACTATAATGCCACAGCTCAGCAATTAGTGGATTATTTCAGTAGCTGCGGAATCGTCGAAAGAGTGACCATCCAGTGCAACAAGTTCACAGGTCGCCCAAAGGGATTTGCTTACATGGAATTCAATAAGCCAAATTCCGTGGAATCTGCCTTGTCTCTTAATGGCACCCTGTTTTGTGGGAGAACCATCCAGGTTATGCCGAAAAGATCAAACGTTCCTGGAATCTCTACGACGGATCGTCATTCTAAAAAGCAGTTCCACCAAATGAAAACCGTTCGTAAACTTGATTTTGGTAATGCGGTTCAAAATCCAGGCTTTGTTCAGCCATTTATAGGCCACGGACCTAGTGGTCATGTGCCTCAAAACTCGGGCATGCAATTAGTGGCGCTTAATGGAAATACCGCAGGGGTTCCATTTGTGCATGGCTCTTGCTAAATATGTTGTTTTTTGTTTGCCAGATTTTGTGTTAAAATATGTAAACTACTCAAAAGATTTATTTCTAACGATTCAATGTTGTTAAAATTAGATTTAAATAAAGAACTATATGTGAAATACTAGAACTGTGTACAGCGGATCTCAATTGATAAATTACAATTCCAAGTATAAAATTTGTTAACCTAGTTGTATTTTCATTCAGAGTTGCTGCATGCGAAAAATGTAATTTTGTTTCATCGAATGAAATAAGCATATCGTTTTTTTTTTAATATTTAGTGTTGAATTAAATAAATCGTTCATTGTATCACAAATTTAATTATTTAGCTCATTTAGTTAATAATTTTTAAATTTAACATTCCTTCGCATAATATGTATATATATTTTTATTTATAATAATAACAATTACTAAACAAAACAATTAATTTATTAAAACTAATAAACAAAATAATTAAAAAATTAACCAATTCAATATTTTATATTCGGAGTCTTTTTATGTCCAAAGATAGGAAGGCTGTTAACAAATTATCAAACATAAACATAAAAAAAATCTTTGAATCGGAATTAACGAAAGCACAGCAACATGAACTTTAATTTCGCAAATGAAGATGCTAACATCTTCGGAGGTTACAGACATTTTGGGATGGATTTTAAAGAAAATAACACCCGCGAACTTTTAGCAGACGTCAGCGAAAGGAACAACGATGATTTGGCACAGATGGATGTTTCTGAGAACATCACAGACGATCAAAACTCGGATTTGAAGTCAATTTGGGTCGGAAATGTTGAATACACTGCCACGGCTCAACAATTGGAAACTCATTTCGATGACTGTGGAAGGATTGAAAGATTGACCATTCAGTGCAACAAGTTCACAGGACATCCAAAGGGATTTGCTTACATTGAATTCAGTGAACAAACCTCTGTCGAATCCGCCTTGGCTCTTAATGGCTCCTTGTTTTGTGGAAGAATCATTCAGGTTTTAGCAAAAAGATCAAACACACCCGGCATCTCGAGCACCAATCGACCCCCAATCAGGAAGTTTCTTAGTCGCATCCCGAGAATTCGATATGTTCCTGGTTACGCACCTCGAGAAGTGATTATCAGGCCTCGAGGAAATGGCTTCAGAACCCATGGTTTCGCGGCTCCTACGAACCTCGGAGTGCAATTGGTTGGTTTCAAAGCCCAAAGACCAAGGAGATTTAATGTCAGAAGACCCTACTAAGAGATTATGTGTTTTGTTAATATTGTAACAAAAGTCTTGTCTAACATGTTATTATTAGAAATTATGTCATTTTTTATGTTTTGCTTTAAAGCATTTGTGGTGATTCGAATATGTTTTAAAAATAAAAAACAATTTCATAATTTGTGCCACAGCTCAAGAATTGGAAACTCATTTCAATGGCATTTCGAGCACCAATCGACCCTCAATCGGGAAGATGCTTCGTCGAGTTCCAAGAATACTTGGAGAGATCATGATCAGACCACTAGGGTTTAGAGCCCATGGTCTTGTGAACCAGATGGCCCCTAGGAACCTCGGAGTACAATTGGTAAGGTTCGAGCCGCAAAGACCACGAAGGTTTAATGCCACAAGGTCTTATTAAGAATTTTATTTCATTAATAATGTAATAAAAGTTTATTTTAAATCATAACGTTGACTTCCTATTTTTATTATACTAACATTAATTACTCTCAACAACTTTAAAATGTTTTTTTTTTAGAGATTTGTTATTTAATTTCAAGTCAATATCGTTAGCAATTGGGGCTCTGAAATTGTTTTCCAGATGGTCTGTGGCTGCTCTTCCAGGGCCCAGAATTTCTGCCGGAGTCCCCAGCAAGGTTCGACTTTCAGGAGGAGTCTGGACAATGACGAGGGCGATTTATGGGTTTAGGATTAATATGATTAAAAACGTTTATGGGCTCTTTTTAAGCATATATCTGAATTTTATTAGTTTTTTTAAAACTAATTCTTGGTTATTCTAAAAATTAATTTTTGGTAATAATTGTTTATTATTATATTGTGTATGTACGGTCTTCGTTTGTTTACCTTTTATTACATAAACATTTCGTATCGATGAAATAAGATTTTAGATTACGGTCATTATTTTAAATTACAAATTTATCATGATTGGAAGTGGTTTTGTAGGAGTTCATATGGGTTGGATGAGCATTCTCTTTTCATTTTAATAACCGATTTATAAGAATTGCCTTCTAATTAATTTTGAAGACCAAATTCATTTCCAAACCATATGGTACATCGTAACACTCATGAAAATCCCGTGGAAATTCAATTTATTGTAAAATAAAAGTCTAATCTATCATCCAATGGCACGAAAGCATGCATTCATCTCAATTACTCAAGATTGTTACATTGCATTACATAATAACTGGAAGGTTAAAATGCACAGTCATTCAAATATTATTAGGCCACATATACTTCGTTTGTAGGTGCTGGATATCACTCTCCAATCAACTGGGAAACATACAATGCTGTTTGTAAAAGTGCTTGTAGGAAGGTTAGATAATTTTAAGACATTACTTTAAGAAATAACTTTAGAAAGAATATCATAATTTTAAGGCTTTTTTTTTATAACTGTAATAGAGTACTTATTTGATGTAAAATTTCTTTAACTGATGATTTGTTGTTTGTCATTATAAGGCAATTGAGATACTCAAATCCACAAACAGTGCTCTTGAAGCAATTGTTGCAGCTACAGTATACCTCGAAGTGAGATGTTCAACATTTATTGAATAAATGTTCAAATGAAATAAATTTTTTATTATAAACATTTGCTCGTAATTATAGTTTTAATCTCATTACTTGACCTTCAAATAACTGTAGCTTACTTTTGCGTTACAGAACTCTCAGTGGTCTAATGCTGGATTCGGGTCGAACCTCACTTTGACCGGAACGGTGGAATGCGATGCGAGCATAATGGACGGAAATTCATTGCTTTTCGGTGCTGTTGGTGCAGTTTCAGGTTAGGATGCTAAAACATTTTATGTTAATGTGTATAATTAGTTAATTCATTAACTGTGCTTAATTTTTAATCTGATTTGTGATGTATTTAATGAATTAGGTGATATTTGTTTGATATTTTGAGTTTAATTTAATGGATTTTCTGAAATAGGCGTCAAAAACCCGATAAAGTTGGCAGAAGACATTTTGGCTCATCAAATGAAGGGAGACATGTCATTGGGAAGAGTTCCACCATGGTAATTTATAGGAGGTCTAAAAATTGCATTTTAACAATTGAAAATCTAAATCTGAATATTAATCAGTTGATATTTCTCTACACTTGTTAATGAGCATTAGTTAAGTGATAATTGACCAATCATGTGACTGACATTTTCAAATGTAGCTTGTTGGTTGGTGAAGGAGCCCACACTTGGGCCGAGAACAATGGAATTGAGATTGTCGACGAGGATGACTTGATATCAGGTTATAAGCTATTCGTCAGAAATTAGTTTTTTTTGTTATCGTTGTTGTTATTGTTATTACTATTATTATTATTATTATTATTATTGTAATTATTATTTTTGTCAGAAGTTAGTAAACATTCTTGAAACTTGAAACTTCAGCATTTGATTTTTTCAAAACACTAGCAATACTTACTTCTTTAACAAACTTTCAGATACTTCGAGAAGGTCTTACATAAAAAACAAGAGGAAACTGGAGTACCACGATGCACTCATCTCTCAAGAAGAGAATGGAGTTGGTAAAATGGCCAAACTTGAGTCAGACCAGAATTTTCATGTAAATAATTACAACAGTCAGGTACTTACAATGTTGTCTTGGATGACTAAAGCTTAACATCCAGTTATTATTATTATTATTATTATTTCTATTATTATTATTATTATTAATATCCCAGGAGGCAAGTGACATTGGACTCGAAGTGGAAATCACGAGCGACGGCTCGTCATCCTCGGAGAAGAAGCTGGACACTATCGGGGTGGTTTGCGTGGATGGTGGAGGAAGGGTGGCCAGCACAGTTTCGAGTGGAGGAATCCTTCTCAAACAACCAGGCAGAGTGGGGCAGGTATGCTGTGGCTAGTAGCTAATTTTTCATTTTTTTCTTCAACTATGTGTACAACTTCACATGCAAAACAGGCAGCTCTCTACGGTTGTGGATGTTGGGCAGAAAATGACGGAGGAACTGGAGTGGCTACCACAACATCAGGTGAAGTTAGATCCAAGTGAAACTTTGGATTCGTTCGGAACAACTTGTATCATGCATCATCTTATTTTTCTAATTCTTGGTTTCGACCGTCGCTTTAAAAAATCACAGGATGCGGAGAACACCTCGTGAAGACCATGCTAGCGAGGGAATGCGCGGAAAATTTGAAGAATCTCGACGAGCCCGTGCAATCCCTGATATCGTGCTTTCAGAACAAATTCATAGGTATGTCGAGAGCACATTAGTTAAACACACATCTTTGAGTACCACAAATCTTGGTTGATAGGTTCCCCTTTCTTAAGGAATGTAAATAACCCAATGGGGGGAGCTTTGGCACTCAGAGCAACCCACTCAGAAGAAAACTCAGTGACGGTGGAGTTTCAGTGGATTCACACCACCGAAAGTCTGAGTCTCGGTTTTATGTCCACAGAAGATGCCCATCCCCAGGTGATAACAAAATTTCAAGTACTTTAACCATTAACTGCAAGGGATTAAGTAATGCAGCAGTTGTTTTGTTGCAGGCTTTTATTTCATCTCTGCCCAAAGACCACGAGGTAGGAAGATCGATAACCGCGGGGAGCCACGTTTGCACCATACCTGCCGTCAGAACGCGATGAACCACCAACATGTTTTTACCAAATGTTATTTGATACCTTTGTTTATAATAATGAATGATACAAAAAGAAATCTAGTTTATTGAGGGTAGAACAGAAAATTGTACACAAATTAAATGAACATTCAGCTGAATAATTGATTAGGTGACAAAAATTTTTTTGAAAGCTCCCATAATTTTGTTACTGCCCCTTAGAAGGGCTGAATTTATTAAGTTTGTTGGCAGGTCCAAGGATTCAGTTAGGGTACAATGCATAGAATGCTTGGTAATATTTGTAGGTATTAAAGATTATTTTATGACAATATATTGCTGCTTGCTTCATTACCACATGCACCTTTGGGCAATAGGTCCAATGTTCAGTTGGTCCAGTGGTTTATAATATTAAACATTTCATCATTTCACAAATTTAAATGTTTTTCGTTCCTGTGAGCTGTCAGACTCTTCAAAGTATCCTTGGATAGGATTTATTTTTTGAGTGGTATGTACAAAATAAAAGGAGAATTTTCCTAAAGATTCACAGTCTTGTTCTCTTTCCTTGACTCTTGTGTTTCGTTTTCTGCTGTTTTGTGTCGATACACCTGGCAGAACAAACTCGATGAGGAACATGCATGACTGGACTAACATGAAATTTATTAATACAAATACAAATATAAAACAAGTTTAAATGCTAAAAAACAACAAGTGAATGGATCTAACCTCTTTGGGTTTCAAGGCATCCAAAATCAATCCCTTCGTTCTTGCTGGAGTTGTTTGCGACACCTGTAGAGTCAAAAATTCAATCTCCTGAGTTAAATAACTCTACAGGAATGCACGAATTTCAACTCTGCTTGTTTACAAACCTCAGAAGTTATTTCAGGCGACGGTGAAGATGATGGTGGTGGCAACGAAGACGTCTGCTCTGAAGTGACGGAAGTCAAATTCGAGTCAAATTGGTTTTGTTCATTTTCAGGTTTTGGAAGGTTGAGGAGTTTCTTCATGTTGGCCATCTCCATGCGCTCGTCCTTTTCGAGCTGCGAATCTCCGACAGCCTCGCCATCTTTTGGAGAATTTCCACCTGGAGCGGGTTCATTTACCACTTTGTCTCCTTTTCCAAATGCTGGAGATTGGTTTTGTTCATCTCTCTTGATCACATATTTGATGCTTCCGTCATCAGGACGTTTTGTTTCTGCCTTCCCGTCGGGTTTTTTTAGATTTGCATTTGCTAAGTCGACGGCAAGATTGGATCGGACTACTTCACCTGGCTTGACATCTGAAATGAAGTGTCATAAAATCATTCATGACATTCTTAAAAAGTCACACATCATGAAATCATATATTCTAAATTCATAATAAATCATATCATTTTGTTGGACTACAAACCATTAAACGCAACAGAATCAGTTTTTGTTGAGGTCCAGCTGTTGTTTTTGACAAGAGGGATGTCCTGAGCGATCCCTGGAGGTGCAGTGACTGGGGAGAGATGTTTGGCATCGTCGTCGTTGTTGTTGTGCAAGTCAAACCTGCTGTCCGAGTCATGAACAACTTCCCTATTCAAGTCGACCAGATGCGTCTCCATGTCAACATTCGACAATGTTGCCCAAGTACTGACTACTAGAATCAGGAATCCTAAGAAAAGAACAGCCTGAAATAATTGTTAAATGTTGTTGGTAAATGACCAATAATTCGTGTTGCATCCCTTTAAAATTAAAATTGAAATAACAATCAGAATGTAAACGAAATGTCGAATAATTGCTTGGTCAATAATCTTTTTCGCTATACATTTAGTTGCCATTACTATTAATTATCAGGTGATGGGCTGAAGCAACACAATGCATTCAGAATGAACATACCTTCGCAATGAACATATTCACTGGAGTATCCTTGGATACCACTCTTAGGAACATGATTGCAGGGAAAACGAAGCAGATGATAGATCCGAGAGTCGAGCCCATAATACCCAACACAAACTCGACTGTAACAACAAGAAGATGTTGCTCTGAGTTTGAACTTTGATTTAAAGATATAAACCTTATAATTTAGCAATTGTTGTTATTGCATGCCCACACATTAAAATGTTTTTACAGTATTAGTGCCTGTATAATCAATGATAAGCATGATAACTCGTCTTTGTGCAAACCTACGACAAAGCTTGAGTGGCAAATGCATTTATCAAGTTAGTCGAGTACACTTTATCGAGTAACGAAAGAAGTAAAAATTAGGCAAACGTTTAAAACCTTTAGGAACTAAGATGCCAACAATGAGGGTAAGTAATACGATGAAGCAGGTGATGTACTTGAACAAGTTCGATGGAATGTGGACGGTACCTCCCAAGTTTTCATGGAGATTCTGAAATTTGAAAACGTTTTTGTTGCCAATCAAAATTGACCCACATTCACAAGAATGCAATTGAAAGAATTTGAAAGCTGAATTTAAATTTAATTTTTATCCATAACGATGCATGATTTTCTGGAGTTAAAATGTCAGAACTGAATCTCTCAGGTGCCATTATTTAAAAACAAATAATTCAACCTCAAAATGCAACTCTGGGACACTGCAGAATATTTGAAAATATTGTGAATGTCTGTCTAACGCTAAACTTTTGAATGTTATGTGAAAGTCAAATTTCCAAGCAAAAACAATTGTCAGAGTTTGTTGAGGTTGAGAAAGACGAAAAACTTGAATTGAAGCAGCAAGCCTAATCGTGGTGAGGCTATCCAAAAAGGCGAACTCCAAAATGAAACAAGCAAATCCTTCTAAAACAACCGCAAAAATACCTCTTCATTATCATTATCATCATCATCATCACTGCAGCGACTACTGCCATCCTTGAAGAAAGAAAATGAAGGAGACATTTGAATAACAGCTAACCTCACTGTGCGAACACAACGAATGCGATAATGTAACGATGCATTGCATGGCTCAGTTAGGAGAAATAACGAGAAGGCTTTTAATTACAAGTAGACATCCATGTTCAATGTGCATTGAACATTATTTGCATAATAAAAATAAAATTTGAGTGAAAAAATTAATCAACAACAAGTGATATTTGAATAATGAATGTGAAAGGACAAAACTACAGAAAACACAGAACACAAGTTGTTTTTATGGGGACCTACTTTCGTGGATATGAGGGTGTAGAGGCTGCACCGACAGGGGTAAACCACCAGCGGGAAGCTGAGGATGGTACTGGATACAAAGCCCAACTTAATGAGGCCCGTCACGACCGTCGTCTCGTAGTTCATCATGATGTCACCGCTCACCTCTTTGTCGTAGAATGCCAAGTAACCAAAGTAACCAACCTGCACGAATTGATAGCTCGACAAATGAGATGTTTAAAAAAAAAATTAAATTAAGGATTTTTAGAAAAGATATTAATAATAATTACTTTCGTTTGAGAACTTAATTCTGACTTGTAAAGTCAACAAATAAACTCTAATAAATAAAAAATTAAAATACATTTGAAAGTAATAATTTACTGCAAAGTAAATAGTCGAGCTGAGCAAAATGGCTCGCCAGACGAGTCCTCCGATTTGTGGGATGGAAATATCGGGCGTCGAGTGATAAACCAGGAACAACTGTCTAAAAAATAACATTAACTGTTAAAATGGTGACGAATAAATTAAACCTTTAACTTTTTTTTGTAAAAGATTACAAAACAATAACAAACAACAATGCCAACACACATTTGACAAGCGTAAGACACCGCAAAGATGGGCAGACTCCTAAAAACTCCGCTCGTGTCCCAATACTTGACGTCCGTCACAAACTCTCCGGTCGAAACATGGTGCAAAGAGGATATTATGACCTGGAAGTTGACAACGTGATTAGCCTGCTTCATCATCATCATGGATGAAAACAGTTCTGAACATCGCTTACTCTGATGGCGAACAGGGAATAGAAGACGAGGGACATGGTACTGAGGTTGCTTATGCTCTCCAGGTTGGATTTCATACATAACGGGAGGATGACTAGAAACCCCAATGTCATCAACACACTAGTCCTCAATTGGGTTGAGTTCTGTTAAAAAAGAAATTTTTAATTTTTATTATTACACATTCTTATCACTAGACCTCCATCGACTATAACAAGACCTGTATTTCAAGTATTTCAGATAATATTTCAGGGCAAATGTCACCGATGATGACGAAGAAAGCGATGAGAGTACCGAGGAGCAATCCTGCAGAACTTTTTAAACAATTATTTATTTGTCGTGTAAAGTTATTTCTGCAAGTTACAGTCATGTAACTCACCATATTTCTACCATAAGCTTTCCACTTGAACCAAATATGTGAAAGGCTTCAAAATAAATGTTCATTAGTCTCTTTAAATGTTAAAATGAAACCATTAAATTTGCTTTTCAGCTAAGACTTACCCAAGTATTCGTAAGATCTTTTTTTCGTTACTGATGCAGCTTTTGCAAGCAGACAACATGACGTGTAAGCTAAACAGGCACAACCACTCAACAGAAGTAGTCCGAGAACAACGCCACACTTAAATAAAATAAAAAATAACTAATGACATTGAACAAGATACAAATATTGTCTCACTGACCTGCTTGAAACACAATGGAAAAGCTAAAACTGCAACTCCGATGATGCTGTTGGCAAGATTAACCACGAAAGACCAATTGGTTCCCTTATTATTCCCAGCCATTTGGTCATCAAACATAAACAGACTAGATCGACAACATTCATAGAAACGGTTAAAAACTTAATTAACAAAGCTCATTAGCTTAACAAAACACGAGTTGTGAGCAGCCCGCTGTTAACAGCAAACACGTAAACAAAAGCGACGGTGCCCCACATCAGAAATCGAAATAGCTTTTTTAACACAAAAATATGGAAGGTAATGTGATATTTAATGAAAGGTAATGTGATATTTATTTCTTCAATGTACGACGCTACTCGAACATCATGTAAAATTGTTCTCCTACACAAACTTTTATCATCATCCACACATTAATTTGACAAGATGATCCTCCTAAAAATAAATTGCTGCATTTTAATTCGTCAAACAAGGTGAATTTGAAAATTGGTTGTATTTGTCATGATGTTCTTAGAGCAGTTAGCATAACGGGAACTAAGGCACGTCTGAATCTTAGAAATATGGCGCCACACCGTCCACGCCCAAATACCTCTCTACCAAATACCAGTCCATTCTTTCGCAACCACACTTTTCCTTAAATATTTCCTTTGTATTTGTTCTCAGCGAAACAAATATTATTGTTTGCTGACCACTGTCCCGCGAAACATAGCCATACCACGGGCCTTATTCATACCAGGTTTACAAGAAAAAACAACAAATACTCTTGGAGATTTTAGAGTATTGGCACAAAATGTAAACAAAAAATATAGTTTGAAACGCAACATAATCTAATTCCACAGAAAAAAAAAACATTGAGGAATCCAAAATCCAAGCAAAGACTACAATCGCATGATAAGGCATAATAGCTACGACAACTGAGGCACGAGCCAAGCAACTGAATAATTAGTAAATATTTCTAAAAAATAAATTGTTTAAACTCTCAAAAAGACTGCAGCTGTGATCACTGAGCATCTTCATCCTAAGTTGAGGGTGCTGGCTGGGGTTTCACCAGTCCAGTTCCCGGAGGAATGGCATACAGTCTGAAATATTCGCACACTTGACGGGGTGCCTCAGCCAAAACATGCTGGGAGAGTGCTTCAGGTGACTTCTGCAGACAAAAAATAATAATAAAGGAATTAGAAACTTTCACAATCATAATAATCCTGCTAGACAGGGTAGCGAGATAATTTCATTGATTAACACAGATTATTTAAAAAGAAATTGTTACCAAATTCTTATATTTACCCCAACAAAATCTCTCATTGGCACAAACTGAACGATGTCCCTTCTCGACACATTGCCAGTCCTGTCCTTGAGCAACTTATCGTCTGCATCGAGAATGTCCATAGTGGTGAAGTCGGCATCACCGACGCCTACGATGATCACCGACATGGGCAGAGTGGACGCGTAGACGAGCGCACGAATGGTGTCGTCCACGTCGGAAATGGCTCCGTCGGTGATGATCATGAGAATGTAATAATTCTGTAACATTACTAAATTACTAAATCAATTGTAAACTTCAAGGTAGCATACGTGACAATGCAAGTGTCCAACTATGAAACATAGTTTTTAATTTAATATATAAATCCCAGATAATAACATGCATCAATAGTTATTGTTTTTCAGAAATGTAGAAACATGCCTTGGCAGAGTGTTCCTGTTGAGCTTGCATTGCAAACCTTGCAACGTGATAAATAATTGGAGAAAAGTTTGTTGGTCCGTAGAGCTGAATTTTAGATATGCACGCCTTGTAGGCCTCCAAGATTCCATCAATTCCTGAAGAGATATAAATAGAAACTCATTAACATTCACGAGGACGAAATATCCTTAAAGATGCACAAAACAAAACCTTTGCAGAAGGGATTCGATGGATCGAAGTTGACGGCGAACTCGTGCGAAACCTGCATGTTGGGTGGAATTCTTGCTCCAAATCCAAGTGCAGGAAAAAGCTGATCACTGGAAATGTTTATGTGTCTATATTGAATAATAATTTAACTAATATTGCAGACTAAACTTATTATTATATTAAAATGATGCAGTATTTATTCCAAAGTTAGATTCAGAAGTAATGAGTAATATTATTATTATTATTATATTATTATTACAAATGATGTCATTATTCATTAACATTACAATATTAACCTGTCGTAATCCTGAAGGACCTTTCCTATGGAATCGATGGCTCTCATGTACTGATTGTTGGCGAAGGAATGCAAGGAAGATGGATCCCTCGGGTCACCGTTGGAAGCGGTGAAATCGATGCCGACCTGATTTAGTTCAGCGGATTAATAAATACTAATTAGTTAATAATCGATGAATTATGTTTACTAATAAAGAGCAAACATTCAATAAGCACTAAAGCAGTAATATCATAACGGTAATAGACTAGATAATGTATCTGATCATTTGTTATCTCAAGATAACCTAATCAGTCAAGTTATTCAATAAACCTCAGCGAAATATAATTTCAATTTCAACCCACACTGAAGTTAAGTTGGAGACCACTAAAGATGAAATCCAAAAAGCTGAAATCCTGCTGCCTCTGAAGTTACATTCATCGTCACGTTAACAAAATCACGCAGTACGAGAAAAAATAGAACCAAAAATAGGTGGGTTACCCTGCATGAAGTCAAATACACAATCCCTGAATTGCTGTAACCCTTCTTTGATGTCTTCTTTGGGTTTATGCATGGCCACTGAATCTGTTTTGCAACACATAAATCAGACTCAGTGATAAGCAAATGAAAGAAATCAGTTGAATTGGATTGAATGAGTGATGGGCAAATGAAAGAAATGATAACAATCCGGATTGAGTGATGAGCAGATGAACGAAATCATGATGAAACCTCCACTCCAGAAGCAGCCTTGAGGAACTCATTGACGCTCGTCGTAAACGAACCGATCAAATCGTGCGCTCCGTCGGAATCATAATCATAACAGTCCACCTGCAACCATAATTGATTGGTTGTTATTCATTCATTTCGATACAATATAAATTTGTTGACCAATGCGGATCAACCTTGACAGGCTGGTCGTAATTTGCAGAGCACAATTGGTTGGTTTTCAAGTCGAACGTCCTCCAAGTTGGACTCAGGTCATTTTTCACCACCTGAAAATTATTTAAAAAATTACCTCAAGAGAGAAATGTAAGATCATACGAATAACGAAATTTGAGTTAAAAGTTGACAAACTTCAGTCCTGTGGACAACTTGCCATGCACCACTGGGCATGCTGCAGTTGAAAACCAAGTACGGGTCGGACTTGCCCATGAAATCCTAAAAATTTAGAATTTCCTTAAATACACATTTCAGACTTTATGATTTTTTTAAATAAAATTCTTTTTTTATTATTATTAAAGTAGTCACTTGAATAAAACATTCAACCAATTTATAGAGTAAATTATAGTTTGTAAGAAATAAACAGCATTTAAATTCATTATCAGCAGGAAGGAATATCATTATTCACTCGTTGGAGTATTTGAACACTCACAATGATAACATACAACAGGTATGAACAAGTGATAGGAAATAAGTGGTAGTTACATTTTGATAAGCTAAATATTTCTTATCAAAATAGCAATTTGAATATTTTAACTCATCTAAACAAATTAGCGTGATTTTTCAAAGTGTGACAACTTTGAACGATCAATTTAAAATAATTATGAATTACAAATAGATTATAATTACAGCCATTTCAACTTGTAAGCTCAAACAACCTTCTTATCCAATCCCTTGGCTTTAAAACTCAGAGTCAAAATTTCAGCTTTTGAAGACAATTCACGAACCACGATCTGCAACGAACAGAAATAATTTCAAACTAAAAAGCTCGTCCGATATAAATTAAATAAAAATAAAATTAACAAAATAGAATGAAAACAAACAGTTATCGTGCTGGTCCCAGCTTTTTTATCACCTTGATGAACAGAGGACGAGTCAAAGGACAACCTGACACTGCCTACAATTAAAAAATAAAGGCAATAAGAACAAAAATTAAAGGCAAACTCATAAAAATCCCATTTTCAATTCTCCAAAATAACAAATGCCGTCCGAAACGACCAAATACTCCGATCATGTTTAAGAACATTGACAAACCCGGTCAAAGCACAAATTAATATAATTGAAGCTCTAATTAACAAAAAAAAAATGTAAGTAATTTAACAAACTTATCAGGATGTTCAACAAACCTCTCCAAGAGTGCAGTCAAAAGATCCAAGAAAGTCATCGTCAGAGAGCTTTTCTGATTTGTTGTCAATATCGTAAATCATGAATCTTAATTTTTGCACTTTTTCAAAATAATAATCAATTTCAAAAGCCTTCATGAACTGTGGATTGAGAGAATTTTTTATGTTTTCTGTCCTCCCAGCCTGTGAAAGTCAGAAAACTGTAGAAAAGGTTAAAATGACATAATTAATTCAATTTCACTTGCCTCAAGCCAGACATTGCTTTGGTCCAATGTATAAAGAACGCAACATGGATCGGATTTAGAAGAAACATCCTTGTTGAGCAAATTTTGACAGGAAATATGAAGAGATACGCGGGACACGGGTTCATCAAAAGCTCTCTTTGCAAATTTTGCCATTTTATTGAATTAGATATATGCGACGCAAAGATATATTGTTTATTTCTAATTGAGGATCAAAATCCCTCGGAATTCCGGCTGACCCGCAGCAAACAGCACCTTACATACAAACACAGTTATCTCGAAGAGATAAATAGTTATCAAGACTATTTGTTATTTATATTCACAACCAAATTTTCTAAAATTACTTCTTAAGGTAAACTTTTCGTAACAAATAAACCAGACACCTTATTTAATCCTGGTTATTATTAAATTAAATTGTCGATCTAATATTTTGGAAACTGACCAGTCTCATTCTACACACCTAAAACTAAGGCTGCAAATATGTAAATACAGAAAGTTGGTTTTGATATATAATGGTTATTATGTATAAATGCGAATCATTATTTCATTTTTCCATATTCCAAATTTTGGTTGCTTAAAATTGAAATTGTATGTCTAAAAGTAATTGTTAATTAAAACAATTTAAGTTGCGGCATATTTCTGACAAAATAATATTTAAAAGCAGATTTAAGGACTTGACTAAAAGGGGATTTTACTGAAACTGCTTCCAGTAGCTGCAGTTGTTTACTTGTAGGAGTGCAGATATGGTTAATGGTATGGAGTTGTCGTTTATGTTTCTATAGAGCTTTCAGCGTATTTTAACGATTTTGTTTAATTTTTGTTTTGCAGAACTGCTGAATGCCGTTGAATCTTCTACTTCAAAAGAAGATATTGAGAAATCTTTGATTCAACTGCTAGAGAAAATTAAAAAATTAGGTTGTGCAACGGAAATTCTTTAGTGATTACATGATTTCACAACATTTTGATAAAATATTGTATTGATTATATTGGTATATTACAGTTTCAAGCTCTGAACATGATAGCCAGAGTGAAGACTTGATAAATAAAAATCTAGTGACAGCATTGACTGCTTCCTTGATAAAACATGATAATGGAAGACTCAACTTTTTAATTCTTGAAATTTTTGCAGAGATAGCAAAAACAGGTACTGATGAAATTCTTCACTTGTTTGATCGCTCTCTCGAACTATAATTGTTTTTGATTTCAAGACTCAGGTCGTCTGTTATGTGTTGATGTCGAGATAATAAAATTAATCCTTGGTCACTTGTCAAGCCAATCATCTGATCCAACATCCAACATTTCATTCCAAGCCTGCAGAGTATTGGGCAACATCTGTTTTGAGTGTGGTTTGTTGGTCTTTTCTTTTTGACTTAGATGATTATTATCATCATTACCATCATTATTATCATCAACATCATTATCACTATTACTGTCACTGCCATTATCATTAACTGACTTGCTACCGGGGATTTCTCATTTAGTTTTTTTTTTAAATATTCCTTATTGTCAGCATAAAGTAACTCGCTAGTTGGTTATTTCTGACAGAATGCATTTACAGGCACTTAGTTTAATGAATTAATTTCAAGACATACTTTGAATGTCTATAATGTATTTCACTCATCAGATTCTGCCAGAAATATAGTGAAAGAGCTCAATGGTGAGGTGTTGTTACTCAAGCTCCTCAACGAACTTTGCAACGAAAACCAGAGTTCTCACATCCATTTAAAGGTGGCATGCGGAGCTTTTCTGAACACGATCGCAGACCATGGTAAAGTGACCAGTGAGACTGATGTTATTAGGATGTGATATCTATTGTACTGCTTAACAACAGAATCCTTGCAACTCAGTGTTCTGTCGTTGGGAGCTTTGGATGTTTGCTGTAGAATTGTGAAGACCTTTTACCAACATGACAGCTTGATGAAAGCTGTTTTAAGCATCCTTGAGTTGCTTTTTGATCATTTAGAAGGTTAGTGCATTTCTGAGCCGAACATACGAATAATCATTAACGAATAGAAAGTAGCTTGGAGTACCTGTTTTACTTTTAAGAAATCAACGACTCACTACAGTCAGATGAATTTCTGGAGTGTTTTTTAATTCTTCTCAAACAAAATGATCAAGAAATAATTGATTCGGTTTTTCAAATACTAAGCACGGCATCTGAAAATGGTTCGTGTTTGAGATTCCCATGCAATTACGATTATATTTCGGCAATGTAACAACGATGAGGACAAACTGACTAATTGACGACAGACAGGTCCAAACTTGCTTTATCGTCGACCTCATTCCCTGAGAAGCTCTGCGAATTAATAGAGGAAAGAGAAAACGAAACCAAAGTGAAATTCACAGATTTGGCGTCCGACTTTGTCGTGCTCCTGCTCACGGGAGGTTGATTTTTCACGGCATCCTATTCCGTCCGTGGCAACCGAGCATTCGTTATATCTTGTTGCTTTTCCAGATGAAGGGATGAACACATTGTTCCAGAATGGTAATGGAAAAGTGTTTCTAAAGCTGAGGAGTTGGCTTAGCACCTCTAAATCAATAAAGCTTCAAACTACCGCAGCTTTTGCACTGTGCAACATTGCCAGATCTGGTGATATCCATCTTTATGTCTTAGAATAACTGGGAATATATTTAATTATGATTTGTTTTATAGATATAAATTGCATCTTCTTTGTTGAGAGTGGAGTGGTTGATGATATTCTTGCTCATCTGAGTCTTTATCCTGTTCATGAAAAACAACCAGTTCTTCAGCATGCACTGATCGGAACACTGGCCAATCTTTCCATAACAGGTGAAGCCAAAACATCAGCTGAACAAATTCGATTTGGCACGGGCATTCTTAAACGAATGATACTTCTAATACTGCTCTTCTTAATGGCTTTTCTATTTACTTTGCAATTGATGCATTCCTGCATTTCATTTCTTAGGAGAAAATAAATTGAAGATGATCAAAAAGGGAACAGTAGATAAATGCCTCAGCTATCTTGATTCAGAGTCACTCACAGTGATTTTTAAATCACTTGGAACTATCAGAATGCTATTGGACAAAAATTGTGGGTCGACAATCTTTATTTTGCTGGTGACTCTACTACTGAATGCTTAATTATTTTTTTCAGGCAAAGTTGCGTGTCAGCTCGGCACTGATGAAAGTTTCTTATCGAAGTTAAAGAATTTCTCAGTGTTCAAGGAGCATGAAGGCATCAGATGTAAATCAAACTTATCATTGAAAAAATTATGGAATCGATTTAAATATGATTTTCAATGTCTCTCTCAGGTGAATCCTGGAGGATTGTCGCGTCAATTATAAAAAATGCACGTGACAACGGAGTCATGAAAGCAATACTCGAGCACAAACTAGGAGAAAGTCTGCTGTATTTATTTCAATCCAAACACATGATTATGAAGAACGAAGCTATATTATCTCTCATAATTTTGACTTCAAGTCTAGGTATTATTTGTAAGTTGGTGGCAACTTCAGTTCTAATTACTTATTAATGTGAATCATAAACATTAATTAAGCCTAGCCAATTAACTTTCCTTACTTGGACTGATCAAAGAAATGTTATTAATGATGCCAGAAATAAATGTGTTAAGTTGACAAATCAATGAAATTTTTTTGCAACAGATGAAAACCCATTTGAGAACAGTGAAAAGTTTTGTGAAGAGCTGAAAGCCTTTCTGTCCTCAAAAGATCCATTACCAGAAGAAATTCTAAGCAATGTCCTAATTCTGACACACAAATGTCAGAAAATAGGTTGGTCGACACCTGTAATTGTAACTTCATTTATATAGCGCCATATGCATCAGAGGCGCTTCTTGTAACCACTTATTTAGCGCTCCTTCCCAAGGGCCCCGGTGGCAGTGCAGGCTGGGTTTCGAACATGACACATTACGACTGTTGCCATTACCGCTGTATGAAGGCACGTAACCCAGTCAGCTAACCTGCACGCTTAATTAATTTGGATACGCTTCATAACCAACACTTCGAGTTTGTAATACTTTCAATTTGAAGCTTGGCCAAATGGATAAAACCCCATACATTTTTTTCAGATTCTATTAAATCGGCCTTCGTTGTGAGCGGCATTCATGAAGTTCTTGAAAGGTATAAGGAACACTCGGACGAAACGATACGGCATTTGGTCGAAGAGATGCTGCATTAATTCTGATCACACGTTCCACCTGAGAGGATGACTTCGTGTGACTTGTTCGAGTCAAGTTTTGATTTTCTAATGAATAACGTTTCTAAACGAACAGAACAAAAACAATAACAGCAAATCAAAGTTTCTGCTCGGCCTTTTCGATTTCTCGTACGGCCTGCTTTTCTTCTGAAATTCTGAAATTTTAGAATTTGGTTCATTTCATTATGAAATGTATTTAAATTTTTAAATCTGTCAGTTTCGCATTTGATACATAAATTCCCCCAAAACGCTTACAACAAACCAGCTGCAGATCCCATATATTCCACATTGTTCAGTAGAAGTTTCTTCAAAGCAACGTTAATATCCCAATGTTTATCCTTTTTAAGATCTGGGACATTGGTCTTCAGTCGATCTACAATCAAATACGATTCCTGAAATTATAAACTCAGCATCGAGTAATCCGACAACACGTGCACAGATTAATGGTTAATGTTATAGCTTTGGAACATCACTAACATTTACGAAGTTGTCAATCAGTGTGTTAATGTCAAAGTCATCGTCATCTTCGCCAAAAGGATTTGCGACACTTTCTCCCACCTGCGCCGAACGTCTAATTTCTAAATCTGTCCTTTATTCCCGCCAAAGAACAACTTACTTTGAGCCAGGACATGTAGAAAATAAATTGAGCCATGGTGAAGAATGGGAATCTCGCTTCACTGGCTTCCCCTTTGATGAAGGGATACCTTCCCAGCAAGCATGTGAAGCAAAATAAATACAAGGCTATTGATACCACCTTCAAGTAACAACTATCAGCTGTTACCGTAGGGCTAAGTAAATCGTATGGTTGAAAGAGTTTAATTTTTATAAAAACTGACTTGAGTGTATACCAGAGGCAAAGAAATCCAGTCAAATTTCAAAAGAGTTGCACATTTTGATCTGAATTCATTCAGTTCCTGTTTAAGAATTTGATATTTCGATTTACGAAAGAAATTTATTAAGAATGTATTGCTAAATTTAGTTTTAACCCACTCTAGTGAGCCTGTCGTAATCCATGTCTCTCCTAATAAGACCATCTTTCCTAGCGTCTCCAACCAACTTAGTCGACCAGGCAATTGGTACAAAATAGTTGTTAAATTTAATGTTTAATGCGCCGATGTCCCTGACTTCTTCAGGAGTCATCAATCCTTGAACAAAACAAATTACTTTAAAGAATTGTTTATTCTTACTATGTGCTGGTCGATTCAGTCTTACTAACCCGCGTCAACCAAATGGGCAAAGCTTGGAAATCTCTTTTTTACTGGCTTGCATATCGATCTCATTGTCAGAACGAATGAACAACAAATATACCGTATAATTGTCCTTCTAAATAAACGCGAATCTTCCCCTTCACCGGTGATAAATAAGTTTATATAGAACGCAATATCTGTGGGCCATGGAATAGTCTTAAAACTGAGCCAAAATCTATCCATTACTTGCTGCACATAAAACCCAAGTAGAAACCCTAGTGGGATTTTGAAACTGTTTAGGTTACAGTAAATGGCCACTTCTTGAAAACGCCTAAAATGTTATAACACACTTATTCAATTGAATCGATAGCCGCTAAAGCGAATTCATCAAAATTTACTCTCTCTGGATGTCATCCAAAACATATAGGTACATCAACGATATGAAAAGATAAATTGAGCCAAAGAATATCATATCAATCCATACCAACTTCCATAAGCTACCTTTCCATCTGTAAAGTGGAAATGAAGTTGATAAGCGAGAGTCTAATTATTACATTTTAGTCGCTTAAACCACCTAAAAAGTAATTTAGGAAAGCCAAGTAACGTGGCTTCAGCAATTAAATGATTGTATTTCACAGTCATCCCCCGAAAGAAAACTCCGATCAATGTGTCAAGCAGACGAGTTGAGGTTACCAAAACAAAAGTTAATTGCCTGAAATTACCAATTAAATTCAATTACTAAAAACGCTGTTATTAAATATCAGTCTTATTATTTTTTTAAAGTTAAAAACATAATTTAACAAATATTAATATGATGTAATACGACAGAAATTTTTAACAATTCCATTTTTCAGTCAAAAATCTGTTCTAAATAACCACCAAACAGCAAAAACTTTATTACACAAAATAAAAAATAACTTCTTGATCTTAACAGTGAATTTTATTGTGAGCAACCTTCAAGATGGCGTTCGTTTTTTGGCAATCATTTGAGATGATTTAGCTAGAATTCTCGTGATCTGAGGCGTATGTTTAAAATGGTTTTTAGGGGAGTGAGATCAATCTATTAGTCGATGACATGACCTCATTCAAAAAATAGTTTAGAATGTTTAGGCAAATTAGTTTTGGATTTAATTTACTTTAATCATCGTCAGAAAATTCATTTTAAAGGTTGCCGAAACAATTTTGCAAACTCAGTTTGATAAATTTGATTGAAAATATAAAATTCATGATGAATCAATGTCCCTAGAAAAGTTTGAACGTTTCAAAAAGATGGTATCCTCAATAAAATATGACGGTAATCAAAACATTGGATCAACCTTTTCAATTGAAGACTGAAAGGTGAAGATCGAAAAAAACTCGAATTAACACAGGTACATCTAATTTAGTTACACTGTCGGACAAAACACATCCAATTTCCAGAAACGACCAGCAGAACACTTGGAATGTAGAAGTTCACAGAATGGAGAGGGACGTGGAAAATAATGCAACTCCTGGAAGAGCTGAACGACGCTTGAATTCCTGCAGGAATGGAATTTCTTTTGAATTTGAACATTCAATCATATTTCCAAAGCTTAGATTTCAGAGCGCATGAAACGATTTAACATCAATTCAACGATATCAAGTGTCACCACAAGTTGACGGCAGCGTCTATAAAAATAGACAAAAATAAAATAGAAAAACATTTTGAAAGATGAGATATTTAATCCGAGAGGTGGTGAAAATTGGAGAGAATTTGTTCTAAGTGCCATTGGAATGACGTCTAACCCGCTTCATGCCTGCCTATGGTGACAACCCTGGAGCTACTGGTGATGGTATCTCCGGTATCAGTCGTCACCACCACGCGAACCTCATACCGACCTCCTGGTATGACGTCACTAATGGTAACGAGACGATAGGGAAGTAAGGATGGAGTAGAACTCCAATGCTCGCCTCCTGCCAAGCAAATCTTTTATTTACCCATTCAAGTTATTCCTTAATTATTGTTATTTATTCAAATTATTCTTTAATTACAATCGCGTTCGATGTCGTTCTAATAGGCAATGGTCGTCGATCAAACCACGCATATCAGGGGATTGTCGTTGTCTTCGTAACGTGTGATAATACCACTCAAACGCCCAGTAAAAGTCCGGAAACAATTTTAGCGTCTTTGAAACACGATTGCGAGGAGGAGTGAATTGTTTTTCATCAACTGAGATGCAATTCTCGACCTCGGAAGTCCCCAGGAGTTAAAAATATAAATAGAAAACAAAAAAATAACAATCGATGAAAACCAACCGAGCATCCTGTATTCGACTTTATACGAGGTTACGAAGAAATCTTCTGTGTGATCCAAACCGATTTGCATGGAGTTGAGACGATTATACAATACTCGGAACGTTGGCTGAGAAATCATATCTGCAAAATGATTGCCATCCATCAGCCCGGGGCGATCCGAGATGGGAGAGACAGTCGGCTCATAAAGAAAGTATGGTCATTTAACAGACCTTTCCTCCGTCCTATTCTGACCCTCTTAATGTGACTAGCCGATTCCGGACTCCTCACGCCCTCTCCGTTCTTTGCCACCACCCTGATCTCGTAGATGGAGCCATCTTCTAAGTTTTCCAGCAAAAGCCACTTTTGCTCCTTCTGCTCTCTCGAAGTCTCCCAGGAAGCCAAACCTGAGATGATGAAGATGATGGACTCGATTATGACTTTTATTACTGCGCCGTCGTTCGATGCAATTACATCCAATGTATTATTACGCGCTGATTCTCACCTACCTAGCTTTCTGAAGTGAACACGGTATCCGGTTCCCGGTATAGATCCTGGATTTTTCGGGATCGACCAGGAGACGTTGAGATGTCTGTTGTTAATCACCATCGTCGATACTTCTGGAGGCGTCGGCGCTAAAAATAAGAGGAGATTAACACGGAGTCATTTTTGTAAATTTCGCCGAGTTTTCATCTAATCTCTTTGAAAATATTCTAGAAAGAGTTTGAAAGCTTTCTTAGGAGGGAAACCTTACTCAGCTAATAATTTCTCTTCAGCCGTCATTAGTCTTGATTTCTGGCGCTTTTAAACCATTTTATTATCCCTTCATTTGGAACGCAAGATGCATGTACCCGGAGATTTCTGGTGCAATCGTTCAGAAGAAAAGGCATAAAACATGAGAAAGTAGATTAAAAATACTTAAAACCAAATTGAGCGTTGAACGAAAATATTTATATTTAAAAACAAAATTAACCGAAAATAAAACTCTGCTCACTCCGGAGCATCCATCGACCCCAAAGAGGTTAGATCGTTTTATGCTCTATTGAGCAAATCGCACCGGGTCACATGAAGACGCCATCTTGTTTATAATTAATTCATAATTTCATTCCTTTCATCGGGAATCGATTTTATTTTCAAAAACATTCTTTCAACATTCATTTAATCATGGTCAAACGAGTGCACACAGGAGTGAACGCAAGAGAATATTGATGTTAATATGAATATTAAATAACGCTCCTACATTAGTAGAAGCGGGTCGGCATTTGGCAAGAACTCGAGGGGACGAGACCTCCACAAAGAGAATTGTGCTGACTTGATCGCTCCCAAATCCCGCCAAGCATAAAAGATAATGACGCGAATAGTAATAATCCCTTAGAAAGCCTCATGCATTTTTTAGCAACCACGGACCCCGTCCATGTTTGTATTCCTACGCCATCTCCGCACATTCCTTCACAGCGGAGATCTTGCAGCGACGAGGGACATAAAATTTATAGCGGCATTTAATAAGCGCTAAATCATGAAAGTGTCGCGCGGTTCAAAAAGGAAACTTTTCTATGGATTTCAACCGCGAACGGGAAGTGCATGCCGACGCCACTCGTAAAACACGAACGCGTATACGATCAACAACATTCTTCTTCTGTGTGTGTGTGTGTTTGTCGACACAAAAGATCGAGGTGGAAGCATTTTGTGGACAAATTTCCTGGCGTTTGAAGAACTACCTGGCTCACAAAAAGCATTGCTTGTTCTTGAAAAGGTGCACCGGTCTGAAAAAACAATCCATCAGCGAACTCAATGCAATCCGACCTTCTTCAAAAAGACATGCAAATCGACGACAATAGACGAGGCAATGCAAACCAATTCTCTGCGTGAATCGGCGCCGAAGATAAGCACTTACGTCCCTCCGGCAGCGTTCTTGCCTCGATGGAGGAGACAGGGCCACAGCCCACCTTGGTCCTGGCACAGATGGTGAGGCTGTACAGATGGTCGGGTAGCAGCCCGAACAACTTGAGCAGCCCGTAAACCTTCGGCTCAATTTCTGTCACTTGGTGCGTTGTGTGAGGTGTCAACTGGGTGGGACTTTTGGAGACTTTGAATTTGTTTCAGGAAATGTGAATTTTATTTTATTTTATTTTTTTGATTTTGATGAAATAAATGAATGAGATTTAAAACTCACAAGTCGTTAATGCCATGACGACGACGATGAGGATGATGATGATGATTGCAATTGATTATTAAACTTATTATTAATTATGATCAGAATTGTTATTTACTATAATTAAAACTCTTTCTTCTTCTTCTTATTATTATTATTAATTTTCAATCATGTTTTGTGAAGAATAACGACCAAGGAAAATGTTATTTACACTTTTCTCGACATTTCGTTTCGCACAAAAGCATCCTCCATTGAATGCTTCATTAAAATTGCTCACCTGTGTAGGTCACGGTGTATCCTTCCAATACACCGTTGATTGCTTTAGGGTTCGTCCATTCCAACTTAAGGTAATCGCTTCCACGTTCAGTCACAGTGAATGATTCCAATGGTCCTGGAACTGTTTTACATCAACTTTTCAAATAATTAAATTACCTTTCCAAAAAAAACCACTTGAGTCTCTCATATGTACTAGTGAGGGAGCCGTTCGGCAAAATGTCATTATCATCGTCGTCGTCATCATCACCATCGCTTGAGCGTGTTGGGTTCAATCACTAATCTTCAACCAGCAGAGGCACTCAAGCAAAGATATTCAATCAAGCAATCTTCAAATAAAACAATCTCCTGGCAAATTTCGGCGCCCTCGTTTTAATTGAAAAAGGACGCGAGAAAAGAATTGGAAGGGAATATTGACCGAGTCAATCAGGCGCATCAGATTTCAGCGAAGCACGCGGTGGTGATACGATGAAGATGATCCATGCATGATTATGATCCCACAATCTCGCGAACCACTCAGGCGTGGTCTCTGAGCGGTCAAGTGTGAATAATATTCTCTCATTTTCCTCTGATTTTCGGCGACACACCTCACTGGGTCGTAAAAAAGAAAGCTTCTAATAGAGTTTCAGAGAAACTTTCTTATTGGCCCAGAGCTTGACTGTTGATGGCATTGCACCCTACACGCATCCATGCATCCATTCATCCATCCATCCATCCATGCATCCATGCATCCATGCATCCATCCATCCATCCATCCATCCATCCATCCATCCATCCATCCATCCATCCATCCATCCATCCATCCATCCATCCATCCATCCATCCATCCATCCATCCATCCATCCATCCATCCATCCATCCATCCATCCATCCATCCATCCATCCATCCATCCATCCATCCATCCATCCATCCATCCATCCATCCATCCATCCATCCATCCATCCATCCATCCATCCATCCATCCATCCATCCATCATCCATCCATCCATCCATCCATCCATCCATCCATCCATCCATCCATCCATCCATCCATCCATCCATCCATCCATCATCCATCCATCCATCCATCCATCCATCCATCCATCATCCATCCATCCATCCATCCATCCATCCATCCATCCATCCATCCATCCATCCATCCATCCATCCATCCATCCATCCATCCGTCCGTGCATTGATGCACGTTCAGTAATTTAAATTCCGTCATTGTTACAGTTTATCGGTTGTTTGGATTGGTGAAATGACAAGGAATGCCAACAACACTGATAGTGCACCGTTGACATAAACTCACCGTTGCTATCCTTGCGACCGTTGCATCGATTTCTATTCCCGTGATACCTTCCCACGAAGTAGGAGCTTAACCAGGGGGGGGGGTGGTGAGGGGGGTCAGAACCATTCAGTAGTGGCTCAATTGCCCAAAACTAACAGGAATTCGTCAAAGCGATGAATATTTTTCGCTTTAAATTGCTTCCCTCCGAACAGACGCTCGACTGACCAATTTATTCTGCCGATGATTAGAAGTCTCTTCTTCACAACGATGTTAGGTTTAATTGGATTCTTCGTCATTCATTTCAAATTCTTTCGCTTCCATAAAAAAAAAAAGTAAAGAAAAACCTTTTCCTACCCTCGATCGATATGAGACTCACCCTTTAAACCTCAGTAAACTGCCACTGGCAGCAAGTAAAATAAGAAGTGTTGGTCATCAGTTTTTTGGCCAATTTTAAAGCATCATAACGTAGCTGCTCATTTCCTTCTACGACATGAGGCCAAGTACGGATTTCAGCTGGTAATTTTCTTCAGCTAGTCAATAATTCACATCTTCAGGCCTCTGTTCACGTCCAATTCCCAATGCTTCCAGGTTTAAAAATGTAACAACTCCACGTGGAAACATACTGAAGCCGACGGAGGCATATCGAAACATACTGAAGCATAAGAATGCATCCGAAGATACTGATTGAACCAATTGCAAGCAAAGACCTTGAGGAGAAATAAGTAAGAAAGTTTTTTTTTGTCATCCGCGGATCTATCGATTGACTGAAAAGTGGAGAAGAGAATGATCAATGCTTCCATGGAACTGATTTGGCGGAAGAGCAGAAATCCTCTTTGACGGAAAACTTGCAGATTGGAATGTTGAGGAAAGGAAATTCTCGTTTCATAAAGTTGTTTGAAATGTGTGCATTGGTGAGGAATTGGACTCACGTGAATAGAGCTGAGTGTTGAAAGGGATTGTAGGACAAATTTTATGAAACATTTCTTTGTGAATCGAGTCTGCCAAGCTAGGAGTTGAACCAGAATCTTAAAATGTTACGTCTCCAGCTCCGGGTGATGATGGTGGTGATGGTGATTATGATCTCATTATAATCTAAACCCGACATAATTAATTGCAAACGACGACATCATGGCAGTCGATGACTGGTCGTTCACATGTGTCACGTGACAGGTCCAATACAGGTTGGAAACAGGTGATTTAATTCCTACACGGAGATAGAATTTCCGTTCCGTCTAATGAATACAATACAGTGACGTCAGCTCTTCTTTCGCTACATTGGAACAATCATTTTACAGGCGCAATTACAGGGATGTAAACAACGACTCTTCATTGCTCATCCGCGAAACTGCGGAACGAGGCAGGAATCGAACACAACCGCTGGCGTTCAAAGCCTCCTTTCCAGTAGTCCTTTTGCCCAAAGTCTCTCAGGTTACTGGACAAAAAACTGCCAAAAAAAAAACAAAATGAATCACCTCCTTCTCTAGTAGTGAAGTGGATTTGCTCGCTCGGTGGTCCAGTGTACTTGGCATTGAGTACGACTATCTGGGCGGTGATGTTGCTGTACGGCCAGAGGTTGTACACGTGACCAAAACTGAGATCCCGCTTTCTTCTCACCAGGTCGGAAGTAAATAGACGATTGTTTACGTTTAAAACGGAAGCGCTGGCATCGTTTTTCCAACATGGCGGCGGCTCTCTATAGATGATGCTGTGTTCGCGCATGTTTATGGGACCCTCTTCCGCCTTCCAGAATTGAATCTAATGGTGGATAATTGGAATTATTGAATAAAATGATTAATGGAAAATAATTAGAATTATTGAATGCAATGAATAATAATGGAGGGTAAATGGAATTATTGAATGCAGTGATTAATCGGAGAAGAATTGGATTTATTGAATAGATTGGGTGGAAGCGTATAGCTTATGATTTTGTATATAACTACTTTTAGGGTCAGTCCGTCAGCGGAAGCATGTGCTTCCTTAAGGCTGGCCCTTTGGGTTTATTTGAATTTATTTAGTGCTTTCGCTTTTTGTTTTTTCTGTGTACATAACGACTTGCGAGCTTGTTTGATTCAATAAACTCACAAACCACTTAAACAAAAAGATTGATTGACTGAACAGGATGACCATTTTGAAATCTAAACTTCGTTTACTTTGTAACCCCGGAAAAACCCCTGAATCCTCCACGGTCCGGTGTTCACGGAGGACCAAATGAAATCAGCCGTTTTGTCGGTCACCGGTTTGTCCGGGTCGAGTCTGAAGTTTTGCGGAATTTCCTGTGGAACTGAAAATAAACAAAAATTATTATTATTATTATTATTATTATTAAAAAAACAGTTTCAAAGTAGATTCTTTTATTTTTACGGCCATCTTTCATGGAGTTGCTAATCTGATTCTGCGAATTCGAATGGAGCAGTCCCGTAGGACTGGAGTAATGAAGTTACAGAGGTATCAACTCCCAGGCTCGTGGATGGACGATGGAAATCAAATTTAACTTCCAAGGAGAAATGCTTCCTTGCATCTTTAATGCAGACGCCTCTTTGTTCCCGGGCTAATTGTGAAGGTCTGCTAAAGAAGCCAATTGTGTTTATCTCGGAATAACGGAACTGCCTACATTGGCACGTACATCATCTTAAAAGTTGAGAATCTAATTGAAAGGATATTAATTTTCATCACTCCCTGATTATCGCTACAAAGGGGGGGATTTCGGCACGAAACTATTCAACCGTTTAGTTGTGATTGAAAATTTCAATCAAATTCTCAATCAAACCGTCAATCAAAACCACCAATCAAATCCCTATTTACCATCCTCTCCAGAGTAGCAGATGTGCATCCGAGGGGGCGCAACCGCCGCCCCGAACTCGTTGTAGGCCAAGACGTAAATTTCGAACGGTTTGTAGACAGAAACACCGCTGATAAGGAGACTGTTAGAGCTGAAGTTGACAATCTTTTCCTCGCTGTTGGAGTCTGCAATGTCGTGTCTTTTCCAGCGCACCAGGTAGTGGAATCCAGGTGCGTTGTGCTCCTCTAGGGGCATCGGCTTGAATTGGATAAGAATTAATTGAAATAGTTAATAATAATAATAATAATTTCTTTGTTTACGTGTGTAAACCGATATCGTGGCTCTCTAGGATTTCATCAAAGTTGCGCATTATTAACGGAATTCAACCATTGGTAACATCTAGTTATTTTGTGGTTATTTTGTGATTTGTAGCGAGTTTGAAGTAAATCCATTGACAGCTTCAACAATTCAAATCGGCCTGTTCTTTCAAAAATGCCCTTGGAAATAAAACCCTGAAGCGAATCAAACACTGAGAAAAAAACTGTGAAAGATGTGTTAGGATTATATTTGTGTGATAACTGCATGGACGCAATTTTGGAGGTGGCAGCAGCCTCCCTGATTTTAGACTAGATGCAAAAAAGGTCATCTCATCATATTTTGCGACGGTTTGCCCACCCTTGGAAAAAGCTGAAATGACGTCCCTGGATAACTGTTACAAATGTAACGAAGAAAGGTTAAAAAATGCAATTGGAAAGGAACAAATTCGTGAGAGATTGCAAGAAGACAAGCAAGAAGCGAAGAAATGGTCAGATTTGTTTAGAGAAAAAGTTGAAACTCTTGCTACCCATGTTAAAAAGGTGCAAACTAATAGAATTGATGCCAAAGATAAAATTGAAAACAGTAATGAACAATTAAAATGAAGAAACAACATTGTCATTTGTAATTTGTCAGAGTATTCTAAGGCAAAAAATAAAGACATGGTTTTGAAACTGATTAAAGAAATCACTGGACAAGAACTAGATGCAGCCTTGAAAGATTTCTTTAGGATGAGCAAAAGAAGAGATGATGATCCAAATACATTAAATATATGTATAAAAATATGAATCGTAACAAGCAAGATATAGAATCAACATGCAACGTTCCTCACATTCCAGATAAAAATAGACAACATTGGACCAAAGAGCAATATAAAAAAGTTATCCGGGCATACCAATTCTCTAAGACAACAGCCACAGAAGAAATAACTCAAAATACTTATAACGTGTGGAGACTTAGAAATCCAAACATGACAACTAAAAAATTGAGTAATATGAGAAGATTCATATTGAAACAAAATAAATTATCTGTGATGGAAATGCAAGAAATTAGTGCAGAGGTTACTTTAGACATTGAAAATCAAAGAGAAACAAGAAATCCTCAAAATCCAAGAGTTATGAGAAATCCATTGATTCTTAAGAACGAAAGTCCAGATATTGAAGAATTGAGGCTTTTAATAAATAAAGTCAAACAAAAAATATTAGAAATGAAGATTATTAAAATAGAAAAAATAACAAGTTTAAACAAAATTAAAATACCTAAATTCCTTTCAAAAGAACTGCAGTTGACCAATATAGCATTAGAAGAAATATCAATGCAAACCTTCTATTTAGAAGAAATAAATAAATAAATCATGTAATGTGTGCTATGGCATCAGTACTTGCAGGAGTAAGAACAGAAAGAAGAAATTCACCATAAAACCAAAATGAAAAATTAGAATTGAAAAGAGTTGATGGATACAGAAAATGTATGGCCTTAATAACAGATTTCCAAATAGGAAATTTCTGTCCCAAAGTGAAAGACAAGGTGAGAAAAATATGTAATAAGTTTGATCTGACATTGGATCAAATTCATGAACTATGAACTTCATAATAAATTCATCACAACCATGCCAAAATGCAAGCAAAAGCTCAAAGATTAAAAAGATATAATAGACGAACTATCCAATATTGCCAAAATAAACTTTTTTCATATTCTACAGAGATCTCCAAAAACAAAACAACAAGATACAATATCCCCCAATGCTAACCGAAGTAGACACCTTTTGGAAACAAATCCTAGAAAATCGAGTAGAAC
The DNA here is from genome assembly GCA_021613335.1 of Whitmania pigra. Classification (NCBI taxonomy): domain Eukaryota; kingdom Metazoa; phylum Annelida; class Clitellata; order Hirudinida; family Haemopidae; genus Whitmania; species Whitmania pigra. The sequence continues at coordinate 235,278 of JAJTWR010000296.1, read as the reverse complement.
ACAAACATGATTAAAAAACTCAGTACTAAATATTGAGACCAAAAGTCTAATAGTATCAGCACAGGAGCAAGCCCTCAATACAAGATACTTTCCAAAAAGAGATACTGAAACAGCAAGTGACAGGAACATGCAGAATGTGCCACAGTCATGTTGAAAGTATCATAGTATCATATAGTATCTGGATGCTCCTTGTTGGCACCCACAGAATACAAAGGGACATAACAATCTGGCAGGATACATTCACTTGATGATCTGTAAAAACTTTCAAATGGAAACAAATTCCGGGTATTACGAACATCAACCACAAACGTAAATTATAAGCACGACAAAATTGACAAATCAATAATTACAGAAAGGACAATTCTAGCTAACAGACCAGATATAAGTCATAAATAAACAGGAGCGAATAAACCAAATTTTAGAAATTTGAAATCCCGATTATCAAAATGTAATGCAGGAAGAAGCAAAAAAAATACAACAAATACAAGGACCTCCAGTGTATTTGAAATACAAAAAATGTGGAACATAAGGGCCGAAATCATACCAATAGTGATAGGTGCCCTCGGAACAGTCAATAAGAACTACCTCGATAACCTTCAAATGATTCCAGGAAGACACTCGGCACACATGTGCCAGAAAATAGCTTGGAAAATCTCCTTAGAACTGCAAGCATTCTCAGAAAAATATTGACTTGAATTTCTTTGGACCCTGGAAGGGTTCCCAAATTTGAACTTTCACCTCTACTTTTTGTGTTGAGAGATGTTTTTCGTTTGACGTAATAATAATAATTATTGTTTTAACAATTAGTTATTCAGTTGATGACCAATTCAAATAAAATATTTGGTAAATTGATTACTAAAGGTTATTTAATAGTCAGATAATAATCGTTTCAGTTAATATTCAATTAGTAAATACTTTATATACTTAATATTTTGATACTAATTTGTTAATATTAAGCTAATAAATAGTTAATATTCTATTAATTAATTTATGCAGAGGTTTGAATGGTAATGAACTGCATTGTTGTCCCTGATTTCCTGGAGGCGTCACGTGACGATAGATTTAAAATGCTCCCTCACTCATATGAGCTGCTTACTGGCAGGTGCGCCATCTTGATAATGACGATTACAGCGCCAGACGATAATGATGATGATGATGATGATAATTACGATTATAACGATAATGATGGCCTTGATGACGGTTGTAATGATAATGGTGATGATAATGAATATGATAATGGTGATGACGATGAAGATCACATCTCCTCGCCATCAATCTCTCCTGGCGGAAAATTTTCAGTCTCAGAGTGGAAAGTCAAGAGAGACGTTGATGGTGTTGAGGAGCATTTGTTTTCATTCGCTCACCCATCCATCTATCTATTCATCATCCATCCATCCATCCATCCATCCATCCATCCATCCATCCATCCATCCATCCATAAATCCATTCATCCATTCGTCTACTCATTTACCCACTCTCTCACTCACTCACTCACTCACTCACTCACTCACTCACTCACTCACTCACTCACTCACTCACTCACTCACTCACTCACTCACTCACTCACTCACTCACTCACTCACTCACTCACTCACTCACTCACTCACTCACTCACTCACTCACTCACTCACTCACTCACTCACTCACTCACTCACTCACTCACTCACTCACTCACTCACTCACTCACTCACTCACTCACTCACTCACTCACTCACTCACTCACTCACTCACTCACTCACTCACTCACTCACTCACTCACTCACTCACTCACTCACTCACTCACTCACTCACTCACTCACTCACTCACTCACTCACTCACTCACACTCACTCACTCACTCACTCACTCACTCACTCACTCACTCACTCACTCACTCACTCACTCACTCACTCACTCACTCACTCACTCACTCACTCATTCACTCACTCACTCACTCACTCACGCTCCATCAAATCACCCGGATGTCGACACGTGTTAAAAGGATATTTAAATAGAAGTCAAGTTGACCAGTAGTCCGTCATCATTATCATTATCATTATCATCATCGTCGCCGATGTCGTCGTCTTCGTCGTCGTCATCGCAATCATAGACTACCTTGTCTCTTAGACTACGCTTAGTAGCATTTCCTCACAATATTGCGATAAAACCTTAGTAATTATAGTTGCTCTGAATATTATTATACCCGAATAAATAATTACGTACATTCAATGACGTATATATTAAGTATGTATCGCAGGAAATGATTTGTATTTACGATAAATATTATTATAAAACATGAATTGGACGCTGATTGGACGACAGAAGTATTACCTCCCACTTAATGGCCAACGTGTGTGGTCTGATGTTGAGGGTGCAGACGCCTTTAGGGTTGATGTGCGGAACTTCGGGAGAGGTGAGGCATGCCCTTTTTGTCACCCTACTGGGCCGGCTGACACCGACGGCATTCTCGGCCAGTACCCTGAAGGTGTAGTTACCCCATGGCGATAGGGCTATCCTCTGGTGCGTTCTGTCTCTTGGTAGCTGGGTTTTGGCCACGTTCCAGATGTGTGGGCTGAATGAGTTGTTGAATTCGATGATGAACTGGGTAACCGGGGAGTTGTTTTCGTTGTCCAGTTTCCACTCGAGTTGAGCCACTCTCCCGTCGCAGGCTGTCAGCTTGACATCAGTAGGGGGGTCTGGTACGTCTGAAGGTCAAGGTGGTTATATATTTTCAGCGCATTAACTTTTTTTTTTATCTAGCTGGCTGTAAGTGCGAAAGTAAGTAGAAGCTGAAGAATGGTACCCTGATTTCCTTAATTTAAATTCTAATGTCTTCAATCTAAACAAATTATTCAATCAAGAGAATAATTCATCTTGTTTTTCTGCGATTTTGTTTTGAGAAATTAAAATCAACGAAGCGATAAATGTCCGAGCTGCGTGCACGTAATAAATTAATTACAACAACAACAGCAACAACAACAACAACAACAACAACAAAAAGAACTTCCAAAGTGATTCATCTCAATGGCGAGCGGACAACCGGCCAAAGAAAGGTCCTCCGCCGTGTTTTAACCTCGGACGTGTCCTTCCGCCCGGCTTGTTCCCGCCCTCACGGAGAGGAGACTTTTCCTATAAATTCGCCATTTTGTGATTACGTCACGCGCCACACTCCTTCACAACTCGTTAACTTCTCGTATTTAATTCTCGCCCATCGCCCGATTCGCTGTACGCCGACCGTTGACACTCCGTGGGTTCGAGGTAGGGTCGAACAGTTCAAAGAGGTCAAATGTCATGCTTCCTAGGCCTAGGCTGATTATAATTTCTTTCCCCTCCTGTAACGGTGGCGTATCGGTGAGGATGCGATGTCATTAACAAATATCGTTGATTAACAACAATCCATTAGTTTCGACTTTAACGCTGCCAATTAACGACTGATGTAATTGTCCTGTCTGTTGCTGTGGTTGTTGTGATTGTTGTGGTTGTTGTGGTTGTTGTGGTTGTTGTTGTGGTTGTTGTGGTTGAAGTGGTTGTTGTGGTTGTTGTGGTTGTTGTGGTTGTTGTTGTGGTTGTTGTGGTTGAAGTGGTTGTTGTGGTTGTTGTGGTTGTTGTGGTTGTTGTGGTTGTTGTTGTTGTGGTTGTTGTGGATGAAGTGGTTGTTGTGGTTGTTGTGGTTGAAGTGGTTGTTGTGGTTGTTGTGGTTGTTGTGGTTGTTGTTCCATCGATATTTCTGCATGGATTTCGTTGCCTGGCGACATCACGTTCATCATGGCGACCGCCAAAGTAGCTCAAGTGCATTGAACATACAGCGTGCGGCACCACGTGACTATTAATTAAGATAATATTATTGACGATGATGATTGTGATGATGATAATAATAATGATAATTAATTATAACCGTATTCATCGGCATTACGTCCGTCCAATAGCGATCGATCGGGCGTAAAGAACAGCAACAACAACAACAATAATAATAATAACAATAATAATAATAATAATAATAATAATAATAATAATAATATAATAATAATAATAATAATAATAATAATAATAATAATAATAATAATAATAATAATAATAATAATAATAATAATAATAATAATAATAATAATAATAATAATAACAGCAAAAAAGAAAAACGGAATCAGGTGAGCAACAGTCGCAAGAAGACAGGTAATACATGTTTGTTTTACGACCAGTCAGCCATGCCTGCGTCCCCTTCCTGTCGACATGACGTCTTTTTTGGAAAATGTCTGCGCGAATTAAAGGCTCGTTTGTTGACGACATTTTCGAGAGGAAGAAATCTTTTCTCTTCAAATTTTACGGCTTTCCCTGGCGGCATAAAACTTCTCGCATGAGCGCACAAAAAACGCTCAGACTCGCCATCGATCCGCGCTTCCGTTTGAGACGTTCCAACGATTAAATTGCTTAAAAAAAGATATTAATAAAGTGGTCTTTAAAAAAAAAAAATAAATGAAAATTATTTATTAAAATTGAGTGGAATTTTTTTAAGCCGTTCGCTGTCTTCGGTGCATCGCATCGGGATTTTGTCATTTATTTATTCATTCATTTATTTATTTATTTATTTTTCAAACAAACGGAGTTTTCGTCCGGAAATAATAATAACAATAATAAATAAAAAATAATCAAAATAATCAAAAAAAGAATAATGAAGGAAGAAAGGGTCCAGTGGCGTGAAGCATGGCGGACGATTGTGGCGGGAATCTGACGGGTGGAAAGTCGTTACTCAAACTCGGAACACTCAGTTCCTTAAATTCCATCCATTCCTTATTCCACCTTCCTAAGTTATGGATTTGTTATCCATGTTGACTGAAAGTAAGGTGGATGTGTAATGTTCGTAATGTTTGTAACGTTTGTAGGGTTTGTAATATTTTAATGCTTGTAATATTTGTAATGTTGTTAATATTGTAATGCCTGTAATATTTGTAATGTTTGCAATGTTTGTAATATTTGTATTGTTTTTAATATTTGTATTGTTTGTAATGTTTGTGATGTTTGTAATATTTATAATGTTCGTAATGTTTGTTATCAATAAAATTAAGCGCAGGTTTTTTTCCGGGAGAGGGGCTTCCAGTTTATCGCTCATTCATCTTTCCACATTTTCATTCCACCTGGGCGGAAATTAATGGCAGTCATAAAGTCAAGGTTAATAATAATTAGTTATTATATCGTTTGTTTAAATTATCGAAATTAATTATATTTATTGTTATTACTAATATGATGACGGTGATGATGACAACGACGACGACGATCAACAACAAAATCAATGACAATAATAATGATAACAACCGCAACAACAACAACAACAACAACATAATAATAATAATAATAATAATAATAACAACAACAACATAATAATAATAATAATAATAATAATAATAATAACAACAACAACATAATAATAATAATAATAATAATAATAAAAAAAAAAAAATAATAATAATAATAATAATAATAATAACAATAATAACAACATAATAATAAAAACAACAACAACAGCAATAATAACAACAACATTCATCAAGCATCACCTTCGACGACGATTTGGAACCTCATGGAGTCAAAGTTGGATCCTCTCCTAGCAACGCACGAGTACCTGCCAGAGTCGTGACTGCTGAGATTCCTGATGACAAACGTCTGCAAGTTTTTCTCGAAGCTGAACCGCGGGTCAGGGGAGTGGTTGATGGTCAACTCCTCCCTCCTCCATTGGATGGTCAGGGGCAGCTTTGGCGACTCGAAGAATTCCTCGAGAATGTTGGCACTGCACAGAAACGTGGCCGATGACCCTGCCCTCAGTCTGTGAAGGTTAGGGCCCTGTATGACCTCTGAGAGTCCTTTATGAGAGGTGAAATTTTTTTTATTGTTAATTATATATTGTTAAGCATTTAGTTATGTATTGCTTGGTAATATTATTAAGCCGACATCAATTGTGACATCAACTATTTATTTATTTATAAATTAATTTACAAACATTTAACTTTTAAATACAACAATGTTTCAAGTCCAAAATCGATAAACGGTAAGTCGTTTGGACGCTTAAATCTCCGGAAATCCAATTCAAAACGTCAGCCACTTGACCTTTCCGGTGTGAATGACCTTGAACAAAGCACATCGGTGACGTCATCATCGCTGATCCCGAACACCTCGCGTGTCTACGTCTCATTTTTCGCGCCAAGAAAATGCAACGAACTTTTGAATTTTAAACGCTCCGGCGATATAATGGAGCCGAATTTCTCAAAATATTTGCATTGCAAATACAATCCATTTGTTTCGCTGGCGAAGAATTTCTTTAAAAAAAAAGTAAACTGCAACCTGAGAACGTGAGGCAGGCGAGTTACAGATTAAGGTGAGTTACAGGTGAGTTACAGGTGAGTTACAGATTAAGGTGAGTTACAGGTGAGTTATTATAAGCAGGTGAGTGACTACAGATGTGCGAGCCCCGAAAGAAGGAAGTTTGAGTGTTCTAGACATGGTGGCCATGAGTTTTCATGTAATGTCAATTTGATAATGAAAAAGCATTAAAAAAAGTCACGATTGTAAAATTTTATTAATTTAAAACCCGAGCAGACCACTGGGTACTGGGGACCTACACCCACCCTTCCCGGAAGCCCTGTGGACAGGTGGGTTGCTGGAGGCATGAGTCCAATCGGATGTCAGAATCAGCCATTTTAACGTCATTTGGGGTTCAGCAACAAGGTCTGCTACCAACGCTGGGGAATCGTCGTCATTGGAAACTAAAAGCTTCGCAGTCGTCAATATCGTTATCATCATCATTGTCACGGTCACCGTCATCATCATCGTCATCGTCTTCGTCAATGTCATCGTCGTCGTCATCATCATCATCATCATCATCATAGCAGGCGGGCCTAAGTGAAAAGTAAATTTGTTGCCTCATCGTGGATGGTCTCTTGAACGTGCACCTGTCGACATCTCATCGATAAAATAACTCAATGGAGCACGATTTCCTCTTGGGATGGGGACGCGTGTGTGGATATTACACTGGGGTAGACAGGAGGGATTGGATTGGAGGGGGCTAACAATAAGAACCAGGGACACACATCGCCGCCCCTAACAAATCGAGTGGAGCTTGCTTAATGGAGACCAATTATTTGCACTGACGGGAGCCTATCGCTTGCCATTACTCGTGTGTCATTGACGGCGTCTTTTTCTCCCGCAGCTAAGTGGAAGCATGGGGGTCCTGGTGGTGAGAGGAATTCTGATTTTGGAGGGAAATGAAAAAAAAAACACAAAAAAACATAAAAAAAAACACAGAAAAGGGAAGACGCTTCACGGTCGAATTGGCAAGGAATTCAATGGACAAATGACCGGTCGTTAGGTACTCGAATTTGTGAGTTTCGATTTCAATTTCGACTCCGTTTAAAAGTTTAAAAGTTTAAAAGTGAACTTCTTCTAAGTCGGACGAACTTTACGAGGGCGCTATCTGATTCTATTCGCCGTGTTTAAGCGAATCAATCGACCGTGTCCGTGTGCCTGCAACAGCCCTGTGCTTCTCCCGTCGTTCCACTCGACTGATTCTTGCCATTAATTCTACTCCACTGCCGCTTGGCGTACCTTATTTATTAGGTGCCCTCATTTGTTTCCCGGCTATTTTATTGAATTCATGTGTCGTCGCAGTTGACTCAGGCCAGCAGAAATAGAAAAGGAATTTCCCTCCAACACAAACAGCCTACAGATACTACAGGTATCTTGAGGTGAGTCTGGTCATAATCTGAGCTCGGGCTTCTCCGGAATAAACAAGTAGTTCTTCGGGGAAATACTGTCGAAGTCGTCGACAAAGTTCGAGTTGAGAGGCAATGAATGAGGATAATTTATTCCACTCTGCCATAGAAATGTCAGCACTCGACTCTTGAAGATTTCATTTGATGGCAGGAGGCTGGGGACAATGCGAGTGGCATTAGGCTGCTTTTAGACGTGCAATTACTTGGAACCATTTCCAATTAAGTGGAACAATCACCTGCTGTTCTTTAATGTTTCCTCCATTGTTCTGACACGACCAACCTTTGGAAGTTCTTCTGAGAAGTTCATGACGAATGATGACGATGATGATGACGATGATGATGACGAGGACGATGATGGTGATGACAATGATGATGATGATGATGACGATGACGGTGATGGTGACGATGAAAAGAAGGAAGAGAAGGAGGAAGACCACGGTGACGGTAATGATTACATCCCGGAAAAAAAATTAGCACCCACACGAAAAAATTCAAAGTGTTGTTTTATTAAATTTTTAATCTCTTTTCACACCGAAATCGAGAAAAACAAGAAATTATGGCGCATGAAAATGGATGATGTTGATCCTTTTGATGATTGTATAGTTTTCTTCCCATTGACCATATTAAAGAAAATATACTTTCCATTTCATGAATTATTCGCATTTTAATGAAACCATAATATTCAGACTCATAAGTAAACTTGTTTTGTGCGCATTAAAAAGGCCCAATTTGAGAATTGAATTTATTATGAAATTTATCATAAAATTAAAAAAAAAAGATTAAAGCTGTCCACGCGGCTTAGCGATTTAAGCGATGATAATTGTTAAATAATGTTCAGTTCAAGTTAACAATCACATTGCAAAACACGCAGAAGTGTGAATCAAAAAAGATTGCTTCACGAATTCCAAAGCTTCGCAGAGATAAATTGATGTCCATTTGTCGATGCTTAAATTAAGCTTTCGGAGATTTGCATAATTATTCGATATTCTCGATTTAATTATTATATTATAATATGTTTTTATTCGAGTAATTATTTTACGTAATGAGGGCCAAACTTTTGGACTGAGTTATGGTGCCACCAGTGATCATCTTCGAGGTAAAGTGTTGAAAGGCATCTAATTGCGTGGTTGGCAAACATCGTGAATCGCCATAAACCAGTTGGTACAGAAAGCAGAATGCATCGACTAATCCAGAAATATGGACGTCTGAATGATTTCATTTTTTTAATTTTAAAATGTTTTTTAGCGTCAATTTTTTTCTATCGGACGAAGAGAGCCTTGATAATAACATTGTTTAAATCAGTGAACATTTGCTCATTCCAAATTCCTAATATTTATTCTTATTGTTATCATCATCGTCGTCATCGTCACCGCCATCATTATTGACATTGTTCATTCTTGTTTGTTGAAGTCGTTTCAGAAAAAATCAAACAAATCTTTCAAATCTTCTTCTATGGAATTGAAAACAATGATTTCAAATGGCATTTTTGATTCCATTTTAAAGGTGCAGAAAAAGTAATTCGCTAAGATGTTTCCAACATTCTTAATAGTTCTTTTGATGATGATTATTATTATTATTATCATTATTGTTATTATTATTATTATTATTATAAATTTTTCTTCATATTATTGTTGTCATTATTATTATCATTATTATTATTATTTCCCGGGTGAGAAATAATATTTCTAATGGACGGAAATTTCTCCATTCAAGATTCGAGATGGATTTTTCCTTTCCAAATTGTTTGTTGATTGCTCCTTTTTTTACTCGATGGAGCTTTCAAGAAAAGTTTCCGTAATTAATGCGTTGAAGTGTTCAGGAATAAGAAGACTATCGACTGATAACACGCGATTTGTCGAGAATTACAAATCTTATTTCTTGTGATTCTCTGCTATTAATCTTCGAATCTTCAACAGCCACAAAAAAAATGTAAAACATCTCAGAATATTTTAAATTTAAAAGCAAATTCGAATCGAGAAAAATATTTGTTGCAAACACTTCACTCTACTTGAACTTGAGTTTTTACTTTCAGAGGTAATAAATTATTCATGAGAATCAAAACAAACTCTTGAAATCTCTGGCATCAGCAGAATCTTGTTCTCATTCTCACAAGACTCTTCAACATCAACAGCAACATCAACAACGACGCTCTTTAAACTTTCGGAAAGTATAATCGCCAGTAAAATCGTGGAAAAACCCACCTGCGTAAAAGTCGATAACGAGCAGAAAGTACAGGAGCACCTGCGATGCCCGGCAACGATCCATCACCACTCGTGAGAAATTATCCAATCAGCACTGGAAGCCAACGAAGTGTCTCAATACCGTGGCCGTCATCTTAATCAAATCTTCGGACACTATTCGCTTCCTGACGATCGTCGGAGCTGCTTGTGAGGTCGCGAGATGCACCCTTTGATTCCCGGTTTCAAACAAACCTTAGATGCGGTATTCGCGCGCGCACACCTCCAATATAAGCGTGCTCACCGCGACACGCACGTGCCATTATTATTTATAAACCTCCGCTGGAAAAGCCTCCATCGACCTGAGGGTCGTTGATTTTCAAATTTTCTGGAATCGAAGAAAAAAAAAAACTGATGCCTCTTCTCCACCTGTCTCGCATTTCCACCTGTCTTACATAACGGAGCTGGAAGAACAATCGGTGGTCGTTCAATTATTTACAAAACCCTCGACTCTGCTCCAGAGATGACGAACAAAGATGGGCAAGAGACTGGCAGATTACATCCGAGATTCCCTTCCTAACATCAATGAAAAGCTCCTAAAACGCGGAAGTCATCGGTTTACGGCTTTTACGCGGCAACGGCGGGTAAGGTGCTCGTAACGACCGTAAAACTCATCTCAACACGACACACCAGGTATGAAGCGAGGTCGCGTGTTGCTTAAAAGCGTCGTGTTCTCTCTCGGTCTCTAATCACGAAGTGACGATCTTCAAAACAGGGCGCGCCCGTCACGTCCGCTGTGATTGGCTGTCGTGGGCAGCCTGACACCTGGCGGGGGTTTTAGGACTGAAATGTTTCCGCTAATGGTGCAACTCAACACACTACAAGAACAACAACAGTTCGGTTCTTCTTTTATGCATGCAAATGAATTCTAGCTGACCCGGAGCAGGGAATATTTCATTTTTTGTCTTCGCAATGTTGCCAGACGTTGTCATTGGCAACGAAGTGAGTCACGGGGGTGCGTTCGGTAAATAATTCATTACAGACACCTATGCTCTATCGGTCGGATGACCGGGAAGGCCTTAATGCGTTGAAAACGCATTCGATTGTGTTGCAGCGGCATCGACTTTTGTCTTTCGGTCGAGAAAAATGTTTAAAAATGAAAAAAACGCTGGAAAATCTTTTTGTTTAGAAAATCGAATAAAGTTCCGCCGTTGTTGCTGCTGCTGTTGTTGTTGTTGTTGCTGCTGTTGTTTTTGTTGTTGCTGCTGCTGTTGTTGTTGTTGTTGTTGCTGTTGTTTTTGTTGTTGCTGTTGTTGCTGCTGTTGTTTTTGTTGTTAATTTTGCAAATTCGAGATCCCGATTGACTCTCCTAGCAGACGTGGAATGCCACCCGCACAAAAGAGATTTTTTATGACCATCTCGAGACGCACTGCTCTGGGAAATTCCTGCTAAATTCTTTGTCCACCTCAACCTTATTTTCCCACTCGACCTTATTTTCCAGACAGTCGATAATGAACCGCTCCGTGCACTTAAATTATTCCAGCAGAGCTCCGTCAAAGCCCAGAGGCAGTTTCTCAAAAGACAATGCCACGTGTTTCTTTGTACGGGAGCCAAGTGTCATTCTCGATTTAAAATCACTCCGAGACATTCCAGCCAATGTCTGAGCAGTGTAGAGAAAGAGATTTATCTCAATTCAAGAAGTAATCTTTAGTCCGAAATGTTAACAAGATTCCATTTCACTGTGGAAATAAATAAACGAGGAATAAACTTGCAAATGACTGATAAATGTTTAGTTCAATGTTTACAAATTAAAACAACAGTAACAACGATAAAAATTCAGAAACAACGCCTGGACTTCCAATGAATGAAGATGCGATCTTGAACTTGAGACTTGAAATCTGATACCAGCTCAGAAGCATAAAGTACCATCATGCTGGTCGAAAATTGCGCGACTCTTGAATAACAGATGACTTGGAAAAGCTCACAAGCATTCATCACGAAGGCGCCAATTTTTTGAGTAAAATTTAGCGCCGCATTTTGGGCGGGCAGGTGTCAATGGAGGGAAGCATTCTTCCAAACGACTGACATTTGCTCTTCCACTAACAACAACCACCTGTGCGAGCTAAAAGAATGCAGTCGGGTAACATTATTCGACCTTTTTTATTTTTTGCAAATTCTAATCGATGGTTTCAAACTTTTGGCGATAGTGGTGACGATGCCGATGACGATCACGATGATTATGGCGATGATGACGACGACATCGGTAATGACAACAATGATGACAAGTCTAATGACGACGGTAATGATGATGGAGGTATTGATTGAAGTGATTATGATGGCGGAGATGAAATCACGTTGATGACGTCTGCAATTGAATCGAACCGAATAAACAGGTGGAAAGCATTGTGCTGGACCATGAAAGAAAACTCTTAATTTGGAATCTCATCAGCCATGATCATAAAGATGATGATGATGATGATGATGACGATGATGATGACGATGACGATGACGATAATGATGATGATGACGATGCCGATGATGAAAATATCTGATCAATGGAACTGCAACAACTCAGCAACAAACTTCATTAGGGCTCTCTGTGGAACGAATAGAAATAATTTCCTCATATTTTGTTTCTGCACCTAGAGAGCGAAGGAAAGCATTTATGGTTAAGGTGGAAATTATTCATTAGAACACAAATTCACTGTGAAAGTTTTAATTTTCAAATTGGAAATATTTGTTTCAAATTATGAAAATAAAATAGACTATTTTACTGTCGATATTTAGTATCGTAAAATAAGGCAAAACCAGGAGATAAATTCCTAAAGCCACATTTTGGTGACCCGTCATAACAGCCCGGCTACAGAATAGCCCCGACAAAACAGCCCCGTCGAAACAACCCGGCGTCAAAATAGCCCCGTCAAAATAGCCCCATGATAACTCCATGTCAAAGTATTTTTTAAAAATGTTGTAAAACTGAATCAAAATTTAATTCGAAATTAGTGGCTTGAATGCTTTGACCGTTTTGAGTATTGTTTGTTGTTATTATTGTTCTCCAGAAGTTTAATTTGCATAGTCTTGCTTATTCAAATTTGTATCTGGCTTACAAATTTGTGTTGACATTATCCTCATCACAAGTTGTTTGTGAGAGGTCGTTTTCAAAATTGAAATACGTTTTGAACAGATTAAGAAATTTTCTGAACCAGTCAATTCTACGATCATTCATGCTGATGTCTTGTGAGAAAGACTCTTTTCCAAGAATCAATAACAATGAAATCATTGATGTTTTAGCATCGACTAGTGAAACGATGAAAAAGCTGTTATAATAGTTAATAGTGGATAGAAATTTTAGACTCTAGTGTTTCTTATGTTTAAGTTGATCAAACTAGGAGTTAAATAAAATTTCCCGGGCCGGTTTTTTAAGCCAGTCCGACCCTGGTGACAGGGCTGTTTTGACGGGGCTGTTTTGTCGGGGCTATTTTGTCGCCGGGTTGTTTTGTCCTGGGCTATTATGTCGCCGGGCTATTTTGACGGGGCTATTTTGACGGGCTGTTTCGACGGGGCTGTTTTGTCGGGGCTGTTTTGTCTTGAGCTATTTTGACGCCGGGCTATTTTGACGGGGCTGTTTTGTTGGGGCTGTTTTGTCTTGAGCTATTTTGACGCCGGGCTATTTTGACGGGGCTGTTTTGTTGGGGCTATTCTGTCGCCGGGCTGTTATGACGGGGTGCCCCACATTTTAATTTTGAAAAAATATATATGCAGAATTTACAAAGTAAGTCCAAATAGGCTTTAACCAATTCAGTATTTTAGTAGTTACGCTAAGATTAAGGAGTATTTATAACATTTTTAGGTGCAATGTAATTCCATTTCCAGCATCTTTTGTAGTTTTACATTTTCTTCAACATGATGCCAAGCATGGCTATGCATCTTGTTGCCCTCTCTGATAAACAAAACGAAATATCCTTAGTTGGTGGAGGTCCCTGCGTAGTGGTATAATTCCTAAATTCTGTACTTACGCATGATTTGATGTCATTCTCATGGTTCGATAAACAAAGCAAAGAAAAGACAGACGGATAATATTAAGATAATGCTCAATTATCAATAATTATGTTGCAGAAAGTTATTTATTATTGAAAAATTTAAATTTTTTTTGTTTTTTTCTCAATTTTAAAATTTTGGCTGCATTTTTTTATTGAAACGATTCTTACGTTTTAATTCGGATGCAAAAATTGCGCAATTACAAAAAAAAATTGAATTGATTTCCGTGACTTAGGATTCCTAAATTAGGAAGGCCTGAGATTTGAAGTGTGGTGATCATGCTAATAGATATGATCCGTTTCCTTCATGAATGGCATACAAAACCTTTTCCATTGTCACCTCAAGACTGCTATAATGTGGCAAGTGTAAGGTGTTACTGCAAGTTGAAGCAGTAGGTAAATAAGCATCAGCTGGTTCACTTTTAGAGTTTGATACGGTCAGTTTAGGATTCAAGTTTAACAATCCTCCAAACGGCAAACCATTCGTGCCAGTCACAAACTTCAGGAACAGTTTTTGTTCTTTGACATCAAAGGACGACAGGCATTCGAAAAGAAATTGAACTGATTGAGATTCTTCATACTCACAGTAATGTTGCAAATCATCCAAGGTCCATTTTTGAAATTGTTCACAACATATTAAATTTTTTAATTCCTCAGGTGCGAACCATTTTATAGGTAAGACCTCATCAAATCCACTTCTGAGATCACGAATTTTAGGATAATTTTTGATATAATCTTCGTGAAGACATAGTTTTTCCAAATACCAGTCAATGTTATGAGGAGATAGTAATTCATTACGTCCATTTTCAATCAATTCAACATCTGTACCTGGAACAGTAAAACTTACGCATAGATCGTCAAAAGAGTTTCCATCATCAAAGGTTAGATTGTTAATTATTTCATTCTTCTGACGTTGTGTTAGGCCGACCTTAGATCGAATGGCACTTATTTTCGCTTTGACTTGAAACAGTTGCTTGAGAAGAGATTTAAGCATTGGGAAGTAATGGATCAAGTCAAAGTATTGTCTTCTTAAATGGGATTGTTTCCTTGTCGCCAATAATTGAAACAGTTTGTCACTCAGAGGGATGTCGAGTAAATACCCATCTGAGATTACCTTTGCCAAAATTCGTCCCAACACTCTAAATTTTTCTGTGTCTCCATTAACGTTTGGAAAGAGACCGTTGGGAGAATAAGTGTATGTCACGTCATCATCTAAGCTTTTGACAGGTTTTCCTTGCCAAAGCTGGAAATCATGCCGTTGCAATTCTTGAGATAGAATGGAATAAACTTCTTTTGTCACTCCTGGGCCATGTCCAATTTCTCCTTTGAAAGTAAACTCCCACTCGGAATTTAGTTTGTGTTCATTTGTCTTAAATATTTTAAAAATATCTCTTAGTACATTAGTTCTTGCTACTTTGAAACGTTCTTTGGTGCCATCTTTCTTAAGATATAATTGTAATTTCCATCGAGGTGGAATTATTTCAGACTTCTTCAATAATCGATGCCAATTAAATTTGTCAAATTCTAAAAAAAAATATTCAAGTTCGCGATAATTCATGTCGTAACACATAAATGACTCATTGTCAGTTATATTGCGTTCTTCAGTAATGTCAAACCATTGATGCCAACTGCTGTTCAAGACATATAGTGATTGTAGTAGGTTCATTGATTCAAGAAACCCCTTTTTACAGGATTCAATGGTAAGTGAAGAAAATGAAGAAAATATGGAATGGCCATGGGACTTGATGCCACTAATACTCCGTTCATAAAATTTAACACTTTCTTTAGCGAGTTGAACCAATATCTTATATGTGTCACTACTCCAGACGTAATAGTTTCCAGTTACTGTTTCAAACTTTAGAAAAAAGGTGAGAAACGATTTAATAACAAATGATGTTTGTCCAAATTCAGCAGGTTTGGATAGCAGAAAATTAAGTTTGTCTAAAACTTCACTGCAAATAAATTGTTTGACACACATTTTTTCATCTTCGAAGACTTGTGATAGACACCTTAAAGCCGCATTACAATTTTTGTCATCAAACATTTCTCGTGCATCGAGCAGTGGACGCCATGATGTCAGCTCCATCTCAAGTTTTTTGTCGAGCTTCAAATCGCTATACAATTCTCGAAGATAATCTATGTGCATACAACCCTCTATTTGTCCATTTATGTTTAACAAGTATTTCATTTTGAGAATAACTTCTGGTTTCAAAAACCTTTGGAACCATGCTGCAGACATTTTTTTTCCTAATAAGTTGATTAAACTTACATAAAATGAAGAATCATCATAGTAAGCTGGACCAAGATTACAACCCCAGGAGGTTACCAATTTCTCGCAAAGTACATCAATGTTGTCATTTAAAGTCGTCTCCTTGGCATGGAAAACAGCCTTAAGAAGCACAATCTTTGCAAGTGGAACTTCTTCAATAATATAAAACGTTAAACTTACTAAAGCCTTTATAAATTTAGATATTAATTCATCGATAACAACGTTTACATCATCGAAATACGTCGGATCACAAGTATAACATGCGGAAATACGTTCAAGATCAGAATCTCTGATAATTGGCATCGGAGGAATAATTGCATACAAAATTGTTAAGCATTTTCTAGCAAATTCAACATCAATTTTGTTCCTATTGCCATAATCCAAACAATTGGACATAGCTTCACCAAATCCTTCTTTTATCCAGTTTTCGAGTCTGTTTCCAAGTATCTCGCTCAATATTTTCAAAGGTTCATTTCCATCTATTTTGAAGTGTTTAATTATGGCCGCAATATTCACCATTTTGTTTCAGTTTTATCGCACAAAATTTAATATTTCTTCTTTAAGGAAAGTGTAATTACTGAAATAAAAGGTTTGAAAATGAAGATAGTTTGAGAGATTCATGCAAAGATTTATGTCAGACTATCGACAAAAAGATACTAAATAATAATGCAATTAGATTTAATAAAATTATTTTAAATTTTTAAAAATAAAGACATTTTAGAGATGGAGGTGATAAGAACCTTACGTGGAATGTTTTGAAGCAATTAAAATGCAAAGTGCTATTCGCTCATCTGTAGCCTAACAACGGATTTGAAGGTATTGGTGGAGAAGCTGCATCAGAACAACTTTCTTCGATCGATTTTATTACGTTTATATTTATTTAATATTATAATTTTATTAAATTTATAAATCTGCTTATTTGTCTGATAATATGATATAGTTTTAAGTTATATTGCATTATAAATCAATCAATGATCAATTTCTAATTGGTTAGGGAAGCTTAATAGGGCCATATTTAGGGAGATATTTCTTATCTCCAACTGCCGTTGCAAAGAAATTATAAGATCCATTTTGCATATATTAAGTACACGGTGTGAAGAAGCCACTGAGACCCTTAATGACCGCTGTAGGCAAACTGGGGTGGAGGCGATCGACATAGCAAGGCCAACGAGTGCCTCTCATAGCCGGCGGTTAGTGTTGGGTCTCGAAAGACAAAACCGACAGGGACATCCGGCCTGCCCCCCGAGAACCTAAAGAGATTTAAAAGGCCGAAACTTTTGAAGACGAGAGAAGCTCCTCTGAGGATCCCTGTCGTAGCTCCAAGGCGGAGTAACAAGAAGTTTCCAAGAGCTTGCTCATGCCTTACTTTTTGGGATCCCATTACCGACATCAATTTTTAATTATTTGTTGCTCGGTTATAATAACACATTAAAATATTTTTTTGTTAAACTTTAAGGAATGAAATAGAATATGTAGATTTTTTCAGTGTTTTAGTTGTCCTTGTGACTTCAGTACTTGTTTTTGTACTTTCAGTATCTGATCCCTTGTTTATTAATGCGTAGAAATGTTAATCAATCCAATGATGAGTGACGTTCACTTGCAAAGGAGACACCATTGAACTAGGAATGAATGATTGTAATAAATGGATTCATTTCATGGTGGTATGTAATGAGGTTGTAAGCTTTCAACGTGTCTGAACACTTTCTAATCAAATAATAACGAAAGTCAAACTTTATGCAACGTTATGATTAATGTGTTTATTTGTGTTTTTTTTTAAATCAGTTGTAACGCTTATTTTTGCCAAATTATTATTTTTTAAATATCAGAATTTCACAAATGAAAAATTTTTAGTTGCTTCTTTCTTATCACTGAAAGCATCCATACATTTCACGGACTTCCAGTTTTGAAATGGAGGAAGCAGAGAAGCGCTATATAAATGTTTCCTATTTCTTCCCGACCTCACAAACATTCCAAGAGGTCATAAAAAGGAGATGATGGATACGGGAAACACAGAAGTTGAAGGCAATAAAAATCTTCCTCTCTTATTTTCCCGGGACTATCAGCCAAGAACTTACAAGGAAGATCCACTTAAATAAATCCTTTTTAAAAGATAATCTTGATGTAGGGCCGATAATTATAATAACGGTATTAAAAATAAAAATAATGCAAATCAATCTGACAACTTCTGCAAATATGAATGAGAAAAATATTGAAAATCCTATCCCGAGAATTATCGACCAGCAGGTTTCTATAGATTTGGACAAGAAATGCCGTCCATTTCCGTGTAAAATTGCTTTAGAAAAAACGTTTTCGTTCAAATTTTTGAAATAAAAAAAGAATCTATAAAGGATTAAAAACAAATATTGCTTGATATATCAACAAATTCAACAAATACTAATTGAATGGTGCTCGATAACCAGGTCATTCCAAAAAGAAAGCAGGGAGTCAAAGGTGGAAAGCCAAATGATCATCAAGTGGCTGATGGGCAGATCAAAAGCCAACTGTTTCATTTCGACGTTTACCCATAAATTTTAAACTTCAAAATTTCCACCAATTTAAGCTTTTCATAAGGCGACCTTTTATATGATTTATTGCAACTGTTTTTTATTCAAATAATAATATTTAAATATCATAGAATATTTAAATTACTTCACAAATATATTTCCCCGGAAAGTGGGTTAAGCAATGATCGCCTGAAAGTACCACTACTGCTTTATTTAAAAACAACGATAGTTACGAGGCCACACATATTTTTAGTATAAATAATGCTGGCCAATCAGCCGCAACTGATAAGCGTGATTATCTATTTTTATTTGAAACCTTTATCTTTATTAAATCAACTAAATGCTTTCATCGCTTTTGAGATTTAAAAAAAGAAATTCAGGCTTTAAGAATTTTTATTTTCTGATGACAAGACGTGAGCGTTTGAGGAGAAAAGTGGACTGAAAAATGAAAAATGAAGTGATGAGATGATTCAGTGTGTCGTCATTATGGAGTGTCACATAAGCCTTCCATATAAAAAAGATCGCAATTACAACCAGAACGACAGCAACAACAACAACAACAACATAACCGACCTCAGATAAATTCAATGAAATGCATTCTTGCAGTAATCGTCGTCTCTTGTCGTTGCTTTTGTTTAGCCGTAAAACTAAATGGCCGAGCATAGGTGGAAACGAGCAAAGGAATAAATACGATTGACGATGTTAATTCCATGCATTGGAAACAGCCCAGCAAGCTCAGACAGCAGCTCACCGCAACACATCGGTCCTTTCCTTTAGCAACCGCTCCATCAGTTTCATCGGTGAGGAATAATTCCTTAACTGTCGCTTGCTAACTTTTAACCTTTTCAGGCTTCGGTCAGAGTCGAAATAAAATATTGCGATGGTCACGTGTGTCGAAGTGTGTGTCGGCTGTACGCGAGATTGTAGAAAGATGGCTGCTTGTGAATAATGTTTGCAAAAATGGAATGGATTGTGATGCGTTTTAAGAACTACGTGTATTCCACGCCAATAATATTTCTTCTTTATTTTTACAAACAATAATTCAGGCGGCAATTGTAAGATATTGTCGAAACAATACGAATGCTAACAAGCAAAGATTCAAATTAGACTGAACGTAATGGCAAAATCAATTTCAGGAAATGAAGTAGGTTCTCTTACAGCGCTTTTCCGTTGTATGGTTTTCTGCACTTCCTGCAAACCTAAATAAACTTCATCTCTTCAACTCCCGAAGCAGGCAGCCTACACTTCGGCAGAATATTGTTAATATTCACGCGGACGTTGGAAACGACACATTCTCTGCTTCCCATAAACCCATCTGAGAATATTTTATGTCCTGTGATGCAGTGGAACCAGCAGCATCTACGTAGCCACGTCTGGAGTTGCATCTCTCCTTCCCTATCCCTCTAAGATTGAATATTGGCGAAATGTGTGGAAACAATGAACTCGAGACAGGTACTGGAGAGGTTCTGGTTGCGTGATAAATGAGACAATAGAGGTCTCCTACGAGTGCCATGATGGTGTTTTTTTTTCTGCCAACTCCAAGCAAAACACGGCCCGTCGATACAGATACCGAACGCAATACAGACAGCTGTTTGGAAGCTACCCACAACCAGCTCTCAGCTTCTCTTCCTATCGTAGATGCCCTCATCTCTGCACTTGAAATTATTGTTTCCAAACATATTCGCCACTTTTCCGAATAATAAATTAGTTCCCTCCAATGGAGCGCATTTCACTCTAAAGACTGGAAAACGAATGCTCAGTACAAGCAGCCGCCCATCCGAGGAACGTGTGTATTCGGTTTATTAAGACCTACTGGTTGAATCACTATCCGATTTGGTTGGTCTTCTCGAGATACGCTTTTCTGGATTATCAATCTCAACGTTCATGTAGTTACTCCGATCGTTGCTCGACTCCTGGAAAATGTTTTGAAGAGAAGCTTTGTGGAAAAACATTTGCTTTCCGACAATCGCTTTGGTGGGTATTTTCATTTTGGTTGGAATGCCTTCCTTTCAAATTGAATATTTCAACGGATTTTAACAGGATACAATAAATACAATTAGGCTTGAAATATTGATCTGATTGACGAAAATTATTTTATGAAATTTATTTTCTACGCAATGATAACTTCAAAGAAATTATGCTAATATCGCACGTGTGCAGTAACAAAGATAATATTATTGTTATTTTGAATAAATTGAATGCTATGAAATTTCAAAGAACTCCGTAATCATCAAATCAATCAGTAGCTCGTTAAATCGTCGGTTCTACAAAGTTACCAAAATAAAGTTGTTTTAACTGTCATCATCACCATCTTTATTATTACTATTATCATCACCATCTTTATTATTATTATTATCATCTCCATCTTTATTATTATCATCATCATCATCATCATTACTGATGGTTTCACCAACTCATCATCAGCAAATCCACAAGTTGAGCATCAACGTTCCAATGTTAGGGCGGTTACACTCTTCCTTGGAATTCTTGAAAACGAATGGAAAGTTCTCGTCATGTTCATGTTATCATCACAATTCGTCTCAGTTCTGCATCAGCAATGACTTTGTAAGAAGCCTCAGAACATCTCATCAGATCGAAGAAATTTCATTTCATAATATCGTCATAATTAAAATTCCATTTCATAATATCCTCCTAATAAGAATTCCAGTTCATAACAGCATTATAATTAGAGCTTCTGAATTGAATTCATATGCTAAATGTTTCTCCTTATGTATTCCTGGTGCTAAGATGAACAAATGCATGAGCCTGGGGTAATTCTTGATTACTATCCAATTTAATTGAGCTCGTAGATAAGGGAGAAGTATTTATCTCAATGGTTGCTGGAGATAAAGGAAGTGTGTGCCTCCGTTCAGCTGTGCGAAGCCTAAAGTTCTGCAGGATTGAAATTGTCCAAATTGAAGTGCAGCCTTCATTTGGAGTTCAAACAAATCGAAATTAATGCCTTCATCTTCAACAGCATCTTATAGGCTCTCTTTTTTGCTTCTCTTACTGGCAAACAATCCTTCACTCAATTGTCCATTCTCATTCCATTTCTTAATAAATTCTGAAAAGTCTTACAAATGAGAACATTCAGTCTGCTGATAATAATAAAAATAATAATAATAATAATAATAATAATAATAATAAAAATAATAATAATAATAATAATAATAATAAAAATAATAATGCTCCAAGTCAGCCAAGAATGTCACTCCAATGCAATCCAATATTTTGACTCAGACGCTTCCAAATTGAAGATTTGAGCGGATAAGTGAATGGAGATGCATTTTAAATGCACGTAAACCATCGACAGATGTTGGTAAGAAACACTGCCAATAAATCAGAAAAATTAGAGTCTCGGTTTGACCACTCTGGGAAAGTTGGGTTGTTTGATAGTTTAGCGAGGTCGGTTTTGCTACGTTCATGTCGGATGATCTAATGCCATCTTGCAGGCTTAACAACGATTTATCTTTACCACCGACGGCACCATCATTTCATCGTCCAGCAATCGTTCATCAATTCATCCGACCATTTGTTCATCTATTCCATCATTAATTCATTCATCAATTCACCCTTAACGCAACTAATCCACTTCACATTGCCATTCACCCTTGCTTATTACGTATTCGATCCTAATGAACGTGCGAATATATTTCTAAGGTATCCAGCTTGGAAACTCTTTTGTAAGATATTATATTTATGAGTTCAAATGTTTTCCACTTTTTTTAATTTTTTTCATAACAACGTTGAGCTCGTCACGTCGGAGAAAAAAAAATTTTTTTCTTCAGAAATTCTGAAAAGTGCACCCGATTTAAAATGTTCGGTCATTTCATGAAATTGAAATTGAGTTTCAAAATGCACTTTTTTAATGATTTTTTTTATTTAAGTTATTTTGTTTTAACATTTAAATTATCATAATTTAATTATGTGTTGGTGGAGCAGATTTCGTGTCAATTGTTTGTGGCAAAAGAAACGACTGACTTGACACTGAAAAATTTCAACTATCATTATCACAGAATTTATTACCATTGTAGCCATCATAATCATAATCACTTTCATCATTATCATCATCGTCGTCACGTTTGCCATCTTCCGGTAGAAAAATGTAATCAGCAGGATAACGAATACAACAGCCCTGCATAAGATCGATATCATATCGATCAGAATCTTCTCGTTTTGTTTCCTTGAATAATACCAAAAATAAAATGAAAAATGCAAAAGTTGGAAAATAATGCACACGACATAATGCACCTGATGTAATGCACATGACATAATGCACCTGATGTAATGCACGTGAATTCTTATTCATCTCCAACAGCCTTAAATAACGAATCACTTTCGTTCAACTTGGACTTTCCAATCAAGTGATTGTAACTAATTGTTTTACGCTCCATTGACCAGGAAAACTTTTTTTTTTAATTTATCCAAATCATTACACTCCGAAGCATGATTTATGAGGCGCACAATTGCGATGACAACATATGCCTGACGTCGTAAATCTTAGCTTGTAATTTATTTCTTCAACCGTGCGAAAGATTTGTAAATCAGCAGGTTCTGGATTTACATCGGCGATGTAAACGAGTTGCCATCAGATAAAACAGATGAGAACCTGCATGACCGGCAAACTCAGCGCGCTCGGCCGTCACGCATGAGCGACAACGAGTTGAAAATCGATGAGTCGCTGAAGCGTGGACGTTAGACGGATGGTGGAGGAGCATTGATTGGTCGACTGATTTCAAAGCCCTGGAAATATTTCACATCATCATTTGCGTTAACTTACACAATCTGGAAGCGGTAATTCGAAATGTAATCGTGATTTGCAGTTGTGTTAATCGGTGGCGTTATGTTAATTAATTAGCTAACTAGTTAATAGAGATGCAATGAAAATAGTTACTTAAAATTATGTACTTATGGCTTATTATCATCATAAAAACTAAGAGTTTAAAAACAATCTAAACAAATGACCACGCAATCTCTCCGTGACCTTTCCTAACCCTCATGACCCGATGACCTCATAACCCAACCCACTCTAACAACTCGTCCTACGCCACCCCCATTCCATCTCCAGCCAAGTAATCCCTCAAAACAAACACCCTCAACCCATCCGTCGGTTAATCGACAACAATCGATACCGCCTCCAAGCAACGGTTGCTATGGCAGCCGTTTCCATAGGAACGCTTTCCGGAGCCGAGCAGAGGAGAGAATTTATGGCGTATTTTTCGCCGCTTGAAATTGCATCGTGTTTTGTGGGCGGTTGAATGTTGTTGAATTTTGTTGATTATTGTTGAATGTTGTTGAATTTTGTTGGTTGTTGTTGAATGTTGCTGAAGGTGGTCAAATGTGGCCAACATTTAGATTTGATAGGAGGTGGTACCAGCATGTTCTTTACTGCAATTGGATTTCTATTTTTTTTTTTTAGTTGTTGTTGTTGTTGCGGGCGTCGGTGATGACGAAATTCGATCACCATTTTTGGTTGTTTTTGTTAATTGGCCAATTAAACGAAACAAATAAAACGAAATGGTTTACACAAATGTTATTATCAATGATAATTCAATATTTTTATATCATTAATTAATATTTGTTATTAATTGACATTTACTACTAAATAATATTCCTTATTGTTTAATATTCAGTACTACTTAATATTCATTCAGATGTCAAACTAAATTCCGATTGGAAGCCAAAGAAAGCAAAGAAATGGCCAGTGCAGAAGTGAGTTTGAGACACTCAGTCACGTGCAGCATTCCCATTGGTCCACTATTTTTAGAAATTAATTAAATATTAATTACGTACTTTAATCACCAAATGACGTTGCGTGTCCAACGACATGATACGACGTGAGTCAGGGGATCAATTTAGTAAATAGCAAGAAACATAAAAAAAATCCATCTCAACTTCAACTCTTCTAAGCTTTCGACTTTCAGTTTCACCATCTCGAACACTGAAACCTTTTTTTAAGTATTATAAATAACATAATAAATAATATAAAAATAATAAACAAATAAAAAATAAAAATAAAAATAAAAATAAAAATAAACCGAACCTCTGAAACTTCGGAAAAACAGGAAAAGCGCCGAATGAACAAAACGACTCTGGTGAACATCGAGGCGGACGGAGTTGAAGTTCAGTTCGGATGCAGTCTCAAGGAACTGAGGGAACTCATGGAGCTCAGGGGCAACGAGGCTTTCCAGAAGATCCAGCAGCAGTACGGAGGCGTCCTCGAACTATGCAAACGACTCTACACCTCACCGACTGAAGGTTGGACCACCAACGACGTTCCATAGGGGGGAATTTCCCTTGGTTTTAGTTTTTGTTCGTGATGATGATGATTGTGATGGTGATGGTGATGGTGATTGTGATGGTGATTGTGATGATGATGACGACGACGACGATGATGATGATGATGATTATGATGAATTTGATGTTTAAATGCAAACAAGGCTGTTTGAAATTCCAAGCGGCAGTTCAAATAACAATAATTGTATCAAAAATACAAATAATATTAATAATAACAACAACCTCATAAATATGCATGTAACAACAGACTGGAGTGGACCAATGATAACCAGGTGTTGCTCATTAGTATGCAGGTCAGTGGCGTCTGCCAATTTCCTCCCTCCAGACTCGTTCTGGTTCATCGCTTCACGATCATCATAAAACAAATTATGCGAGAGAAATTATTCCGAAAATTATTCGCGGAAATTATTATTTTAAACAGCGAAGACGAGAACAAAATCCATGTCTACACTCATTTCGGTGCGCATTCCCGGAAAAATAGAGTCTTTCCAGAAAAAACATCGGTACGAACGTGAAGGGGATGTCGATGAATTACGTCACGCATCGATGAACCGGTGCGGATTTACGGGCACTTGTCTCTTAAGGGATCTTTGTGATGTGTGATCCCAGTCTGATAAGATCACTAGTGCTTCGACGATGCTGATAATGATGATAATGGTGACGGTGATGATGATGATAATGGTGATAGTGATGGTGATGATGATGATGATGGTTTCGTAAATAACAAAAAAACAACTCGTTTTAAATTTGTAACTTGATCCTCTTAATCTTTTTTTGTAGAAAATATTTGAACAATTATAAACTTACCAAATTATTCTCAAACAATGCAATTTTAAAAGAAATGAACAAATTTCTTTTTATGTAGAGCTGAATAAATGTCAAATAATAAATAAATAAATAAATGTCAAATAATAAATAAATGTCGGATATTTCGTCCGAAATGATGATCCCACAAAATGTCTTCAAAAGTTGTCGTTGATTCTTTACATTTTACATTTTACATCTCCAAGTGTAAACCTGTTTTAAATAGCATGAACTTCAGCTAAGTTTTGTTGAAAAATATGAAACTATTTTATTTAAATATGAAATTATATTCAAAAATGAATGTAACTATTTTAAATTATGTTGAAACATTTCGTTGTCCGCCGCTGTAATTTCTTGTAGCAGATGGTCGTAATTAAACCGGAAAAATAAAAATGAATTAAAATAAATGCTGAAATAAAAATGCTGAAATTTCAGAGAAATAATTTAAAATACCTTGAGGAAGCTATTCGCATTTCATAAGTGCTTCAAAATAGCTTTTGTTGACGATGATTATGACGACGACGACGATGACGATGGTAATTATGATTATGATGGTGGTGATTATGATGATGATGACGACGATGATTATGATGATGATGTTGATGATGATGATGATTATGATGATGATGATGCAATTATTTCCATAACGCCCACCGCAGCAACATCAAGACCAGAACAAAGAAACCGAAAGATATTTTTTCAGAAAGAAAATAAAATAATTACCTTTCGATATTAATTTAATCCACTTGAGGTGGTATGCAAATGTTTGAGTATTTATCATACAATATTCAATGTGATTATTTAATATTGATACAGTAATAGTTAATTGATAGTTTATTAATCACGTGTAAGTAATATTATTATTACCAATATTAATGTATTATAATTCACATTCATATTGGATATTCATATTCACATTGGAGAATCACATTCAAATAACTAATAACATTTCACATTTGATAACCATTACTTAACATTCGAATTAAAAACTAAAAAAAATAAACATTTCGTTATTTTTATTTTATTTTGAAAAAGTTTTAAAAACAACTGCCATGTTGAGACTTATTTGAAACTGACATAAATCATCTTGTTGTTGTTGTTGTTTCCAACCACAAATCATCTGGAATATAACTAATTCCAGGATCGACACACGCAATCCGCACAGACACGTTGGACTCGAGAATACGTAAGTAGGTCAACCGTGGATTGACCTGGAAAGAGATGGAAGAAGTTTCCAAAAAATTGCAAAAACCGTTGAGCGGTTCTTTGTGAGCGGCCTAATGTTCTCTCCTCTGTTGTTGTTGTTGTTGTTGTTGTAGTTGTTGTTGTTGTTGTTGTAGCTTATGCAGGTGTTGCTCTTGAGCTATATCTTTAATATTTTTAAATAGTTTTTTAAAGCTAACAAAGAGGCAATCCATAACTTGATTTAAGAATGTATTGAAAGTCCACAATTTATTTGAGTTATTATTATTATTATTATTATTATTATTATTATTATTATTATTATTATTATTATTATTATTATTATTATTATTATTATTATTATTATTATTATTATTATTATTATTATTATTACATTTCGATGTTGGCAATCATCAACATCGTAATAAATTAACTCTCGTAATAAATTAAAACACCATCCACTTGTAGCACTTGTTTGAAATTCCTTTGAACTTTGAAACAAAATTCCTAGAATTTAAATTGACATTTTGAACAAATTATTTCTATCTTTAAAACGACGTGAATGAGAATAATTCACTTTTAAAGACTTTAAATAATTATAATATTTATTATCTGAATTATTATTATTATTTTTATTATTATTGTAATTACATCAAAGATATTCGAGCAATTAAACAAATTAAACTAAAGAACCAAGACAAAAAAAAATCGAAAAAGAAATTCGTTCTTGATTCTTGATCTTGAATGTTTGACAAACTCCAAGACAAGAACCACTCTCGAGAGCTGCACTGAGCATGAACTCACTCACATGGAGACGAGGCACAAGTAATTAAGTAACTAATTAAGTATTCAAACGATGCTGCAGGTCTTAGCGGGAACCCGTCAGACATCAGACGACGCCAGGAGGTCTTCGGCACCAACGTCATCCCTCCGAGACCACCCAAGAGCTTCTGGGCTCTCGTGTGGGAGGCCTTGCAAGACATCACACTCATCATCCTCATCGTCGCTGCTCTCATCTCTCTCGGCCTCTCATTCTACCACCCACCAGCTACGGAAGGCCAATGTAGGTGGTCGACTTGAAATAAAAATTTATCATGAATGTTATTACAACTGTTATTGTTATTATTATGATGATGATGATGATTATTATTATTATTATTATTATTATTATTAAACTCATTAAACTAATTAACTAATTTATCAATTAAACTCACTACTCACTGATTATCAGTTACCGTTAACCACACTCATTAACGAAAGCCATTCGAAACCACACCCAGCCACCGACGAGACCGAGGCTGAGGCGGGCTGGATCGAAGGGGTGGCCATCCTGGTGGCCGTTGTTGTCGTCGTGTTCGTCACTGCCTTCAACGACTGGAGGAAAGAGAAGCAGTTCAGAGGACTTCAGAACAAAATCGAACACGAACACAAATTCGCAACCATCAGGGGTGGTCAGGTCCTTCAGATTCCAGTCGGAGAGATTCTTGTCGGTGACATCTGCCAAGTTAAATACGGTTGGTCGGACTCTTGATTCGCTTCAAGAGCAGTTTGTTGTTGTTGTTGTTTGATGCTGTTGATGCTGTCATCGTCATTGTTGTTGTTGTTGTTGATGCTGTTGCGTTGTTGCGGCTGTAAAATATTTGAGCCCAATGAGACTTCTATTAGAAATAAATTTCACGAAGATAGTAAGATGAACAGCTTAATGAGGCAAGAAATCTTCGGAAGCAGAGAGGAAGACCTCGTAAAGGTCATAAGAAGGGTCGTGGGGCTTAAAACTTTATCCATAAAATGTTAATTAATCAAAACATCAAATCCTCGCGGGTTTTGGCAAGAGGAAGCTTCACTCGCTCCTAGTTCGGAATGGCAAGACTCCAGAGACTTGAAATTGCAGTTTGGCATTCGACTATTCATCCCCTGAGTTTTCCATGGAAAACATGTTCGATGAAGATCACAACTCCCGAGCGTCGTGGCAGTGTTTCCCTGGCAGGAAGCAGACACGAGACATGAAACAGAATTGATTCGAAAACGCTCAGAGCATGTTGTTTGGATAGGAATCCACTGCAAGATTCTGTTTTTATTACTTTTTAGTTGTTCGTGTCTGGTGCGTCTAGGTTCTCGTCTGCTGGAAATAAGCGGGAAATAATCAATAATTGTGCCTCGGCGCATGGAAAATCATGAAAGGGATGCGTTGCAGGTGATTTGCTGCCTGCTGACGGGATCATCATCCAGTGCAACGATCTCAAGGTTGACGAAAGTTCATTGACTGGTGAATCAGATCATGTCAAGAAGGGAGAAATTACTGACCCCATGTTGCTTTCAGGTTTGTACAAATTCACTTTTTTTTTTCTCTTTTTTTTTAATTTCAGATATTTTAAATTTATGAGTTATTAAGTCATGCATTCAAAACTGAATTAATTACATTGTTTCTGACTTTAATTATTTTCCACCAGGCACACACATCATGGAGGGAAGTGGAAAGATGCTGGTGACAGCAATCGGGGTGAATTCTCAGGCTGGAATCATATTCGCCCTCCTTGGATCAGCGGGAGAAGATGACGAGGAACACATGAAAACTAACAACAAAATTGGTGAGCTTGTCGATAATTTGCTACGTCAGATAATAATATTACGTAACTAATTAATCAATTATTTTACTGCTTCTTATCTGCGTCTGTATATATCAGCACATTTATGCGGGTGTTTTATGCAGTAAATGATATTTTATTTTGTCTGAGAAATCTTAAACTCGATATCAAGAGTTTCTCTTTCTTGTTTACTTGTCGACAAAAACAAACAAGTGAACATGAAATACTGGAAGTATTGTTTTGACAATATTGGATGATGAAAATGAATTTAGGAACAGCTGCTTTCCCCAACTTCCAAACAACTCTTGATGTACTAACAAAGGCTCACACCGCTCGGAGTGGTTTTAAACTCCTCATCCTAAATATGAGACAAGTCTGTATACCGATGAAGACGATTTCAGTTGAAAACAATAAGTGTAACGAGCGAAGGGTAAATAGCAAAAATTGCAAAAAAAAACTGACTTCAACAATGACGCTTTAAACCGAACACACCTTTTCAGGGAATAACTTTAATTTTCCAAGAATTTCCATCGATTATTCCGGTACGACTTTTTAAAATATTTTTCATAATTCTGTTCTATAAGTGATTGAAATATATTTTTTATAATTTTTATAATTAAATTGAAATCTCAAGCAAACAATGAGGTTCCAAACAAGAACTTCGTCGGCAATCACAACAAGTTCAACAACTCAGCAGAAACAGAACTGGCCCAAATAAACGTTAGATTGTCATCTCATCTCTAATATTTATTTCTTGAAATAAAAATATTCTTCTAGGTAATTGTTGGTATTTTATTTATTTATTTATAATATACAATTTAAATTCTATTTCTCAATTTTAAAAATTATAATTTTGCATTTGAATGATCCCTTAGAGCAAATCAATTAATAGTTCAAATTATGGTTTTGAAAAGAGTTAAATTTAAATTTAAGCTATGGTAAATCCACATTTTACTTAATAAAATGCTTTTGTGATTTGTATTCCTGATAAAAACTAAACTGTAAATGTCTATAAAGTACTAAATTAGGCAAAATATTTCTATTTTACGAAATTCCGAAAATAAGAACAACTGGGGTGCAAATGAAGAGGACGCGCAAGATTAAAATCTTTCATGAATTATTTAATTGATTTATAAGAAATAAATTCACCCTAAACTTTTTTAAGGTGATCAAATAAAAAAAAATTAATGACGCACTTTGCGAGGATGAATTTCGAATAATAAATGAACATTGTTTAATAAAGCCACCAGAAATCCCAGAAATAAAATCCAACACGGTCACTGAAACTGCAAGAAAAGAAAAGTCTGTCCTCCAGGCCAAACTAACCAAACTGGCCATCCAGATAGGCTACGCAGGTAACAAAAGTTCATTCCTTCGATACAGTTGCCATTTGAAATGTTGTCATCCTTGTAGCTAGACTTAAATAGGCTCGTCGAGTTAAAATATCTTCCATTAAAATATCCAACGGTAAGTGCCAGGGTTTTCGAAGTTGAGAGAAAAGGGACGATCTTATTTGCCCTTAAAAAGGCGCTTTATAAATGATTCAAATTTCTAAATGCTATGCAATACATTTTAAGAATTTTGAACTATTACCTACGAACTATAACTATTACTGTATTACTATAAAGCTGTAAATATTATTATTATTATATTATTATCCAACTACTATTTTTACTAACAAAACAAAAAGTTTGCAACGAAAGCCTCTTTATCCTTCCAGGCACAGTTGTAGCAGTCTTGACAGTCCTCATCCTCATCCTGAGGTTTTCCATTGAGACTTTTGCAGTGCAGAAAAAGCCGTGGAATCATGAGTACATCCAGCAGTTTGTCAAGTTTTTCATCATCGGGGTCACTGTACTCGTGGTCGCCGTCCCCGAGGGACTCCCTCTTGCAGTCACACTGGCTCTGGCCTATTCAGTCAGGGTAATACGATTTCATTCAGATAAATTCCAATGGCTCTTCATCATCGTATTGTCTAGGTTTCGTTCTAATGGGGTCGTCGAAATAATTGATTGCGATGCGAATGGGCTTTTCGTCGAACGTGCATCCGTTCAATTCATCTAAAAATGATTTAGTCCTAAGCTTTTGTCTTATTAAGAAGATTTGCTTCGTTCGAACGAGATAGCAGATCGAGTTTTATCTTCTTCTTCTGACTTTTAAGCAAAGTTCTTTGTTTTTCATGACTTTTTCTAATTTTTTTTTTTTTTTAAAAACACAAGAATGAACATCATGGCAGTTACAAAGTTGTTTTTTAAAACATCAACGTGTTACTTGAAAGTTGAATGTCTAAAAATGCTTAAAAGCATCCAGATGAATCAATAAAGTTTGTCCTTGCATAAATATTTAAACAAAATGACGGAAGAAACTTTTGAAAGTCAAAAACATAAAACGAAATCGATGGAAGTTGGTGGGAAATATTAAAAACAATTGTTGACCATATCAGGAGTGTCACAATATTTTTGTATGAAAGCATGGAGCAGTTGAAATGTCAGGAAGGCAGGAAAGTTTAGGAAATGAAATAATGTTTCTGGTTAGATGCAGCCTACTCAGCAAATGATGATTTTGTCCGAGATGGTCACAGTTTTTAGGCTTATTCTATAACTTTTGGATATTCTGGATTTCTTTTTCTCATTAACACATTAACTTTATTTCTTTTCTTTTTGAGAAATATTACTTTTTTTTTAACATTTTTTAAAACTTCTTGAAAGCTTAGTCTTTGTTTTCTGTAAATACTGCTAAAAGTGGTTGCCTCCGAGAAATTGATTACTAAATCGATATTTTCATTACGACAATTTCATATCTAAGGAGAATTGCTGAATAATATTAAGAAGAAGAAATAATACATTAAGAAATTCTTTGGCAACAAATATAAAGTAGGAAAAAATGGAAAACATTCCTGGTTGTGTCAGGCAAATCGTTCATTCTTTATTAATTGATGTATTTACATAAATTAATTATTTCATGTAATTATTAACATAATAATTTAGCACTCACAATCATTCTTCCATTCCAACTCTACAAATATTTCCAATCACAACGTATTCACAGCAGTTGAGAACCTTCGAAATCGCGAGAATCAAAACGTCCAAAATGAAATGAATTGTGGAATGCGTTGAAGAAGCATGACGATGAATTTTAATGAATTCCGCCTAATCCTATCCTATCCTATCGTGAACTCAACCACCCAGTTATTTGTTGCTCCAAATCAGATTTCTCTCTGCTCCTTATTCCTGGAAACCTCATATCGTACGTCGGTTATTGGATTTTTCCTGGATTCTCATCTCACCAAGAGTAAAATGTCAAGGAACAACAATCGAATAATTTCCAGTTTCAAAACAAAAAATTATTTTCAACAACAAATAAATTAAATAAAATGGACTTCCATATACACGATAGCCTTTTAAATTAACAATTTAAAATTTTTAAATTTTAATTTTGACCACAGATGATAAGTTTTATTTTAAAATTTTAATTTTAATTGATGTTTAAGAATGAATTCATTCGAAGATTTTTCGAAACCAAAACAAAAGATTCAAATTCAATTAAACCATCATTCAGTATTTGCAAACACTTATTTGCTCGAATCAATATTCTTTCAACGCTTTCAATTTCTTGTTTACATTCAAAAATGTTTTATTATTATTATTATTATTATTATTATTATTATTATTATTATTATTATTATTATTATTATATTATTATTATTATTATTATTATCATCATCATCATCATCATCATCATCATCATCATCATTATTATTGAAATATTACATAAACGCATTTCATAAATTAATACATATCAGCTGTTTAGAACATATTGAAAATATCAGTTACCAAATTTAGTTAATATCAGCTAATAACAACAACAACAACAACAATAATAACAATATTAATAATAATAATATAATAATATAATAATAACCGTCATCAATTAACAATATTAATATTAAATAATTATAATAATTTCATAATATTTTCTTACCGTAGAAAATGATGCATGACAACAATCTAGTGAGGCATTTGGACGCCTGTGAGACGATGGGAAATGCCACTGCAATCTGCTCGGACAAGACTGGAACTTTGACTACAAACAGGATGACTGTTGTTCAGAGTTACATAGCAGGTTCTTAAAACATGGGCCATGTTGCAATTCATAACTTACGCCTCCATTGAAATTTTGACGTGTCTAAAGAGAGAATAATTTATGCATTTTTACATGAAGATATTCCTTGCAAGTAGATTACTGGATTAATCAAGTTGATCTAGTATTTATCAAGCTAATTGAATTTCAATGTTAACTTTGAAATGGTTGTTTGTTACTAATGAAACTCTGTCGTAATATGATTCAAGGGTAGAGACTCAAATAAACCGTAACAAAAAAAACTAATTCATACGTCGATGTATTGATATCACGAGACAAAAGCTCACTCCGAGTACCGGCATGATTGATCGAATAATTTCTCACTCGATGCATTTATTACCATCAGGCAAACACCACAAAGCTATACCTAATTTCTCCGATATTCCTCCGAAATGCAGAGAAATGTTGCTAAAAATAATCTCAATCAACAGCGGTTATACATCACGAGTCTTGGTTAGTGAAACTCTTCTTTTCCAATAAAAATGATTCAATTCAATCAATGACAACATCAAGCTTCACTGAGGCAACTACATTTTCCTCCATCAGCAACCTGAAAACAAAGGCGACCTGCCAAAACAAGTGGGCAACAAAACTGAATGCGCCTTGTTGGGCTTTGTTCATGATCTTGGTCAGAACTACGAGACAATCAGAGAGGAAATGCCAGAGGAGAAAATTCACAAGGTGTACACCTTCAATTCCGTCAGGAAATCAATGAGCACTGTCATTCCAAGGAGCACTGGTGGCTTCCATCTTCTAACCAAAGGGGCCTCAGAAATTGTTCTGAAGAAGTCAGTGATTCAGCTAATATGAAAATTTTATGTTTTAAGGATTTCGACTAGCAGGTCTTTGAGTTGTAAACGTGTAAACTCATTCCAGGTGCAGCTGGATTCATGGAAGAGACGGAGAAGTTCGTAAATTTCTTCAGCAGGATCAACAAGCTATGGTCAGAAATGTCATTGAACCAATGGCCTGCGACGGACTGAGAACCATATGTCTAGCCTACAAAGACTTTGCGCCAGCAGGTAACTGAACTCACCTGGCTATTCCTTACCTTGGGAAAACAATGATCAAAAGCAGGCTCATTGTTGAGAATCTTTCTTCGTTCAGGTACGACCCCTCCAAGCAACGAGGAAATCATGGAAAGTGAACCAGACTGGGATGACGAGGAAAAGATTGTCAGCAACCTCACGTGTGTCTGCATCGTCGGCATCGAAGACCCCGTCAGACCCGAGGTAACATTAAGGCAACATTTGGAGCCCGTAAAAATGAGATTAATATTTTCGGCAAATCATTTTTAGGTGCCAGATGCAATACGCAAGTGTCAAAGGTCGGGAATAACTGTGAGGATGGTGACGGGAGATAATGTGAATACTGCAAGATCGATCGCTTACAAATGCGGAATACTGAAACCAGGAGAGGATTACATAGTCATCGATGGAAAGGAATTCAACAGAAGGATCAGAGAAACTCCTGATGGGCCTGTAATTTAGCAGTTTTAGTCTCATTATAATTCAATTTATTGTCGATTCCTATTTCGTTACATTTATTTAACATGAAGTACATCGAAGTTCCTGGCACTAGCTGGCAGGTTCTAAAAATTTGAACAAAAAAAATTATATTGCCACCGTTTTCAGGTGAAACCGGAACTATTTGACAAAGTTTGGCCAAAACTGCGAGTGTTGGCGAGATCCTCACCTCAAGACAAGCACACCCTGGTAAAGGGCATAATTGAAAGCAGACTGAACAGCAACAGAGAGGTGGTGGCAGTCACTGGAGATGGAACGAACGATGGTCCTGCACTGAAGAAAGCTGATGTGGGATTTGCTATGGTTAGTTGCAAATATTTTCGGTGTAATATCAATTCTCAGCTTCGGTGCTACACTGTGAATTTTAGATTTCATTTTCGTTTGAATCTGTAATAGCATTCGTTTTGGTTCATTTACACTTCCGGTAAATGCTTTGTTTTAAGTCTACCCTTTGAGATGAGTTGCACTTTTGATAGCTTCTGGAAAATCAAGCCATATTCACGTGGTTTTGAAATCGAATTTCTAATTAATGGAGTGACATTTTGTCAACCAGCAGTGCCACACACTAACGTAATTAGGAGACTTCAAAAATAATTCTTTAGTTCTCCAAAAATTTAAATATAGGTGATCATCTTTTAAACCATACAGTCGTTATATTATTGTCATTGATTCACAACAGCCGAACATAACTTCATTTAAATAATACTTTCATGAGTCAAATCTTCAAAATCAATTCAGAGCATCATTTGGTTCACTTTCACTTCCCTCGAGTGCAAAACTATCACTTAAAACCATCAAAATTTGATTCATTATCTGACAAGAATTAACTCAAACACCAGGGTATAGCTGGAACTGACGTGGCCAAGGAAGCCTCTGACATAATACTCACTGATGACAACTTCACCTCAATTGTCAAAGCAGTCATGTGGGGAAGGAACGTCTATGACAGCATCGCCAAATTCCTCCAGTTTCAGCTCACTGTAAACGTAGTCGCTGTTATCGTTGCATTCCTTGGTGCTTGTGCTATCAAGGCAAGTTCACTAATTTTCCGTTTATCCAGACAATTGTGCGTAAATTGTAATTTCAATTATTCTCTTAAAAAATAAAATGGCTTATTGAAAAGACGCTCATTTAGATATTATTATTCTCCTTAGGATTCGCCATTGAAAGCAATTCAGATGCTGTGGGTCAACCTCATCATGGACACCCTCGCATCCCTGGCACTGGCCACGGAACTACCGTCTGAAGAACTTCTCGACAGAAAACCTTACGGTCGAAAGAAACCTCTCGTCTCAAGAACCATGATGAAGAACATTGGTGGACACGCAGTATACCAACTTTCCGTCGTCTTTACCATTCTCTTTGCAGGCTAGTTAATTTTCATTTTAATTTTCATTTTCATCTCAAAATAAGAACAGTTCATTTCATGTCAGGTCTCATGCAGGTGTGATCGTTATCGCGTTCAAATTACCTCATATTTTATCGAAAAACCTAGGAAACTGTTCAATCAGTTGAACATTTTTTAAAGACAAATGAAGAAGTTTGTCAAATTTTTCAATTTTTTTTTTCATCAACGTCGAGGTTGGAAATTAATGAAGTTTAAAAAAATGATGAAAATGAGAAGATTCAAGATGACGATAGGATGATAGGTTGTGAAACTGAGAAATGGATGGGCACAAACAAGCAAACACGCCTTGATTGAAAACAAAATTAGCTTCTCCTGTGATCAGAATTTCTGATAATTGATATTTATCATCCTTGTTTTCATGAGCAGTGCGTAATCTGGAATTCGTGATCTCCTATAAGCACGTTATAGGTTGTTTTTCTCAGAAGAAGTTTGAGGAGGTCGGCATGATTCTTCGCCCGGTTTTAAAGATTATTATTATTTTATTATTATTATTATTATTATTATTATTATTATTATTATTATATTATTATTATTATTATATTATTATTATTATTATTATTATTATTATTATTATTATTATTATTATTATTATTATTATTATTATTATATTATTATTATTATTATTATTATATTATTATTATTATTATTATTATTATTATTATTATTATTATTATTATTATTATTATTATTATTATTATTATTATTATATTATTGTTAATTACATTCCTGGATGGATCGATTTCCGTGGGCGGAATAAATAAATTTTGAATTCGTGCATCCGATCAGGATATTTTTCTCCGAATAATAAAAATGATTATTGTTTGAGTAAACAGGTGCACGAATAAATCAAATATAATTCAGACTAATTCAGTTCAATGGTCTCTCAAACAGGAGACATCATCTTCGACATTGACAGCGG
Organism: Whitmania pigra; assembly: GCA_021613335.1. Classification (NCBI taxonomy): domain Eukaryota; kingdom Metazoa; phylum Annelida; class Clitellata; order Hirudinida; family Haemopidae; genus Whitmania; species Whitmania pigra. Next base: position 197,695 of record JAJTWR010000296.1, on the reverse strand, counting down.
CAGAGACCCCGGTCTTCATTCGCCTCCAACTCAACACTTCACCATCATCTTCAACACATTTGTCATGATGACACTCTTCAATGAAATCAACGCCAGAAAAATCCACGGTCAGAGAAATGTCTTTGAAGGCCTCAATCGCAACCCTGTATTTGTGGGCATCTGGATTAGCACGCTCATTGCCCAGGTTTAGCGAGGTTTTGATGGATGTCGAGAGTGTTCCTCGGCTTCAAGATTCTGATTCTTCTGATTCTTTCCGTTTCAGGTTATCATCGTTGAATTCGGAGGGCAGGCCTTCTCCACTTCTAGCTTAACATTGGAGCAGTGGTTTTGGTGTCTCCTCTTGGGCGCTGGTGAACTGGTCTGGGGACAAGTAGGGATGTTGTTCGATCACAATTGATTGCAATTATCGCAACTATCGCTCGGTGACAACTAAGAGATGAATCGTGATAGCGAATCTTTTATCTTCGCAGGTCATCACAACCATTCCAACTTATCCTTTCCCGAAGAAAGCAAAAACTCCCGAAATAGAAATGTACGAGAGACAGGCTGAGATGGAAGAAGAAATTGCCGATGACATCACGCCGAGAGGCCAAATTCTTTGGATCAGGGGACTGACGAGGTTGCAACATCAGGTATGCATTGGCTCCCTTGAAAACCTTTTATTTCACTGGAAACTGTTGATTGAGCTTCGAATTCTTGTTTAACTCGACCGGCAACAAGTATGCCAAACGTTCTTCGAAAGTCAGAGCCAAAAAACAAACGTAAACAATTTTCCCTAATGAAGTACGAACGGACTTCAACCATTAGTTCGCCCTGCGCTAGTCCGTAACTGCCTCCGACAAATTCCAATGTTTTGTTAATTTTTGTTTTTGTTTTTTTTAACTTTTAGTTTCTATTGTAATCGTAACAGTTTCGTTTTTGCATGCGTATCAGTGGCATTGTTGCTTTCGTTTTGTAAACGAGAAACGAACGCTCAGTTGACAGAGAAAACATGTGTCAATGTCGTACCTTCTTTTAGCGCCTGTCCACGGATCTCACAGCAAGTTCATGGAATCCTAAGGAGTTGAATGCCCAAATTGCACTGGCGAGCGATCTGCCCCCTAGCGCAGAGAACAGGTACGTGAGGAGGCTGTCCTTAATGACGGGTCGACCAATCAGACTTCACCCACATGGAGAATTTGCCAGAACAAGATCTTGCGAGCCTGATTCTCTGGCAACGATTGAAGAATAAAAACTCGATGTAGATGATGCACCTTAGCAAGGCCTGTCTCTTCTCTCTCTTTATGTATGGAGGATGCGTGGATGACGTAGGGGAATAGCTCATTTTGGTCTCACGAGGACAGATTCTTACCATTTCCTTTGTCTTCCACGCATGTTACTCTAGGTGCAAATTTTATGCTTGCGTTTTGATTTGAATTTTTGGATCATCGACTTTGTGTTTCATTTTGTACTTTTTTTCTTCATTTCGTTAGTGATTTTGTTTGTTTGTTTTCTTTTTTTTTACTAATTGAACTTAGTTGAAAACCTGATTTTCAGTTCATACTTTGAGCTCGTGCGATAAACTTCTTTATTTGGATAATTAATTAAGTTTTCAACTGGTTGAAGGCAGGCTAAACCAAATGTTTTAACCACACCATTGTTTAAACCACCTACATGTTAGAAATACGATAACAACGCTATTGTTCCTTGGATCAGATGTTCTAACAACGACTTCCCGTCGATCCGCAGTTCTTTAAGATGTACTTTAAGAACTTAAAAAAAAATGGAATCTCGTCATTAATTGTTAGAAAATACAATTTTGAGTCCGATGATGACATCAGCGTAGTACTTCATGTCGATCCTTTTACATTTATAGCAATGTTAGCGAACTGTAATTTAACAATCTTGTGTCTTAGATGTGGCTTACATGAACTGTGTTTCATGAATATGCATACTTTAAGCTCTGTATGGTCAGTTAGATGAAGCATATTATTTTCAATCAATAACAGAATTATTTTACAAAATTTTTTTGTGTGCTAACCGGGATCTAGATTGAGATGTATTTTCTGGAAATTCTCCTATTTTGAAGAGTTCATTATTGAATAGACTATTTTTTATGTAAGGCTCTCATTTCTACCCTTTCTTAACGTTGAAATTGCTGACTTGTTTTTAGAAATTATTGGTACACTTTGTCATTTTGAATTGCTTAATTTCATTCAAGATGATCAAATCCTGGTTTTTTCAAAGAATTAAAATGTTTAATATTAATTGGTTATCTTATATTAATTAACTTTTGCAATCTTGCATCCCAATTTAATTCAAAATTATACTTAGGTTCTTTCTTAACTTCGCAAGTAAGCCAATGTTATTCTCTCGAACAAAAATAATTAATAATAATTATTCTCTTGATCAAAAACAACAGTTCTTTAATTACTAATTTAATAAATAATAAATAATAATTACCAAATAAAATTTTCTTAAAAAAATTAATAATTTTCTTGAACAAAACGTGTTTTTTTTCTCTTCTTATTTATTTAAATTCTCCAAAACTCTGCACTCTCCTCAGTGTTCGTTGGAAATTTCGAGCAAACAAAACCTCAAGATCAGATTACATCAGGTCGATTGACCAGAATCAAATTATCTTTTCTCGTGCAAAATCCAAATCCCTTCTGTCTGTTGAATTCAATTTTGATGTAATAATTGCTTCAATAAGTAACTTATTAAGGAATTTGCTTTAAATTAACTAATAATGTAATAATAATGATAAATAATATTCCAATAATAATTTTTTTTATCACAATGTTATTTATTTTTAGTTTAAAATAACTCAAAGTCAAAATGATTCGTGATTAGAAATATTTTAAGATCTTTTCAATCAATTATTTTTAATTTCAAGACGTGTTTTTATAAACCGACTAATAAGGTGGACGACAGAATTTTATTTTATTTTTAAATTAAATTCAAAATGAATATGGAAAAGATGATCCAATGCAAGTTATTAAATTAAATAAAATATCTTAAATATAATAATAATAATAATAATAATAAGAAATATGCACAATGTAATAGCAATAAAGTATAACAAGAATGTCACAATTCCTTCAATAATTATCGATATCAATAACCAAACACAGATAGATTATGTACGAGGCGTGTCGTCGGACTGCAATAAATCTTTGTCCAGAAGCTGCAAATGAGTGAATTGCAAACACTCAGTCAACTAATTATCAGGAAATTATTCTGAAATTATTCTGAAATTAATCTGAAATTAATCTGAAATTATTCTAAAATTAATCTGAAATTAATCTGAAATTATTCTCAATGTGTTCCCCTCCAGATATGCGTAGCGAATGCTTTTAAGGAGATAGGATCAGGCGCCCCACATCTCTCCTACAAACACCGACATTCGTTCGCCTCCTCAGACTCGATGCAAGCCAAGTATTCCATGGTAGACCTGGGCTCGTCCAACAACCCTGCCAAATGTTAAGACCCCCACCAGTCGACCTGTCCTTGGTCTCTCTCGGCAGTCCTCGAGGGCTTTCTGAGGGGGAGCTCAGTTGAACGAGAACGTCTGAAGAATGAAACGTCTCTAAAAGTTGCGCAACGTTCGAACATTTCACTGTTCCACCATTGCATTGTTTTCAATCTTTCAGCGTTTAGCAATGTTACGTAATACTTTTACACGGTCGTTCGAGGTCATTTTCCATGGCCATTCAACATGGTCATTGTCCTTCTCATCGTCATCATCGTCATCACTATCATCATCATCATAATCGTCATCGTCATCATCATCATCATCATAATCGTCATCGTCGTCATCATCATCATGCACGACACGGTAACTTATGCCTTTTTCTTTTCATGTTTTTTTTTTGCTTCTTCGGTTCATTCGGAATTAATGGAAGTCTTTCTCGTGTCCGTTGCTGTCCTCAGACTTGAAACTGTCAAACTTCCACGTCTCCAAGATTTTTTGATCCACCAGCTTGAAGACTTGCTCCTCTCGACCACTTTCCATACCACTACTTACTTCTGATTCAATTTTTCAATCATTTTTTTTCAACTTTTTTTGTACCTGGCTTTTCACAGGCATTACGTTATTATGTCTGATAGAAACACTATACAATAATAAGATAACTTTTCAATGCAACACCATTTTTCCTCATTCTTCACTCCTTCATTAAGAACAACTTTCACAAATCTTTTTCCGGGTCCCGTGCGAGCATTTGACGTTCGTGTTGGTTCCTTCCCGCCAAGCAATCTCTCTATTGGTCCTCTCTTTTTCAATATTTTCGATCGAGATTATAATTGAAAACTTGCGCCGAACACCGTGGATGATTGGTTCCCGGTCGCCAGGGTTGAAAACTTTTCAATCCGCTTGTTTGTGTTGTACTTATCTCTCGTTGTACATAACCGATCCTAATTGTGTTCAAGCGACTGGCTGCTATTCGTAGTACGGCCTTGTACTCGAGTTTGAACGTCGTTACGGTGAAGATGATGATGATGACGCTGATGATGACGATGATGATGACGATGATGATGATGATGATGATGATGATGATGATGATGATGATGATGATGATGATGATGATGATGATGATGATGATGATGATGATGATGATGATGATGATGATGGATGATGATGATGATGATGATGATGATGATGATGATGATTGATGATGATGATGATGATGATGATGATGATGATGATGATGATGATGATGATGATGATTGATGATGATGATGATGCTGATGATGATGATGATGATGATGATGATGATGATGATGATGATGATGATGATGATGATGATGATGATGATGATGATGATGATGATGATGTTTTCGACGACAACGATGATGATGATGTTCGTCAGGTCTTTCCATTCCATTCCACGACTCGTTCCACTCCACTGAACTAACCTGCTGGAGACGTCCACTGTGATTGGACGTCGATCGATGACGTCACGAAGCACCTATTAGTGCACCCAAGTCGCATGCTGAAATTTTTCGTTCACAAGTATTGACACCGTTTCAACTCACGAAGCAATTGATTGATCGATTAATCGATTCCAAGGTCACGTGACCCGAGACGAGGAGGAGATTTCCGGAAATAGGAAGTGGCGGTTTCGTTTTCTTTACGTGGCGTGTAAAAGTTAGATTCGTTTCAATATGAGGTTTTTAGAATTTTCTCGTCACTGTTCTAGTTTTTTTTTTTGTCGCCACAACTTTTTGGATGCAGGTTGTTTGGAAAGTATTAAGTAGACACGCATCCTCTTGAGCTCAAACATTCGTTGCAAAACAAAATTCCCGCCGTCAATTCGTCTTCGTCGTCATGACGTCATTCACGATCGAGGTCATTCTCGTCCAGCTGATGAAGCTCATGAAACCACGTAACTTTTACACTCTAAAGACCGCACTAGAGTCACTTAGAATCGACAGGTTTATCGAGTTTTGTTTTTGTAATAATTTTAGATGAATTAGCGGTCTAAAACGAGAGTTCTCTTTCCAACACAATCTTCTTCGTGTGCTTCCCTACAGTCGAAATGCAAAGTAAAATGACGGTAAGATGAAATAAATTAAAAATAAATTAAATTAAATTAATAGCTAACATTCCCACGTTACCAAAACGAAACAAATTAAGAATTGGTCAGCATTCGCTAGGATTAACGCTCTGATTGATCGCCATCTCTGCCAACGCTATCGTTATCATAATCATCATCATCATCAGTAGCAGCATCGTCATTGTCATCGTCGTCGTCATCATTGTCATCATCATCATCATCATGCGAAATTGAAAACAAGTCGATGCCATTCATTCCAATTCACCATCAGTAGGAAGAGTTTTGCACTCGTTTAAATAAAATTCAAATCTAAATAATTTTATTCTAAATTTTCTTTACGATTGAAATTATCGGCTAATTAATAAGAAAATAGAAAATTGAAAATAAAATAATAACAATAATAACAATAATAATATTAATATTAATATTAATAATAACAATAATAACCGAAAGTGTTGCCCATAATTTCGTCACTCGAAGTTATCTCACCATAGTCCAGCGACTCGCATCGACCTGCGATTTCAGAGTTCAAAGTTCAAAGTTCAAAACTCGTGAACGAAAAAAGTGAAACTCAATGAATCGACTGATAAATAGAAAGTGATTGAAGTGGATGTAAACAGAAATATCTAAACTTCTTTGCTCGGGAATGATGCTCAAGGTTATAAGTTCAAGGTCAATCCAGCGAAAAGTTCATTTGGATTACGAACTAGGCGTTGATGATGCTCATGACGATTACGAAGGCGGTTACGATGGTAATGATGATGTGGCGATGACGGTGACGGTTGCGATGATGACGGCGATGATGATGGCGATGATGATGATGATGATGATGATGATGGATGATGATGATGATGATGATGATGATGATGATGATGATGATGAATGATGATGATGATGATGAATGATGATGATGATGATGATGATGATTGATGATGATGATGATGATGATGATGATGATGATGATGATGATGATGATGATGATGGTGGTGGTGATGATGATGATGGTGATGGTGATGATGATGTGTGTAATGATGATGTAATGATGTGTTGATGACGATGAGGTAGCACAGAGAAATTGCAGACGACGACGGTGCATCTGTACAGCAATGCATCTTTCACTTGAGTACAAAAGTATTCTTGGGTGCTTCTCATCCTCCGTGTGGATCTGACGTGAGATGTGACGGGGAGTTTGGTCAGAATGCTTCTTTCTCTGGAGCACCTGGAAAGATCAACGATGTTGTGAGTGCATTAAGGATTTTTGTTCAACGCATAAAATGGATTTATCTTTTTCTTTTTTTTAAATCCTCGTAAATGCTGGAAAATCCTTTTAGAAATTCCTTTAAAAATGTGGTTATTAATTCACCTTTCCTCTGAAAAGATTCTTCAGAATATTTTTCCAAATTGGAAGGAAAAAAAGTGCTGAGTCTTGTGATAAAATTGGATGGATTCAAGTGATGCGTTATAATGCGTACGAATCCCTGCTGATGTTGGTAGTGGAGAGACTGATGATGACGATGATGATGACGATGATGATGATGACGATGATGATGACGATGACTGTGATGATGACGAAGACGATGACTATGACGATGACGATGATAAAGAGTATAAGGAGGATGGTAGCGTTGGTGATGTATGAACACAAAGTGTCAGAATAAAAGCTCCTTTGAAGTTGCTTTGAAGACATCGTGGTTGAACTTGATAAATACGACCGAAATACCGCCTATTTATCTTACCGACGACGGCAACCCACACTCCCCGTTATATCTCGATACTCCATCGCTATACCCACCCAAATACCGCTGGTGTTCTGTTATCATAGGATGTTATTGCCACTTCCAAAACATACGCTATATATATATGTATATATATGTATATATATATAGATACATCTTAGATATTCCTCATCATCAACATCATCATCAACATCATCACCCACATCATTATCAGCACCAACTCCACCAGCGTGGAGTCTGCGTGTGTAACAAAAAAATAAAAAAAATAAAAATAAAAATGTGTGAATTACAACTTCAAGATTGGATTTGAAGGTTGAAGACCACCACCCCATTAAAAACAAACCCATCAGTTTTGCGAAAACATTCATCAGACGAGCGGGGAAATTGTCCAAATGAAGAAATTCTTGAATGATTAGCTTGAGGAGTGATCGATTGGTTCGGCATTTCAGCAGATAATTTGGAATATTATTGCTTTCATTTTCGAAATAATCACATAACATGACATAATTATTTATTTATAGTTGTTAAGAAGACCTGGATCGTTGTAATGACCACTCTTGAAATCGAAGTAGAAATGGCAATTAATGAAATTGCCATCAATCGACTGGCAATCACACGCTCAACTCACCCACGCACGCACAAACGTGATGATGTTTTTGTTAACATCCTTTGATAACTGGTAACTAACGGGGTTCGAATCTGCGACCATCGCGCCTACCTCGCCTAAGTGCGGTGGTTTTTCGACATTTTAGTCTCACAAGTCAAGATGTTAAAATTTGCACGCCCCGTGTAAGTGATGATGATGACGATGATGACGATGATGGTGGTGGTGGTGATGACGAGGACGACGATGACGATGACGATGAGGGATGTTTATGGTAAATTAATTAAGAAACAATCATTAAGTAATGTTAATAATAAATGTGTTTCGTATCAGACTCTCATGGTCGTGATCGAGACCATTAATGAGAGATGGTTATGATGACGATGACGACGATGATAGCTGTGATGACGATGATGATAATGATAAGCATGCGGAGGAAGAAAATGATGATGACAAGGACATTGACGATCATCATCAGAAAAGAAAATCTGGAATTCTGATTCTTAAAAGTTCTACTTCAGTTCTACTGAACTTGTCAGAAATCACGGCCGGTTTGAAACTAACAATTTAAGTTTCGTTTGCATTTCAGTAAACAAAAAAATAGTTAAAATTCAACAAGTCGCTATTTCACCGTCGACATGATGCTGCGAAGTCTGTTTGTAATTGACAGATGAGATCTCACGGAATGCGAATGATCGTGTTCGATTAATGGGCAATTATCGAGAGCGATGATTGCCTAATTGTTTCCAGGTTGTACAGGTTAGCAACGAGTTAGTATAACCGCAATCCAACGACCGAAATCGATTAAAAACCTCTTAGCACCATCAATGCCCAACTAATCACTTCATCTTCACTTCATCTTCACCGATATTCAAGCATTCTCATCAGCCGCAAATTAAGAGAGAAAGAAACGATTACCGATTGAACGCGGTTTTTTGGAGCCAACATTCCACTTCGAATGGTGGGAACCTGCGAGGTTCGTGAAGTCTTTGAAGTCGGCAGTTTGAAGCTCCATTTTCCAGGCGGCTGGAGAAGGCTTCCAGGCAGACATCAAAACACCGAGAAAAAGTTCCCGATTGTTGACTTTGGAAAAGCAGAGAGAGAGATAGAGAGAAAGGGAAGAGGTATCTTTAAATGCCGGAGATGGATGGATGGATGAAATGACGGATGGGTGAAATGATGGATGGATGGAATGACGGATGGATGAATGGATGACGAAGAAGGATTTGTTTGTCGAAGAGAATGTCGAGGATTTTCATGTTTTTACTTTGGAGAGATTGCAGAAAAGCGCATCACTTTTTATGGATTCATGCCTCATTTGTTCAATAACTTAAAGGCGAAATAAGCTGAGGTTTGCAGAAATGAAATCGTTGAAATCTTCTGATGGCAAACATGTAAAAAAACACTAAAAAAATCCTACGATATCATTTTAATCAAAAAAAAAACAGAAAAATAACATTTTAGTGCTGATAAAGAAATACCAAGTGCCCGAAGAACAAATGAAAGACAAGAACAAGTGATAGTCGGAGATCAGATAAGTTGAAAGCGTAAGAAATAACTTGATGAACTCAAAATAAAAAATAATACAAATAAAAATAGAAAACGAAACAAATCAGTTTGACATAAAGTCTCCATCACTTGCGACCTTCAAGCCGAGATGAAACGAACTCATTTAGGAAATGGATGCCTCTTCAGCTGTGCTTGTATCCGGATTGTACTCCGGATCGTGTTTCTATCTACCCGTGGAACACAAAAGAATACAAGACGCCGCGCGTTTTTCTTCCTGAAAACAAATTGCCAAGAATCGTTTCCACGCTCATGTACGTCTCCTCAGCTGGAAAGAAGCTGCGTGCAAATCCTCCTGCACGATTTCAACGGTGGCCGGCAAAAGTGGAGATTGCGATTACGACTCGATAATAAATCGCGAAATCGAGAATTTTCTTCGTCAGAAATGCACGTTTATGTAAAAAGAAAAGTTACTCCGGCAATTTACCCGTCTGTATTATTTATGACGTTTAATATTATTTTCCAAGAGAATTATTAACAAAGAACATTAATAAACGGGGTTATTATCCCCCCTTCAAAATCATTTTCAAAGACTCCATCTCTCAGACCTTCATTCATATTCATATATCATGAATAATCAACTAGTTGACTCACTGGTTGTGATCATCGAGTGACCTCAATGACCTTGTCGCTGATGGCCAGCATGGCTCTCCTGACCACTGGAGCGTTGATGTCGATAATGATGTCTGTACACTTCAGGTAGCGGAACATCTGAAGGTCACTAACAGGGTCAGTTGGTTTGATCAAATCGGTCATCAAGATCACTAACTGGGTCAGTTGGGTTCATTAAGTCGGTCGCCAAGGTCACTAACTGGGTCAGTTGGGTTCATTAAGTCGGTCATCAAGGTCACCAACTGGCTCAGTTGGGTTCATTAAGTCGGTCATCAAGGTCACCAACTGGCTCAGTTGGGTTCATTAAGTCGGTCATCAAGGTCACCAACTGGCTCAGTTGGGTTCATTAAATAGGCCAGTGAATAGGGTCAGCTGGTTAAATTATACTTAATTGAAAGTCACCAAGTTCGCTAACTGGGTCAGTTGGGTTCATTAAGTCGGTCAATAAGGTCACCAGTCGATCAAGTCGGCAATTAACTTCAAATTAAATTAGTTAGATCAACAAGGTCAGCCAGGTCAACCTTGTAGCAGGGAGCGGAAAAGAGCCAGCACGGCCACAGGATCATGCACCAGAGGGCGTTGCATTCGAAGACGTGTAGTTGCTTGTCGTAGTTGGTGATGTAGAGACGTGCCCTGTGGCTCCTGAGTCGACACATACTGCAGTACCCCGTGGGGTAGTAGGCCTTGATCCAGCGGTCGATGGCTGGACCAAAGTTGATCTGGTAGTTATTGGGTTTAATATTAATATTAATATTAATATTATTGTTATTATGATTATTACTATTATTATTATGATTATGACTATTATTATTATGATTATGACTATTATTATTATGATTATTAGTATTATTATTATTATTATTATTATTTAGGATATTGTTATGGCTGTTTATTTTGCTGAAGAATAAAGTTTATAGCAGATCAAGTCAACTGTGAAATTATTCGTAGTAATGAAAAGGATATTCGACATAATATATAATATAATATATAATATAATATATAATATAATAAACAATAATAGCAGCCAAAAATAACGGTAATAACAACAACAACAACAGTAATAGTATTTAAAATTATAATAATAATTTATAATCCTATAATAAAATTCAACTTCAGGCATGAAATACCTGGATGCAGAATTTGCCTCTAGACTGGATGATTTTCCTGGCTTGATCCAAAGCCCTTTCAAGCTCTGGTCTTATCATTGGATGTGAGGTGTCAACCAGTAAGGCGAGGTCATCTGAGATTAAAAAAGTCATTTGAGATTGCTCGATTCAAAATTTCATTTTTACTTTGAGTATTACTTAGTATTAGAATTGAGTATTCGATGAAATAAAAAACAGTTTTAAGACTAGTAAAGATATGAACAGATTCCAATTTTAAGTCAAAAATTAAGAATAAATTACAGGTTTAAATCTCAAAATTAAGAGTAAATTTTAATTACAGTTTGCTTCGAACAAATTATTGGATGGCTATTTTTGGATGATGCTTTGAAAAAATTTGTTCATAATTTTTATAAATTTATATCAGTTACGCAATTAATGACGATATGTTTTTCTAATTCAAATTCTGAATCACACGAGAAAAGATTTTGAGTAATTCAAAACAAACTAAAAAAATAATCTTTCGGAGATTCATTAAGTTCTCGAAATTAACGAAATCTCCGACGAATGCCATCCCAGATAAATTGCAATAAAGCTGAACTCGTTTCCATAAGAACACAAGCTTACTTTGAGAACAATGGCTGCAATAACTACGACTTGCATCGTCACAAACCCATCCACTCACTCAATCCATTCACTCACCCACTCACTCAATCCATTCATTCACTCAATCCATTCACTCACTCACTCATTCACTCATTCACTCACTCACTCACTCATCCACTCATTCACTCATTCACTCACTCACTCATTCACTCATTCACTCATTCACTCATTTACTCATTCATTCATTCATTCATTCATTCATACCATCGGTAACAAGAGTAGAGAAGGTTTGTTTTCCTTTACTCTGGAAACAAATATTCTGTGCACGTCATGTAAACTTTCACCTTTTATTTACAAATTAACTTCACTGTTCGTCTCAAACTTCGATTCGTTTTATCGAACTCAAACTTTGATTTCACTTCACTCAATTAGTATTTTAGAAAATTATTTTTAATTTGTTATATTTTATTTTATTTATTATAATTTATTTTAAAATAAGTAATTTAATAAATATTTAAATAGTTAATTAAATAATCTCCACATTTGAAAATTTGATTGTCAGAGGAAGTAATAAATCACTAAGGAAGTACCGAAAAAAAATTTCATAAATAATTTTCTGACTTTCAATGATTTAAATTTAAAAAGACAGAAAAGTTCAGAAATTAAAAAAAAAATTCTTTAAAACTCAAGTCACTCAAACAAAAATAAAGTGGGCATGTGTGGAGACGTGCACAAAACCACGAATGCAGTTGAACGAACGACAAGCAGCAACAACGACTGACTTTCAAATATGACATTCGGCTGGACTGCACCAACGTAGTCGTTCCTGAAGAATTCTGCCCACACCCTCAGGAGCAGAGGAACTCCGATGATCTGCTCGCAAAATGATTCCAAATCCTCCACTGATGTGATGTTGATTTGACTGGAAAGGTAAAAAAAAAAAAGAAATTTCCAGTTGATAAGAATTAATTCAATTTGAGTTTCAATTAATCGCAATTAATTCTCGGGTTTGGAGTTTGTTCTAAAAATAAACAACTGCGAATCGAACTGATTTGAGGAATTGACTCGAAATAGGTTGAAAAATTAATTCAGCAAATAATTCCATTGCTTAGGAGATTAACTGCTTCGTCATGCCTGTGTTTCACACCGAGGAAATGTTTTTGGTTGCGTGCAGGTGGATTTTACCTGCATTGAATTCGAAGAAACATGTGGAACTACTTAAGTGGTGGCGCTGGAAATATTCGAAAGAATGTTCCACGTTGCAATCCTAGGCTGAGTGTCAATATGTCAAATACTTTCTGTCTGTTTTTTTTCTCTCAATTTGTATAAATTTTGAAATTAGTGTTTGAATTAAATCAATTATTCTCGGATAAAAATTAATAATTCATCTACAATTATTCATTTTTATATTCATACACAGGATCGAACAGTGCAGTGAAACGCTCACTACAAACAAAAGTGAGTTGCACTGAAATTACGTCGGTTAAAAGAGTCGGAAATTAAAGAAATGATGCCAAGATGTGAGATTAAAGATGGAAATGAACATGGAGTCTGCGAAGGAAGGATGGTCCTAAAACCTGGTAAAGTGTTATTTTTCCATGTCAATGTGGAGGAGGAAGAAGAGGAGGGTAAAACATCGATCAAAGGCTGGGTTGTCACAACTTTCTTTGTTGCGTCTGCTCGACTAAAAGTCGAAAACCAAAAATAAAAAAATGAAAAACTCCCAAAAATAACTTCAATTTCCAGAACATATTTCACCAAAACAAAGTTATTTCTGACTAGTTACGTCAGTATATTCAAGAATATATTGTCATATTTGTTAGCAAATAATCTTATTATCATCTAATTAATTGATTGATTAACTTATTATCATCTAATTAATTGATTAATTAACTTATTATCTGATTAATTAATGTCGGGAAAGTCGTCCACAGGCATCTCCCACGCGCAAACTCCCTCAATTGAGCACTGAAAGTAGCTGAGGAATGAAAATTGCACTCGGATGAAAATAGATGGATGCAAAAATTTACCACGAGGAGATTCAAAAAGCTGATGATGATGATGATGATGATGATGATGCATCTGGCGCTTCAAGAAAGATCATGGCCCTGAATCTCAAGAATGAGAAGCATTTCTCAGAAACTCAAACTAATTTAGGAGTTTCACTGAGAATCGCTAAATTACAAAAATTACAAAATTACAATATTACAAAATTACAATATTACAAAATTACAATATTACAAAATTACAATATTACAAAATTACAATATTACAATATTACAAAATTACAAAAATTTCAAATTACAGACTCATAAAGCACGTCAACCACGTGTCACGCTGTAAATTGTACGCTCGTAAAACATTTTGCAGAACACAAACAATGGAAAAACGACGCAAAAAAAATAGAATCGAATTATCTCGAAGACAGGTTTAACGATGCATAAAATGTCGAATGGTGAAAACATTTCTTGGATTTTATCAACTTAAATAAAAATTAAAACATAGTTTTTAGAAAATAAAACGATTCTTAGAGAAATCAAATGAAATCTCACAAAAATTCCAAAATATTTTTCATTTCTTAGACCAGTTCATGAATAATCAAATCACACACAGCCAGAATAGGTTCCAGAAACGCGTGACTCATTTGGTTTTGGCGGGATACGAGCAGACAGCAGGTGAAAGGAAATTCTTCACCAGTGAACATCCAATTCCTTCACTGTGATGACCCACTTAAGGTAAACGAAGCTTACGTCCTTCACCTTCTCTCCATTCATCGTTTAAATTCATCACGAGATTGGACTTGCGTGTTTCATTTGAATTGATTTTCATGTAATCATCAGCATGCACAAAAAGCACACCCCCTGAGATTCAATGGACACGTTCTTGCTTTTCAGCAGATACCAATCCTTGCTTGCTCTTCTTCCTTTTCCATCTTTCCAACCGTCACTCTATCATCTACCCATCTATCTATCCATTCATCCATCCATTCTCTCATTACTTCTTTATTCCTTTAATCCTGGAAAGTCCTCTCGGTGACGATGAATTTTGCTCCTTCAACCAATTTTTTAAAATAAATTGGCTTTCAGACGAATTTATATGCGTCAAAACCATAAAATATAAAACGGCGTGCGAGTTAGCGTAGAGGGTTGCGTGCCTGCGAACGACGGTGAAAGCAACAGTCGTTACGTGTCGTGTTCGCAACCCTGGGGTAGGGGCGCTATATAAATGGTAGGTCGATTAAGTGCCTTCACATCCTGTTGGGATACGTAAGGCACTCAAAAAATTGGCTAAATAAATAAAAAAAAAAAATAAATAAAAAATATTATTCATTATTGTTATTAATGATATTATTATTATTATTATTAATTATTTTAGTAATGACAACTGCTTAATTTATCGCCTAAAAACATGGCATAACAACAATACAAAGCGAACAATTTTATAATATTTTCAATTGCACTCGTGAAGCTTCATTCGGTGAGAGTTGAAGATGGAATATGAAACTTGTGAGGTTGCGATCATCATCATCATCATCATCATCATCATCATCATCATCATCATCATCATCGTCGTCGTCGTCATCGTCGTCGTCGTCGTTGTCATCATCATCATCATCATCATCATCATCATCATCATACAACGACGATGCTTTTTTGTACCAACACCATTGTCAACACTAGCGTGGCTACCATGGCTATCACCACCATCGCTCATCTTCATCATAATCATCATCATCATCATCTTCATCATAATCATCAACACTCATATCATATCATGACACAAAATGACATGACAATCTCTTTCACTCACTTTATCATTCCTTCCTTTGTCCCCATAACCTTGACTTTATCAGGATCGTACTGAAGTTTTCTGGGGTTGCTTGAGAACAATCCGTACATGATGGCTGGGTTGGCCATGAAATCAGACCAATAACAAACCGTTAGTGGTTTGATTTCATGGGCATCCTTGTCCTGGGTTTTTCTCAGGAGGTCCTTAGCCAATGACAACATGGCGGCGCGAAAACAACGAGTTCGATTCGATCTTACTCGGATTTGATTAAAATAAATCGAAGAAAACAGATTATTCTATAAAAAAATTAATTAAACGATTTTTCTAGCTGGAGGCGAAGATTTTTAATAATTCGGACATCGTTTCGCCATTTTTCGCATCTAGTGTTATATTAAGAGTTAGAGTTGAATTTTTTTACTCCTCGCAATAAATTTATACGATTTTAAAACTGATTTTAACGAAATAAAACTTCAGCGGTGAGTCAGATACGTGAAATTCTTTTTCCATTTCCACGTGGAAGACGTTGAAAGTCTTTCTTAAACGAGGACAGAGCGCAGAAGATGCATGGAGTTCGCGCTCGCAAGATGATACTCACCTCGCTGATCCTTCTTAAAGCTTTTCTTTGTACTTCGAAATGGCAACGATGTTCTGAAAATTATACTGCTTTTTCTACTTAGAAGAATTCTCGTCCCTCCTCCGACCTTTTCCGGAGAAATTAAGGACTACGTAATCCTATACTTCTTTAGAGATGTGAATGTGCTTCTTCAACGCGTGCATGATGATCTTACTTAGAGTTCAATGATTGTTGCTATTTAGTGGCACAACACGCAATGATTTATTCCCAAGAGATGTCTCGTTTGAGTAATTTATGGCGGTTGTTTTCAACTTTTAAGTCTCCAAAAGAGAGCAAAACCAGGAACACGATGTTAGAATGTTCCCTCCCCGAAAACAATGCAAGCGCATTGGCAGCGTTTACTCAAAAATACTGAAAGTTTCAAAGGGTTTTTCCATTACCAAAATGAAAAGTAAGCTCCGTTAGTTGATATTATTATTGATGCTACTAAACAGCTTACCAATCCTTTGTTTATAAGTTAGATACCCTTTCTCATATAAATACAAACCAGCGGTATTTTTACAGAAATTCTTTTTTACCTCTGCAAATAAATCCTCACTAATTGGAAAGCCGCTGAGTTGATACGACAGCGATGTGATAATGGCAGCAAGCGGATTTTCTAACTAGTGGTTTCGATAATAGTTAAGATGCCGATGAAAGTAGTGATGAGGCTGACCTTTGGGTGAATATTAAGTTAATATTATTAACTACCTGAAATCCCCCAAAAAGATCTTTCAACCTCTAAGTTAGGAAAGGAAATTGCCAACAACGGCTCAAACATTTAAAAAGGCCAAAACGGGCCCAGAGGGATAAAAAAATAAGATCGTAACGATCGTAACATCGATAAGGTTTCCTCTGCTCATACCTATTCATACCTAAAATAATTTTTTTACAAAAAAGATTTTCTTTACGTTACGCCTAAGTTTTTTGTTTAATTAAATCTCAACTCTAAATAATTATCTGTGGTGTTATATTTGCGACTCTCGACGAAAACACGGCTATTAATAATATCAATGTCTGGCTGAATATGAACGAGTAACACTGCGTATCTTAATTGCTTCGAATCTTTCCGAGCATCCACATAAGGTTTTTATCACCTCTATCTCTAAATTGTCTTTAAAATTCATTTTTAAAATTGAATATAATTTTATTAAATTTAATTGAATTATTATTAAGTATCTTTTGGTCGATAGTCTGACATAAATCTTTGCATGAATCTTTCAAACTATCTTCAGTTTCAAACATCTTAATTCAGTAATTATACTTTACTTCAAGAAGAAATATTACATTTTGTGCACTAAAACTGAAACAAAATGGTGAATATTGCTATCATAATTAAACACTTCAAAAAAGATAGAGATGAACCATTGAAAATATTGAGCGAAATACTTGGAAACAGACTCGAAAACTGGTTAAAAGAAGGATTTGGCGAAGCTATGTCCAATTGTTTACATTATGGCAATAGGAACAAAATTCATGTTGAATTTGCTAGAAAATGCTTAACAATTTTGTATGCAATTAATCCTCCAATGCCAATTATCAGAGATTCTGATCTTGAACGTATTTCCGCATGTTATACTTGTGATCCGACGTATTTCGATGATGTAAACGTCGTTATCGATGAATTAATATCTAAATTTATAAAGGCTTTAGTAAGTTTAACGTTTTATATTATTAAAGAAGTTCCACTTGCAAAGATTGTGCTTCTTAAGGCTGTTTTCCATGCCAAGGAGACGACTTTAAATGATAACATTGATGTACTCTGCGAGAAATTGGTAACCTCCTGGGGTTGTAATCTTGGTCCAGCTTGCTATGATGATTCTTCATTTTATGTAAGTTTAATCAACTTATTAGGAAAAAAAATGTCTGCAGCATGGCTCCAAAGGTTTTTGAAACCAGAAGTTATTCTCAAAATGAGATACTTGTTAAACATAAATGTACAAATAGAGGGTTGTATGCAAATAGATTATCTTCGAGAATTGTATAGCGATTTGAAGCTCGATAAAAAACTTGAGATGGAGCTGACATCATGGCGTCCACTGCTCGATGCACGAGAAATGTTTGATGACAAAAATTGTAATGCGGCTTTAAGGTGTCTATCACAAGTCTTCGAAGATGAAAAAATGTGTGTCAAACAATTTATTTGTAGTGAAGTTTTATACAAACTTAATTTTCTGCTATCCAAACCTGCTGAATTTGGACAAACATCATTTGTTATTAAATCGTTTCTCACCTTTTTTCTAAAGTTTGAAACAGTAACTGGAAACAATTACGTCTGGAGTAGTGACACATATAAGATATTGGTTCAACGCGTTAAAGAAAGTGTTAAATTTTATGAACGGAGTATTAGTGGCATGCAGTGTTGTGCAGTATCGAATTACATGTAATTCGTTACTGTAATTAATTACATTTTTTGGTAATTTTTACTTGTAACAATTACAAAAAAAATTTTGTACTCTTACTTGTAACAAATTACTATTTTTGGTCATACTTTTAATTCGTTACCTTTTTGGCGCAAGACGTTACAAAGTAACATAAATAACATTTTAAATTAGTTTAATTTATTTTAAAAAAATTTAAATTCTAGATTGTTATTCTTTGGTTCGTTCGAGAACCTTCCCCTTCCCGATCATCGCTCTTTTGTTATTGTGGTTATCGCCGGTCGTTTTTGTTTTAAATCGGAAATTGTTGATTAGTCATACCGAAGCTTTTTTAATATATAATATTATATACATATAATAATATAAGATTTAATATATCGTAGTATGGATTCATTTGAAGCCATTTTTAGTGTCGTTAGCGAAGATAAGAGGAACAAGGGTGAAGATAGTCCGTGGCCGTATTTGAACAAAATGTTCAGATTTCAATCAAAGGAAAATCATATAAGTATGCATGCCTACTCTGCCAACAGAAACACAAACTACATGTTCAGCATATGAAGGTTCTTCATCTAACTTGAAGAAGCACGTGGAACGCATGCATCCAACAGAAATTAAGGAATATGGGATATCTGTTGCCAACGATTGTCAAGCTTGATGAGAAACTGGTAGCCAAAATAGCATCTTCTAATGCACCAAAGATGGACGAGCTTTGAGCTTTCGTTCATCTGATGCTGACAGTATTGAAGACAGTTTCTTCAATTGCACAAGGTCAACTGATATTCTGATGCAGTATCTTCGAGACCGATCAGATGACATGAACATTATTACTGGAAGCAATACCCTGAAGAAATTATTTATCCAGTTGAACACTCCTCTGCCAGCTAGTGCAGCTGTTGAACGTTTATTCAGCTCTTCTGGTATGACAAAGAACAGCTGAAGGACCATAATGAGTGACAAACTATTCGAGGACTTAGTTATGTTAAAAATTAACAAAAATTTGTGATTGTAATGTAATAAATAATAAAAACACCAATTGAATGCATTAGTTCAAATGTTATTACTTAATGACTGTTAGTACTAGCAGTTAATACCAGTAATTGTTTTAACGATAAGAGAAACAATTTCTTTTAAATAATACGGAATGATGTATGATCACAATAATGGCGGCATCAAAGTTACTTGTAATTTTTACTTAAAAGTAACTTTTAGACGCTGTAACTTTTAACTTTTACTTGAGTAAATTTTTGAGACAATACTCTTACTTATACTTAAGTAGCTTTTTGAGGTATTACTTTTACTTGTAACTAGTTACCGAAATGAGGTAATTTTTACAACACTGGTGGCATGAAGTCCCATGGCCATTCCATATTTTCTTCATTTTATTCACTTACCATTGAATCCTGTAAAAAGGGGTTTCTTGAATCAATAAACCTACTACAATCACTATAGGTCTTGAACAGCAGTTGGCATCAATGGTTTGACATTACTGAAGAACGCAATATAACTGACAATGAGTCATTTATGTGTTACGACATGAATTATCGCGATCTTGAATATTTTTTTTTAGAATTTGACAAATTTAATTGGCATCGATTATTGAAGAAGTCTGAAATAATTCCACCTCGATGGAAATTACAATTATATCTTAAGAAAGATGGCACCAAAGAACGTTTCAAAGTAGCAAGAACTAATGTACTAAGAGATATTTTTAAAATATTTAAAACAAATGAACACAAACTAAATTCCGAGTGGGAGTTTACTTTCAAAGGAGAAATTGGACATGGCCCAGGAGTGACAAAAGAAGTTTATTCCATTCTATCTCAAGAATTGCAACGGCATGATTTCCAGCTTTGGCAAGGAAAACCTGTCAAAAGCTTAGATGATGACGTGACATACACTTATTCTCCCAACGGTCTCTTTCCAAACGTTAATGGAGACACAGAAAAATTTAGAGTGTTGGGACGAATTTTGGCAAAGGTAATCTCAGATGATCTCAGGTAATCTCGACATCCCACTGAGTGACGAACTGTTTCAATTACTGGCAATAAAGAAACAATCCCATTTAAGAAGACAATACTTTGACTTGATCCATTACTTCCCAATGCTTAAATCTCTTCTCAAGCAACTGTTTCAAGTCAAAGCAAAAATAGGTTCTATTAGATCTGAAGTCGGCCTCACACAACGTCAGAAGAATGAAATAATTAGCAATCTAACATTTGATGATGGAAACTCGTTCGATGACCTGTGCGTAAGTTTTACTGTTCCAGGTACAGATGTTGAATTGATTGAAAACGGACGTAATGTCTTACTATCTCCTCATAACATTGACTGCTATTTGGAAAAACTATGCCTTCACAAAGACGATATCAAATATTACCCTGAAATTCATGCTCTCAGACGTGGATTTGATAAGGTTTTACCTATAAAATGGTTCGCACCTGAGGAATTAAAAAATTTAATATGTTGTGAACAATTTCAAAGGTGGACCTTGGATGATTTGCAACATTACTGTGAGTATGAAGAATCTCAATCAGTTCAATTTCTTTTCGAATGCCTGTCGTCCTTTGATGTCAAAGAACAAAAACTGTTCCTGAAGTTTGTGACTGGCACGAATGGTTTGCCGTTCGGAGGATTGTTAAACTTGAATCCTAAACTGACCATATCGAACTGTAGAAGTGAACCAGCTGATGCTTATTTACCTACTGCTTCAACTTGTGGTAACACCTTATACTTGCCACATTATAGCAGTCTTCAGGTGACAATGGAAAAAGTTTTGTATGCCATTCATGATGGAAACGGATCATTTCTATTAGCATGATCACCACACTTAAAATCTTAGGCCTTTAACTTAGGAATCGTATCACCACTAAATGCATCCAGCCATTTAAAATTGAGGCACTGTGAAGAAAACAGATAGAAGTTTAACTTATCAATAATAAAAAAATTTTTTAAAACATCACATTTATTGATAATTGAGCATTATCTTGATATTATCCGTACGTCTGCTTTGCTTTTATTATCGAACCATAAAAATTATATCAAATCATGCGTAAGTGCCGGAATTAGAAATCAGGGTATATACCACCACATAGGGACGACCACCAACCATAGAAACCTTGTTTTGCTTATCAGGGAGGGCAGCAATGATGGTGAAGAGTGACCTGAGGGCTTTCACCATCACAATGCATCCACACCTCCAGCTCACAAATCGAAGACAAAAAGCGATATAAAAGCCATTAAACGGGTTGAAAATGTGTATATTTGCATTATTCATTAAGATATCACACATTACGCCCAAACACGCCACAAATGCACGCTAAAATGAAATTCCAAGCAATTTCCAATATTCCCATACAATAAGTGGTACTTGACTTTTTTTGAGGTTGCGCTAAGCCATGAAAGATTGCCTGCTGGGCATTTAAAACCACTCTGACGGTTCTCCCCATCTTTTGTAACAAGTCAACATCCAAGCTCTTCAAGTTTTGGATTTACAATCAATCCAAGGATTCGCCACGGAAATTAACCATTTCTACCATTAGCCCGAATTCAGCCTCAAAACAAACTCACATGCAAAACCTTGAATTCCGAAGCAGTTTTCACATCGCTCCACCCTTCCTCAGGTTTTAGTGTCAAAATATTCGTGCAATATCGTTCCAAGGTAATTGAGTTGAAAACAAAGACCATCCTCATTATTAAAAAACAAAATACAATCTAATGACATTCACTATATACACTCTGCTGCCTCTGAAGAGCTGTTTCTTTAAGTTCAACCTCTAAACAAGTGATTATTTCACACAAATCATTCAATAAAAGCTATCATGGGAAATTCAAAGCCAACATTGCAAAAATCAAAATTTATGTACAGCTTAAGTTTATTTGTAAAAATTATTTCAGTGGAAATTCTGTTTATATCTCAGGTTTATTTCAACTTCTTTTGTGCAGTTCCAATGTTGCATTCATTGACCTGATGAAAGCGTACATAATGTAAAATCACGACACAATAGTTACAAAACAATCATTCCAGCATGGCACCATCTTACCTGAGTGGCAAACCTGAGTGAGTTCAATGTCTCCTGGAAGCATTCCTCTTTCGGGGAAACATTGACAAACATCAGCATCTTGCTGCTCCCTCCGAGACAGTTTTGTAGGAGATGAGTCAACTTGGAGTTTCTGTATGGAACGTGAACTTCCTGTTGAAAAAAATATGCACTATAATATTACAAGTCACGGTTCTGGTAATAGCTTTTATTACGTAATTCGGTGTTTTGGAATATAAGTGCATTGTTTCTCTTGAATAATGGGAGTAATGATTAAGTACCTTATTGGCAAGTGAGAGGATGACATTGCTGAGGTTGGCCAAACTCTTGTTGATGCTTTGAGTCTCCCTCAGCCTCATACCCTGAGACCCAGACTCTTTCAACCTTTCACTGCCAGCCAGGTCGATCAGATTCAAGAGACCTGAATTATGGGTAATGACTTCTTGAGAATATATGTACAGATAAGCAAGAGTACAACTCGCACTGTTTCAATGTTTACCGGCGCGAGACTCTCCGGTCTTGTCGTTCTTGCCGGTTATTTTCATCCTGAAAACACTGTGGCTCCTAGACGACCTCTCGTTGCATCTCGTCTCTGCAACAGATCTATTCTCTGAAGCGACTTTCAGTAGTTCTTGCACCTTTAGATAGATTAAAGAATAAAGATTAAGGTGTGACATTTCCATAGCGTGCAGCCACTGCAACAAAATTGAAACTATACCTCTTCAATCGAGGAGACAAAGGAATTCGTCAGATTGGTGACGTAAACCTCGTTGGTATTCGGGCCGACCAATCGAATCTCGTGCTTCAGATCTTCTTTTGGGCTCGGAGATAGAAGGTCACGAATGGTCTCGTTGTAAATTTCCAAGAAAGAAACTTCAATATCATACTTTTAAAAAAATAAGAAAATACCTTTTCAAAAAATGATGTAAATACAAATATTGTGATTGTCATTATAACCAAGTACACAATATTTATAATTAGAAATTATGGACGGGATATTGATAGGACTATTGTAATTAATTTATATAGCATTCTTCCACAGGGGTGATTATGGCAATGCTAGTGGGTTGCTAGCAGGACACATTATGAGCATTGTATCATTGTAATTTCATTTATATAGCGCCATATGCATAGCGTCAGAGGCGCTTCTTGTAACCATTTATATAGCGCTCCTTCCCAAGGGCGCTGGTGGCAGTGCAGGCTGGGTTTCGAACACGACACATTACGACTGTTGCCATTACCGCCGTATGCAGGCACGTAACCCATTCGGCTAACCTGCACGCAGGTTTTGTCATCAAAACGTAATCATAGACATCAAATTACATCATTAACAAACAAACAACTGACATCCCATCCTTTCTCCACCAGACTCTCCTTCACTGAAAATATCTTTTCGACGGCCCTGCGAATCATTCCCCTGTCATTTTCATTGCTGCCTCCTTCCATAGTGTATGTCTTTCCTGACCCAGTTTGACCATAGGCAAATATGCAAACATTGTATCCATCAAGTGCACTCTGAAACAAATAAAACGTGATGTCAGCAACTCAACAAATATAAAACTCAAGTCGACATCACGTGCATAAAAAATGAAACGTATCGCGAGCTTCATAGATAACCCCAGGTAAAGAGTACAGTCAGAAGCAGGTGATGAGTACCAACCTGTACAAGCTGTGATATCTCTTCAAAAACTTCCTCTTGTGTTGACGAAGGGGAAAACACCCGATCGAATTGAAACTCGTACTTGCCACTGCCACCCTTCTTCGTCGATAAAGTGCTCTTAAAAGATAATGTTTAATTTAACCAGTTAAGGAATGATTCTGAATTTGTAAAAATAAAAGTTAAGCATTAACTAGCTGTCGTCGACAACTAATGCGATTTCAACTTACGAATACCTCGTTCGGAGAAACGGGATTGACTTTTTCAATCTCGATGATTCTATTGTCGTTGTGAGGGAAGCCGATGTGAGGTGGCATGTTGCTCTCGCATCCAACCATTTCCTCCCCCAGCAAGGGTCGAACCCTTCCAAACACTCTGATGTTTCCCTGAAAAATTCCATTGAAAAGAATGTGATGTTTAAAAACAATTGGTCTGAAATGATCTTGAATTAGTTCCACAAATCCATCAACTGACTTTGAGTTCCTGGATGGTGTTGTGCAACGTCCTCCTAAGAGTCTCCTCATTTCTCAGCTTCTCCTGGACGGCAGCGAGATCGGACACGTATCGGTCAACTTCTGCCCTCAACTCCTCGTTGACTGCATTCAGATCCCTCATCTTAGCTTCATACTGGTTCAATGTCACCTGTCAGAACAGGAAAATTCGAGATTTTAGTTTTTATTTAATAAAGCCTTCAAATTAAAATTAAATTTACCGAACACTACCATTAAATTAATAACACCACAATTTTTTTGTTTCCTCCAAACAAAAGCATACAAACACCCGATAACAAATATAATAAATGGCTTCAATCTGCTATTATTTTAAACGAGCAAACGATAACGTTCTCATCATCGACAAATGTCGAAACAACGGAAGCAGCAAATCTGACCCTGGCAGCAGAAAGATCAGCCTCCAACAGGACCCTCGTAGAGGCAGAGGTTGCCAAGGTAACCTCCAGGCTTGTGACCTTCCCCTTTGTGACTTTCAGCTCATCTTCCAAATCTTCTTTCTGTCTCTTAATGACTGACAAGTTATATTCCACTTCCTCCTTTTGCCTCCTGTGCTGCATTAATGCATCGTGTCTTTCGTCTTCTGACTTCCTGTTTATATTTAACGAATAATTGTTAGTATTTATTAGGTTATGATCCTACAGAAAAATTTAAAAAAATACATTCTAACCCCAAAGAATGCCAATAACATGAACATTAAAAAAGAATAAGCTGTCCGTGTAAGGATAACTTCACTTCTTTTATTCATTCCACCAACTACGACAAACATAACATAAACACGATGGCTTACTTCAGTTTTCTCTCCAATTCTTCAATCTGAACCTGAGCACTAGAGGTCTGACAGTCCTTGACCTTCACAGTTTCTGAGAGTTGCGAGTTCACCATCTCCAGTTGAGTGATCCTCTGGTTGCTCAACTGGATCTAAGGAGATCGAACATCGTCAGGTTGCAAGAAATAATTAGCAGGTGTAAAAATGTTAACTGTTCAAGACGAAACATCACGTGCAGAACGGATTAAATGAAAAAGGAGAATCTTACCTCCCTCTGCAAGTTGGCATTGTGTTCGCCATGATGCGAAACCTTCTCCTCCATGATCTGCAGACGGCTTTTCATGTCCAGAGGTGGCTTATAAGTCTTGGCAGTGCGTGCAGTTGGAACCGTTGCTGTAAATGTTTCCATCGATTTTGAAAAATATTTTAATTTGGTAAAACCATGTTGCATTGACTGTTTATGATCTATATAAAGGAGGATGATAGCTTATTGCATGGCTCACCAAATAAACTTAAAGATAAGTGAAACTGAAAATTATAAGTGGAGCAACAACATAGCTGGTTTGCAGTTCAAAACAAAAGTTGATATGCTTATAATTTAAGTCTTATTCAAATTCACTTCAGTTAAACAATTGTTTTCAAAACAGTATTTCAAAAATAGTATTTTCAATTTCAAAGTTACAAAATGAATTGAACACGAACTTTTGACGGCCGCCTTTGGTTGAATGTTTACAGGTCTTCTTTGGGCAGCAGGTTTTTGCAGACTTGTTGAAGATGAGGACTTCACCAAAGTTGATCTGGTTGTCATCGAAGTACCGGGTCTTGTTACGTTAGGCACCATCTTGCTATTTTTCGGAGGAGCTGCCTTGGCTTTTGATTCCATAGGGATGGAATTTTCCGAAGACGAGTCAGCCTCCGGGCAGAGTTTGATCCTTTTGCTGGAGGGCTGCATGGTTTCAAACTATGCATCAAAGTAAAAATGTGATTAAACGACTTTTAAGCAATGTCAAAAATCAGACTGATGAATGATCGTATGATAGATTTATGTTTTCATAATCATTGAAAATACAAGCAATAATATCAAACAGTTACAACCTCACCAGGACTTTGCCTTCTCTTGCCAACATTAGGAGGCTTTATCCCACTTATTGCACCAGGCTTCAACAATTTGCTCTGCGAAGGAGGTGGAAGCCTACTTGCTGGCTTCTTGTCTTCATCTTCACTATTTGAAGATCGTGGAGCCAAGGGTTCCTTAAATGTCTTTTAAAACAATGTCTCAAATAATTCATCGATCCAAAAATTGTTTATATAACATAAGCTTATACATCCCCAATATGTTAAATGTAAACAAATCATTTTCAGAGCTCACAGCTCAATTCCATCAAATATATCAAATCAAGACTTTAACTTAGAGATGATTTGTTACTGACGAAGACATAGACAACATTGCGTTCACAGAATGTTCATCAATGATTTAATGAAGAACGAACGTGCACGTTCATACAATCAGCATCGTAGCCTCAAGAAAAACAAAATTTACTAACAAACTCTGACATCCGAATAGGAGGAAATAAAATTTAATAATAAAAACGCGCTTATTAATTTGCAACTAATGTACGTTAATACGTCCAGTAGTAGTTTAAATTTTGAAAACAAGGCGCAATAGCCACCAAATACTTCATTGGTTAATGTATGGTCACGTGTAGAGGCTATCTCAATCTAAGTAAATATACTGAAAAAATGACTCCGATAAATTTAAATTTGAAAATTTAAAATATAAATTATTTATTTTTTATTTTAATCTAAAAATTAATTGCAATCCGAATTGATAGATGATAAGAGTTAGACGATCTTCTCAAAATTAATCCAGAAAAATGTTTAATGCAAAGCTACTTTAGTATCATCAATTTAAAAATACAAGTCTTACATTATTGTTGTTCCGCAAAAAATGAACCAAAGACATAATAAGCAAAAATCACAGAAGTTGATCTGGACTAACTATTTGTTCCCCAATTTTATAACAATCTATACCTTCACTCATAGGAAGGTAAAATTGAATGGATAAACTTCCTGTTCTTGTAGTGTAGACATCTCCAACCACATCTTTCAAATTATTTGCGCATTTCTAGTCTGATCACAGATCCTGTATCTTGAGCTTCTCTGCAAATGTTATTTAACTGCTGCAGATAAATTTAGATTTACAAAAGGATAACCCACAAGACCCTACCACCATCGAATCCATAACCCTCATGGTCAACCACTTCCCGCCGACTTCAGCATTCCGAATAAATTTTACGACAATAATGGTTCTGATCTAGTTAACGTTTAGTTTAATTTCAAAGGCACGTAACGTCACAGCACTCAAATTTGGCTTCGATCTGTTCAATACTTTAGGATTTAAGCTAAAAATTGCTCAGACCGCTCGCCATTCATTTTGGATCTGCCAGGTTTAGTAATATCTTTGGAGGTTCGAAATTTCACAATTTCTTTATGTTGCAAATCAGCAGCAAACCAAAACCACAAGAACGCAGAGGCACACTATACCCAAACTCATTAAACAACTGCTAACAACTGTTTATATTCCCAAAAGATAAACATACTCAATGTACAGCATATAAACAAAATTAAAGTTTTTCAACAAGCAAATAATGAATCGCTTAACTCGTGTTATCCACCAGTTATGTCATGCAAATGAATTCTCATTGGCCCAAGGCTTATAAAACATACGATAAAAAAGCTTTCCTAAAGCCTAAAAACTAAAATCATAATAAGTTCAAGCAAGAGGCAATTAATCCAAAAAAAGCTGCCAAAAAGCATCTGTAGCAAACAAATCAGGAAAAACGAATGCTGTGGATGCTCGAAAAGTCATCCTTAATTGGCAGAAATGCGAGTAAAGTGAGGCAACTCATCCAGCTTCACCTCAAATTTGTCATACCATTGTCCACCCTCAAATTCCTTGAAGGAGAGGTTACATTTCCATCTACCTTTTGGCAAATAAATGGATCTGGAAAACATTCCATCTTCCAAAACGGGAGCCACGAGTAAATCATCGCCGACGAGAAATTCCGAATCCAAAATTTGGGCGACCTCGTCCTCTGGGGCAATCCACCAGAGAGGCCTTACGATCGGAGCACCGGTTTCCTTGCACTCTTTGGCGAGGCTGATAATTAAATCGGAATAACTTTCGTGCAGATCTAACATTTTCTTACTGATTCTAACAACTTCTTCATCGTAATACCAAGGTGGGATAGAAATTTGAATGCAAGGCAAGAGAGCATTGGCTTCCATCCAGCGAATGTACAAAGTCTTGCTGGGAAAGCCGTTGTAAGCGTTACCGCCGACCATGTCGGGCAAGACGAATGGATAGCCGATGAGGCCGAACAACAACGTATGAGGGATCAACGTCTTTAGGCCGTTGTAATAATCCCATGACGATTGCTTGTCCATCATCCTGACCAAGATCGGGAGATGTTGAGTCTTTACTCCAACTCGAACCTCTTGCGCTCGAAGTTCGGTGTCGACGGAGTAACACAACTCCGCATATTTCCTCGGATATTCGTTCGGCGTCGACATAATTTGATGGCTGCCGTAACCGGGGGGAAACCAATTAATCTCCCCTGCATCAAATTTGAACGAATCGATTCCATATTCTTTGGAAAGATTCTGCAGATTTGTTCTAAACCAATCGTTCGCCGCAGGATTGGTGACGTCGAGATATTTTCCGACGCCATTCCACCACACGGAGTACCCGCCGGTGTAGGAAGTGAGCCAGTAGTTTTCGCCGGCCGATGCGGCCCTGTTACTGGCAAACGGATGGACCCAAAGCGTCACTCTAAAATTTTTTTCTTTCAACTGTCTCATCATTTGCTCGACGTCCGGAAACTTCTTCCGGTCGAAAACCATGTCGCCGTAGTGCGGAGTCCAGTCGTCGTCGATCTCCAACTGGCAGGACTTGAATCCCCTCCTCAGAATTTCGTCAGCATAGTCCAAGATGATCTGCTGGTTAATGTTCTTTTTGTAAATAGCCCAAGTGGACCAAATGGGATATTTGAAAACGAGCTCGTCGGGGCAATCTGTGGGCTTCGGAATCATGTTGCCGGAGGTCAACAGGTGAACTTCCTTCAAGCCTTTGTCTTGAAAAATGCAGTAATTAAGAAAAGGTTGCTTCTTGTCAGTGTTGTAGTAGGGCGTTTCAAACTTGGATACCAGAGTCAGCTGTTTGCTGTCCGATTCGTTGATGCCGACAAACAAAGGCACTTCGTGTTCGACGAAGATTGCAACCCCTTTGGAAGAGAAAAAATACCTCTCTTGAACACCTCCGTAAATGTTCGGATGGAAGGAGTCTCCGGCGACGTACGGTCCGAGCTTCATTTGCCATTTTTCCAAGGGCCAGTGCATGTGCATGATTTGCGAACCGCCATACCAATGAGCACGTCTCATGTCGAACATGTCCACCAATGTCTTGTTGTTAAAAGAAATGAACTTGAATTCGTATTTGTGTCTTCCTTGTCCAAGATCATAGTGCTTGATAGTCAAGTGTCCACACTCACTCCAGTTAAAAAATAAATTGTCTTGATTCACTTCATATTTTGGAGTAATTTCGCTAGAGAACTTTTGTGCAATGCTAGCAGAAAGCAAACTTTCATTATTTTCTGGAGACAGAACATTCATGAACAAATATTTGTTGCTGAATTTAAATTTCAGAGTATGAAATGTAAAGTTTATGTCGTCGCTCATGTTTGGGCCTTCGAATTTTCTTCTGAAATAGTAAACTTGACATAATAAAATAACTGCAATAAAAGGTAATATGTATGACATATTTTATCACCTACAATATATCTTTTACATTCAAAAACTTATTGACTAGTGCATTTCCTATGCCTCAAAATGTAAAAAAAAATTTGGTGATAACATCGTCTATGTCCACTTATCGCATTAATTTCATGACTTATTTGCAAAATATACTGATGACAATATCGAAATTCACTGACGATTGGTCAAAAACATAGCATGATATTTCCAAGAGATGACACGTGATTTTAAATCATGTTCCAAAATCTCAACTAAACAAAATTGCTTTGAAAAACAACCTCCTCCTACAGTCAGTCCAAAAATCCACCCACTTTCCGCTAATGTTCACCTTTACCTTTTTAAGAGAAATAAGTAAGAAACGCTTCTTTTTAAATGCGTTCTTGGAGTCAATAGTGGAACGTTTAATGTTAGAATTTACATTAAGACGAACTTATTTATTTTTCAAAAACTTCAGAGGTTCTAACTTTAAAGCATCGTTTACATATCCATGTAAACAAGAAAAACCATGTTTCTAGTTTATGACACGACTACTTCATGAGTTCAGTAGCTCTGATTCTTTACCTTAAAAATAACTGAAACTAATTAATAAAATAGGTTCACCAATTAAATAGTGTGATCTATTTTCTACAAGTCGTCTTTAACATACTTCAAAGAGATTGGTCCCTTCGGTTAAAATTACAAATTTAAATTTTAGAGTTTGACAAGTAAAGCTTATGCCGTCACCCATTTTCAGTCTCGAATTTCTCTTCTTACAAAATCAAAGAAGCGCAACAAAAAAGTTGCAAAAAATTAACCTTGCTAAGATGATGGCACAGCAAAATATGAGTGTTTATGTTATTACAGCAGATCAACTTTATCTTATTTTATTTGTTGATAAAATGCAAATTTAATCTAGGATACTTCAGAATGTTTTGAATTTTTGTATTTAGTTATAATATTCGTTTAAATCCATCCTCAGCGGTTCAAATGCAGTTTACCTAAACCCAAAACACAATCAATTATTGTATTATTTTTTTTCGTGAAAATTTAATTATTTAAAATCAAAAGTTAAGACCAAAATTATAAAATACGTTAGAAACTAGGTGATCCTTCAAGCTAAAATGAACTGCACTTTGAAGTCTTGAATTCTAATCGCACTTTCTGTATTCGAGCTGTTAATTAGATCTAATGAAGAACTGCTCTTAGGACTTCCACTTTATTTTCATCAAACGGCATTTTGTTTTTTTTTTAAATAAAACAAGCATTAAAAAACAATTAAATAAATAAGAAATCAATTTGCACTAGCTAAATTTCGAAAGATATTATTTACCTACAAAGTAACGTTTGCATCAGATTCACATTAAGCAAACAGTTTCAAATATTAAACTATTCAATCAGCTAATAAAATCCGTAAACATTGCTAGTACACGGTCTCAGAGCAAACTCTGATTGAAACCTTGCCGCAAGTTGTGGCTTGAAGGTGGGGTCTAATTCTGGAAATCTATCATACCTGTACACGGAGTGATTAAAATATTCTCCCGTTCCCCAAGCGCAAGAGGATTTGACACCGTTACCGTTGTACTTGAAAATGTTTTCGGAATCTTTATTGAGCTTGTAATGGCCGTTCGCATTGTCGATCTTGTCCGCGATAAACGAGCCTGCGGACAGATTGTGGGTCGACCAGGGATCCCCGTCGAGAGGGTAACCCCCTTTCCAGTTTGATTCGGATTTGGGGCAAGGGTTGATCCAGTGCTGTTTGTTCATTTGGCTAAAGTTGGACAAACAGTCGCTAGGATTCGGCCATTGTCGACTGTCAAAAGAAATGCACTCTTCATGCAAATACTTGCCAAAACATTTAATGTTAGGTTTTTGTCCAACTAACGATTCGAACGGAGGTAGGGTGGCAGGACCGTGCGAGTTCTGATAATCGATGTCATCTCTCGACAAATAGTGATTCGTGCTCGACGCTGGATATGGCGACGTCGGAAAGGACTGAAAATTTTTTACCGGAGAAGCGAATCCGTCGTTGTGCACGTGTTCGTGAGTTTTAGGAAAATATTTTCTCAGACCTATGGAGGGGATGAGCGAACTCTTGTAGTGAGAGCCAAGAGTGTTCAGCTTATTCGGCGGAGTCAAGATGGAGGGTTTGAATTGATCAGGCGATGAAAGAAGTCCACGATCTGTGGATTCCGAGGTCTGCGTGTTCGGTAGCTTGGCGGAGGCAGGCGGATCGTATTTTCGCGTTTTCAAGGACTTATTCTGACCGCGACCATCGTTTTGCTCCTGGACGAGGTATTTGATGCACGGTCTGCGATGTCTGTGCCCCCACAGATTCTCTCTGGTCTTGAAGCTCTTTCCGCACTGGCACTGAAATGGTCTTTCGTTCGAATGGATCCTCTCGTGCAATCTGACAGCAGACGAGTCTTTAAATCTTTTGCCGCAGACTCGACATTCGCATGGATACTCGTCCGTGTGCTTGTAGAGGTTGTGCTTCTTCAGGTGAACTTTCAGTTTGAATCCGATGCCGCACGATTCGCACCGGTAAGGCCTCACCTCGACGTGTAGCAAGGAGTGGCGCTGTCTGGCTGCAGCCGAGGCAAATTGCTTCCCACAAATGGAGCACACTTCTCTCGGCTTGATCACCTTGTTTGAACTTTTCTTATCCTGTCCTTGACCCGCCTTGTTTCTTTCTGCCGCTTTGTCGACATCGGCGTCTGCCTTCTTCAAGCGGAATGTCTCGAAGAATCGATCGTTGGTATAACTAAAGATCTCTCCCCTCTTGACGTCATCAGAGCTTAGATTATCGTCTGACAGGAGACCTTGCTTAAAAGTGACACTGACTTCAAAGGCGCACTGTCCGAACTGCTTTTTCTCGTGGAAAGAACTTTGTCTCTGTGCTTGGAACTTATTTTTCACTGGAGTCTCGCGGAACTTTACAGGAGTGCACGGCTTACCGTGGCTGATTGCATTCTTATTCTTGAACCTCTCCGAATACTTGGCATTATCGTCCGAAGTGTGCATAAAATCCAGATCATCCACGACCACGTCTTTCATTGGTTTCTGTCTTTTACCGAGCGATTCCGAGCACACTTTGCATTGGTCGACGTCGTCTCCGAAAGCGAGACTCGAGCGACAAGTGATGCACGTCTTCGGACGATTTTTGCTTTCCAGCTGACAATACGTTGTCGAATTGAATGTGACGTCACGCATCACGCCATCCATGACTGGGTCGGAGTGACTCTCCTGGGAAGCTAAACGCGACGACGTTGATGAAGATGATGATGATGATGGCTGTTGTTGCTGCTGTTGTTGTTGTTGTTGTTGTTGTTGTTGTTGTTGTTTGTTGTTGTTGTTGTTGTTGTTGTTGTTGTTGTTGTTGTTGTTCAGATCGTATTTCGATGTTTTGAATCAAATCGGGCAGCGACGTGTTTCGTCGTTGAGTTGTTGTATTCGTGCATTTCACCACAGGCGACGAGTAGTTGAGATCAACGAGGTCGTTGTTGTACAGGGTCTCGAATGGTTCTTTTTGGTCGCTTCTACCGGAATTACCCGGAGGACTAGTTGACGGTTGATCGGCGCAGAACTCGGCATAGGAATTTGTGGAATCAATCCACGAGTCTTCGTTGCAGAACGAGTCTGCCAGAGAGTATTCATATTCAGGAGAGAACTTGTTCCATATGAAGTTGTGTTTGTCAGATCTGTTAAGGAGTGGGTCGGTGTAACAGGAATACCTGTTGTCCCACGAGTAATAGAATTCCATCCGACCTGTATTGGCTGAAATTTAAAGAAGTAATTTTTTACTTAATTGATAAATTAGTTTAACAGTTTGCTTATTTAATTAATTCAATATATTATGAATTATTATGTCACACATTTAAAAGCATAGCAAAGAAACTATCTACCACAGTAAAACATGCCGGCATTAATGAGATTCAAGCACGCTTCAAGCAAAATATTTGAAGAAAAAAATCTTCCGTGTTGTCAAAGAAGGCGAGGTGATGATGATGATCAATCAAGGTGTGACCAGAAGTACCTGCTCTTCATTCGCCGCCTAAGGTCAGATCAGCACAAGAATCCCTGACTATTTGTTCCGGCTAAAATCGATTGCAGCCTCTTAAAAGTAAAATCTTTCGGCGGAAGTTCTTTCATTAGAAAGCATTTTTTTGACCTCGAGTTTCATTTAGCGACTTTCATTCTTTCGTTTTAAAGATTCTGATGAGACCTTGAGTCATCATCCGGTTACCGAACTTTTCGATTCGAAATCGTACCATTTGTGTGGCGCTTAACTTATTAATTAATTTATTTCGTGCGGAAGGAAGCCATCGAATTTGTCTAATAATGTATTAATTAACAGTGCGAAGGTACCATCGTCGATCGCCTAATAAAATCAAGTGACATTAATTTATCCTCATCCCATTTATCACAATCATTCGAACGATCACTTCATTAACGTCACATCGATCTGCTATGATTTCACTGAACGACATTTATTCAAGAGCGTTGCTCTTTATTTTGTGTTTTTATTGTCGACATGAAAAATAGTTGAGGGAAAATAAAAAATAAAAGTATGGCCGGATACAGCATGCCAGTCAAGTTGGGCCAGCAGAGTGGCAGAATATTATTTTTCAATTTAGCAATTATAAAAGACAGTCCAGGTGAATCGGGAATGGCGATGAGAAAACAGCATCTTGCGGAGAAATTGCCGCGCTAGTGATTGATGAATGGAATGGAGCACTTTTTTTTTTGATGCGTCCACTCGAATAGTCTTTGATGTCTACTTGGAGAGGGTTTGTATTCTGTGTTTCAATTGTACGAAAGCGCTTATTAGGACGCTAAAGAGTTGCTTTTGGATTGGAATTAAATAGACATTTGCTCCGATGAAGCTGTCTCTGATAAATCACAGAACTGAACAAAAGAAAATTATAAGAGCACCGATCGATACGCTGGTTTTGAAGTCTTTTGAAAAGCTCTCGGTGTCATCTCAATCATCATCATCATCATCCTCGTCTTTTTTCTTTGACAGATCTCAATTCAAGAACCAGGCAGCATCTAATCAATTAAAATTTAAAAATTCCCTCGACCAATCATCTGCTTTGTTTGTGAAACTCATCGTCCAATCGCCTGTGATCGTTTCCGTAACAAGTGCGCAAAGTGTCCGCGCGCCATTTAGTGATTCGTCGGACATGACGAGCATGTGACGCTGGGCGGGAAAAGAAACCGCTTTTCCAGGTCTTAATATCCTCGTTATCTGCTTAATTATTTAATAGTCGAAAGGATCATTCCATGCGCTCCGGACGAGAGAAATGCATGGAGACTCACGCAAACACGTACTTTAAGTGCTTGGAGCATTGCATGCTGGAGACAATTTTTCGCAATTATTTGGACATCTTATTATTACTATTAATTATGGTTATCATTATCATTGGTAGTATTATTGTTAATAATTATAAGAACATCTTCGTTATTACGCTTATTGACGTACCGTAATTACATTATTAAAAGGAAATAATTGATGATGTCTTCTTTTTTTTTTATGTCGGAAGAGGGTCTGGTGCAACCAGAAACGACGACTAAGGGGGCTACAACGGATTCGGAAGGGCGCAGTTTCAATAATGGAAATTTTTAATTAACATCCGTCCGAAGATAATCTCAAGTCTTAATTAAGAGAGAGTGTATTTAAGATGCATTCTTTATTATCATCATGTGCTCAACTCCATCTCGTGGAATTCTTCCTGACGACGACGAAGAAGAAGACTAAT
Source organism: Whitmania pigra (assembly GCA_021613335.1). Taxonomy (NCBI): domain Eukaryota; kingdom Metazoa; phylum Annelida; class Clitellata; order Hirudinida; family Haemopidae; genus Whitmania; species Whitmania pigra. The sequence continues at coordinate 161,626 of JAJTWR010000296.1, read as the reverse complement.
TACAATCACGAGCATTCCTCAGCATCGTCTTCAGGTTTCCAAGTCTTTTGTTTCGCTGGAATCAATTGGACGTCTTTGATAGAAAGTACACATTCATTTCGTCATTAGGAGAATCATGTTAATTAAACCTTTCTCAATGACCTAATGCGGATTTCAATTTCACTCTTCTAAAAAAAAAAAAATTTTCCGTGTGCTGTTGTTGTTGTTGTTGTTGAAGGGGGAAGCTGAAATTTTCATTTAGAAAAAAAATGTCTTTCAAATGACGTCATTCTTACGGCGAATTCTTAAGGTTCGTTGTGTCGCATTTTCTGCTCGGAAAGACTGGAGTCCTCTCGATGAACACGTTCCCCATGAAACAGGTGAACCGAACGTCCGTCGCCACTGGAGCATGAAACTCTCTTTCCACGCTTCCATCCTTGCGGAGCTGGATGAGGAGGAAAGATCCGGCACAGCCGACGTCACTGCGGACTCAGTGAAACTTTAAATTTCCGTCTCTTTCAGTCACGCAAACCAGCAGAAAAATCGAAGGAAATCCTAGAAAAGATGCGAAGTCTTACGCGCCCCTAATTGTGCCAACGAAGGATCATGCAAATTCGTTCCATTTGCTGCATCTTCACAGGTGCTTCTGCTGACGATCCCGCACACGTTGATACCAATCTATCTCGCTGCCTCATCAATTTACCTTTCTTTAAATTCTGTTGTTGTTTTTTATTATTTACAAATCTGTTTAGGTTTGTTTCTTTTAATTTATGTCGTTTTTATTTTTATTCGTTGCGACGATTGAGAATTAAGAGATTATTTACTCAACATACCTATAAATAATTCACCACCGTAGTAAATAGGAGAAATAAATGCAACAGTAAAGAATTAATTTACATCGGAATAATCATCGCTGGACTATCTGTAATACAATCTGAAGAAGAATTTCCAAGCATACTAACTCTGATGCACGACGGAGACAATGACACAGGTGAGACACAATCTAGGTGGAAACTTCTTATCCTCCCTACTTTCAACAAGACACGTTTCACCACAGGTGACTTCATCTTCATTACCTTTTATATACCTGAGAACGTCATCGACGGCGACGGACCAATGGCAGGAGAGAATCGATTCATTTGCATCGAGGACTCCGCCCACCTCACCTGTACGATGGAAAGGATGGTGAAGATGGAGTGCTTGAATAATTGCATCTCTGCAGGTCACACTGATGCTGGATCTTCAGACATCTCGAGACATGTTTCAGTCATGAATAAGCTAGAAATAAATAAATTAATTAATTAATTAATTGAATAAAATAAATTATAAATCTTCAAATAAATCTGTCTGTACTAAACAGATTTTTAATCGGCTCACTTTTAAATGTTTTAGACGCATTAAATAAACATGAAGGTGTTTCTTCCACCTTCGTCGATCACGTGACTTTCCCGCTCTTCCTCGGAAGCACTCTTTGATACGGACTCTTAACAGACTCCATCTCATCCAGCCAAGGAGGATGTGGAATGTTTTCATCCTCGTTCGAAATCAACAATCACGTCTGTCAACATTTAAAAACACATTTGAACGTCTCAAGATAGTTGCTCTCGTCGAACGCAAATGACTGTTCATTGTGGCAGTTATCTGATTTGTTTAACACTGATTAATAACACTTTTTTTGTTTATACCAGCAGTACATTAATATTCAGAATTTCATTAAAACTCGTGAAATATTGAAGATGTACGCTTCACAGAATTTTAATCAAATTAATCCTCAAAATGATTCGTCCGTGAAAGATAGTTTTTCTTGACTGGAATAATTCCTTTAATCCGAACAAAGATGTTTGCTTTGCTCAAATGTTTAACCGATTGCGATCCGACATTATAACCTCATTTCGTAGCCGAGGTGAAAACTGTGTTCAATTTTTTCCCAAGATGCATGCCAAGATTCTGCTCAATTTTCAATTATTATTGTTGTTGCTTTTTTTTTGCATTTAATAACTGGTGTGAGATCAAATAAAAAGTTGATTGAACGAGAACCCAGTTGCATTGTTGGATGTGTTGAATCCTGATGACTGAGACAAAATTGTTTGTTAATATTCTGACTCTAAACATTTCAGAAATAGGCAGGAAGCTGTGTAATTACGTTACAGAGGATAATGTGATTTCATTACCAAAATTTCTAAACTCTGCAGTTCCTGATTGCTCTGTTCGATGACCCCACTCTGAGGATAACCTTGGTTGAACCTTACCACCTTTCCAAACTCCCAAGTGCAGACCAAAGGGGCATAGGATGGTCATTCGAAGTAGCGAGTGGATCTGTTTCCCGGAATTCGTCATCACGTGACAAGGTCGGAAAAACAGTGGAAAAGACGCTCAGGACCACCTAATGAATGATTTAACATCCGCTTCACACATAATCGTCGTACATGTTCGCTTTTTAATTTGACATCCCGTTGCCTCTAATTACCTTTTATTTTTATTATTATTATTATTATTATTCTTATTATTATTATTATTGTTATTATTATTATTATTGTTATTATTATTATTGTTATTATTATTATTATATTATTATTATTATTATTATTATTATTATTATTATTATTATTATTATTATTATTATTATTATTATTATTATTATTATTATTATTATTATTATTATTATTATTATTATTATTATTATTATTGTTATTATTATTATTGTTTATTATTATTATTATTATTATTATTATTATTATTATTATTATTGTTTATTATTATTATTATTATTATTATTATTTATTATTATTATTAATTATTATTATTATTATTATTATTATTATTATTATTATTATTATTATTATTATTATTAATACTGTTATTACTGTTATTATTATCACCAGTTATAATAATAATGTTATTAATCTTAAAAGTAGCACTTCTTTAGCAATACTATCGTCCTTGACGACGACGACGACGATGATAGAAACACCCCCCAAACTGCGGTCACCGGGTGCATGTTTGTTTGTTTAAAAATGGAGGCCAAAAAATACATGCCTCTGAAAGTTTTCACAATCTCCATGTTTGGCATCGATCCGATACGTTCTAATTAATAATCATTCGACCTCATTAATATTAATAACCGATAATGACCTTTGTTAATAATAACAATAATAACTCGTTATGACCTTCACCTTGAAGCTAAAGTTCATAAGGGATACGATGTTTAAACTAGTACTCTGCTAAAACAACAGGCACGCGTCAGGACATTGTGCCAATCAATCAATCAATCCTGTGTGAATGATTAATCATCATCAGATTCTGATAAGCATCATTTACGACGGCCTAAATTACTACCATTATTTCTACGTTCAATATTCATAAGAGGGACAGATCAATCGATGAAAAAACAGTCCAAACTATCAAACAAAAACCAAAAGTAAGCAGCATGCATTGAAGTCATTGTCGTCGCTACTTCGCACGCGCCTCTCGACGACAGAAAGCCGACGAAGCCCAACCTATTTAAGGAGAAAAGCCAGCTACCTTAGGCAACAAACAGAGCTCTTCTATCAATTAGACGAATTTCTTTTGTCGAGTTTTCAAGTGGTTTCAGGCTTGCAATTCTTTATCTCTCTCGAGAGTTTGTCACAAGGGTCCCGTGTAAGTTTTGAGAAGTTCAGATGTAGGAACATCCGTTGTCCTATTCAGAAGAGTCTTGATTTGGTAATTTTGTGAGTGGGATTTTAATTTGCTTTTTGTTTATTGTTTTCGGTTTTTTTTGTTTGTTTCCGAGCGATGAGAGCTGAGGATACGTACCAGAATCGTAGAATTTACATAATTATTGGTGATGTAGAGACGAGATCTGTAAATTGTCAAAAAAGAAATTTGAAAAATAACATTATAAATTTTAACTTATTGTTATTATTATTATTCTCGTGTTATTATCTAATAATAATTACTTTTGTTATTATAATATAATAATAACTACTTTTATTATAATTTTGGATAATTGTCATCATTAAAACCAAACTTACAGGTTAAACTTATCTTTTAAGACCGGAAGGTCTTCAAGAGAAGATAAAATGAATGAAGAACTCGCGAAAGATGAATGACTCTGAAATTTCTGCCTCAAACTTCAGTTAGTGATGCTGTGCACGAATTCACCGTTGAATTAATTCACACGTACAAATAGAAATTCATCCAATCTTCGATAATTTTTTTTCAGATTTCCAGGTCGCATCCTTCGAAGGAAATGGCGTCTCCATGGCAACTCCTTTCATACAGACTACGACGGAAAAAGTGAGAGTGAAGATTTATCCAGCGGTATGGCTCTACGTATCTCCAATAATATTCTTCCTCGGAGTGGCGGGAAACATTCTGACGATTCTGGTTATGAAGAGAAGACGTCTCAGGAGAAGCACAACAGCCGTCTATCTCATTCTTTTGGCCGTAGCAGACACGTTGGCACTAGTTTGGAGGATACCGGCCGAATTTTTCGAAGCTTTAGGCGTGGGCATATTCAAAGATATAAACAGGTTGGTTTTTCATCGGTGGAGTGCTGGTAGTTATAAACATGAAGATAATAAATGTCTTATCTTTCAAGATGGTCGTGCAGATTCGAGAAGTTTCTATTTTACACGTTCAGCGATATTGCCATTTGGATATTAGTCCTATTCACGATCGATAGGTTTATCGCCGTCTGCTTGCCGTTTTACAAAGCAAAGGTGTGCCTCCCCAGAAGAGCCATGATGGCATGCGGCGTCACCTCGATAATTCTGGTTGGCAAGAACTTCCACGTATTTTGGACTCGCGGGGAGATATACGATCAAGCAGGCATGGTACAGAGCATGTGCGGACGAACGGCCCATCACTTCGAACACTACGTCAGACCATGGATCGCCCTGACGACCATCACACTCCTGCCGTTCCTCATAATTGTCACGTGCAACATTTCCATTGTCGTCCATCTCGTGAAAGCGCGCCACAAAGTCGTCTTCCATCAGAAACCGGATGTCGGCAGAAAAGAAACATCTTCTTTATTTCAGCGCTCATTTAAATCATCCACTCTCACTTCTAGCTTCAGCCAATTTATACCCTGGAACCAAAAACGTGGCCCTTCGAAAGTTTTCACACAAACGACGATCATGTGCCTCAGTACATCGGTGGCTTTTCTCATCTGCGTCTCGCCCAGTATTATTCTCACTCTGGGACGCATAAACTGGTCCAACGATCGAAAATCCGTCCACGCGTTCGGCATAGCTCAGGCCGTCAACTACCAACTCAGCTGCTTGAATCACGCCATCAACTTCTTCCTCTACTGCCTCTCGGGTCAAAGATTTAGACGCGAGCTCTGCGACATGATCAGGGGTCGCCCGGACAATGCATTCCAGAGCCGAAAGAAACCAGAAGCAGATTTGCACAAGGCGTCTGCATCGAACAGTTTCAGCGAGAGCAAGCAAGACAACATGAGGGTAAGTACTGGCGTACTGGACACCATCGAAGAGACTTCACCCCGAATAGAACGAGACCCAGATCTAAAGGAGGCAGTCAATAATGTCGAACATAACGGCCAGGAAAGCACTCTGACACATTAAAATGCTAGTCAATTACGTTTCGTCGTCGCTCAATAGGACAAGAGCAATTATTGTCACGTGAAACTGTCAATCATTGCAAATGAAAATAATAAAGCTTCATCAAGCTCGAGATAAACTTGCATCCTGTTTCAGAGACAAATTACTTCAGGAACTCTGCCAAAACACGGATTCCTAAAGTTTATTACGAAATGATAACTTGACTATAAACTCAAATGCACTAAACATTCACTTAAGAAATAAACAGGCACTCAATATAGAACGCTGAAAATCAAAAAGTTAACTTTCAACCATTCCAAAGAATGGTAAATTATAAGATATAATCCATGCTACCATGTAAAGAAAACTCATTCCAAAAAACAGATAATAAATGACCAATATCATCACCAGTTGCCACTAACTCGATGATAGCAAAATTGTAAATAGAGGCACAAATGAGGTACAAAATGACACTGCAGAAACAAACAAAAAAAACGAGCAGGTAATTCGAGTTAATTCCTCGGTTCCTGGATGGCAGACCTCGGGCTCTGATTGCCAAAGAGATTGACACAAGCCTTTATTCTGTAATGTGCCACCTGAACGACAACGTGACTGGTTCTTACGAGAAAAGAACGAACGATCGGAATTAAGGAAAGCATCGAGAATGCTAGATCGCTCACCTGGACAGACTGAAAACTTCCAGAAATTTCCACGGGAACCTCGCGAAGCAGAGCATTTTTGTCGGGCGAACACTTGTCGCTGCCAGAATCCTTTCTCGACAACTTAATCTTGAAAAATGAAATCGTTGGACGATATTTTGAATCAATTGTATGAAAGTAATCAAGAAACCATTTGAAAAAATGTCAATATTCTTATCATAATCATAAATAGCATAGGTCTCTTGAAAATATAATCTTTATTACTGATATAATAATTATTAACGGCATCTAAACTCGACCTCTTAATACAGTAACGATGCAACAACTTGCTCATTCTCAGTCAGTCTCAATCAATTAGCAAGAAAAAAGTTTGACGGCCAGAAAAAAAATTAAAAACCTGAAACACTCACATTGTCATGAGGTATCCTGATAATCGTTCCGCTGGCCTTCTGAATCTCCTTGATGTTCTTCCCCGACTTGCCGATGAGCCTCCCGACACAGATTCCCGGAACCCGTACGACCGTCTTCAAGTGCGCCTCTCCGATACCGCAGAAACCCTCGGCCTTCATCTTCTCGAAAACCAGGTAGCAAGCCTGTAAACGCCACGAAATAGAATTCCGGTGTTCGTTGGCAGAACTTTAATTGACAAAAAGGTAAACAACCTTCCAGCAGGATGTCGGACATCCCTTGATGGTGACGATTCTTTCGGTCGACGGAGTCGCTTCGACGTTCGCGGGCTTCGGCTCGACCTTGCACGTCGGCGAAAGATGAAACGTAGACGATAATCTAATCAAGTTCAGAAGGAGATACCTACAAAAATGCTGGCCATGGAATCCTTCATCATCTGCCTGATGTTGGCTCCCCCCGTTCCGATCATGGATCCGACGGCAGAGTTCGGAATGCAAACCTGGCACGACTCCGTGTTGTGGTAGAAGTTGGCAGAATCTCCGAAGGAGTAGTTAGACATGTTGTAATTGAAATTGGTTGGCGATGGCATGACCAGGGGGCTCTTCGGGGGTTCATTTGTAACATGTTAGAACATCGCAGCACAACAATTTGTTGGAACATCGCAGCACAACAATTTGCAAACAAGTAACAAAGAATTAACCGTTATTCCTTGCCTTCCAGACACATGAAAAGATAAGAGTCCAAACGGCTTGAAAACAATAGAGATCGTATCACAACATGATTCAGTGACTTAAAACCACGTCGCATTGATTTTGGCAAGCAAATCGACTCACATTGGCTCTGGCATCGGCCTCGAGACACTTGGCGAGCTTGTTCGAGAGCGCAGATTCGGCAGCCGATATTCCATCGATGGGTCCGAATATCGATATCACTCGATCGGGGTATGGAGCGACGATGTCGTGGGAGCTAAACGACGTGGTAATTTACAACGACGGATTGTTGAAGCTGATAAGTCGTTATCGAATAATAACCCGACGACTAAATAATACGTACGTAAGATGACAAAGATAGTTTATTTTTTACTTACTTGGCAATAACAATCCTCGTTCCAGTGTCCTCTTTGATCTTCTTGATGACCCTGCCCTCTTTTCCAATCAGCCTGCCGCAGTAGCTGTCGTTGGCCAGCATTTTCAACATGGCCTCGCTTACATAAGAAAATGAAGATGAATGATTTAATTTCTTGTGAAATACACTTGTCGACGACCAACCTCTTGTTGGGAAACATGTCCTCGTCATCCAAAATTTTGAGAATCTCCTTGCAGGCCTGCGTTCGATTGTCAATCTGGCCGTAGATCGATATCATCTACAAATACCACTAATCGAGTTCATGGACATTGGCACACGAGATCATCAAGCTCAATGAAAACAAACCTTCTCAGGGAATCCTGCATTCTCCTTTCCATGGACATCGATTCTAACAGAGACAGCATAACAAATAGAAACGATACGAGACAAAACTAATCCAGAAAAGGTTTTAAGTACCTTGCTTTACACTTTGTTGTCAATGCTTTTATGGTATGACCCTTTTTGCCAATTATGGCCCCAATAAAAGGAGTGGGAACCAAAATCCTGAAGTTTGTTTTGACAATTACAACACACACGAACACAAGCACACAGACACAAATTATATCAAACCTCAATGGGAAATTATTGAACTTTGTTGATGGAAGTCCAGGCTTATCAAAGAATTTGTTAGCCTTCTCATTTGTTCCAGAAAACTCAACCTGTGCCATCTAAATGTAAGGCTTTTCAACAATTTACATTACAAATCAAATCTAACCTGAAGTGAAAACCCATTGTAAGCAAAATTTTGTAAGCCCTCATAAGCTCTGAAATATTCACAAACAGCTAAACTTATAAATTCTTTTTGAAAACTTTTTGGACTAACTTACTTCCAGGCTGTGGCTGGATCACCAAACACCACTTCAGCATCTGAGCTGTTTGAGAAGGGAGCTTAAAAATTCAAAATAGATTCAAATGCCTTAATACTTTAGAAGATAGTTTTATAAATAGACACCTATATTGACATGTTTAACCGGTCCATATCCGTTGAAAATGGAGGCAATTTCATCCTTTGTAATTCCTGACGGCCAGTTCTTAACAACCATTCTGTTACTATTTCTGAAACATGGGTTCCGCTAGGTAAATATCCATTGAATAATAAATATGCTTGACGAAGAAACTCTACCTCATTTTTTCGGTTACCGTCGACGGCAGAGGCTGTTCCAATGAGCTCATTACGCAAGGATATAAGTCAACAATTTCACGGCGATTCAGAAACAGAAACAACTATGGTCAAAGACGTTAGTCTGGTTTCCTATCCCCAGGTTATGACTGTTTTCAAACGCAATAACCTCATTCAGAACGCAACAACAGGTCTGTGAAAACGTTAAATAAACATTTAAACATCACTGCATAAAGCAGCCGCCAACATTCAAGAAGCCGCCGTCTGATTCGAAGGTAGTTCCGCTCTTCAAAAACGAAGACAGATTAAAGCAGAATAAAATGAACTGACGTAAAAATATCCTAAACGGTACTGCGGTCTAATAAAACAAATTATAAATTTGAAATAAAGTTTAATTCGTTAGATAATTGTATGTTTTAAGACGTAAAGAAAATGTTTTTAACAATAAAATGGATGTGATAATTACAATAGCAGGTAATTAGCTATTAAATACATTAGTGCTTAACGATTTCAAATTGCATTAACTGCAATTATTTTTACTTACCCTTTCTTTTAAGTCTGTTATTACTTCAGAAATATTTCGTGAAGAAAACGTCACATGAGCAATTTTATATTTTTCAGAAAAACTTAAGATCATTTATATAAGGAATACTAATACTAAGTAGCTATTTTATTCATATTTGTATCATTTTCATTTCTTTTCGCACATATGTAAGATTTTCTAATGTTGGTATTAAAAACGCAACGCTAAATTACTTATTCACAAGCTACCAGCCTGGCGTTTCGTCATATATTTCGTCGCTCATAGAAGTTCTTGTGATTTCAGAAAAAATGGCTGCTTTGAGCAATTTCTTGAATGAATTACAATTTGGAAGAATGTAAGTTGGCTTTTTTGTAGTAGTTACTCGAACTTTGAAATAGACGAGATGTTTTGAAATGAACTGCTGTAGTTTTTAAGAACCGAAGTAACTCATTCATGTTTCGTGATATTTGTTCGTGGTTATTATACTTTTAAGATGTCGGGACATTTTATGTGAACTTTTATAAGTATGAAATGGTTTCTTACATATTCCTATTTCAGAGAAAAGCCTGTAAAGGATCACCTGAGGAATGTTTATGGAGCTATGAGTCTGGCACTGCTTTCTTGTGCCCTGGGCTCCTATATACATATGACAACTGCTGCTATTGGGGTTCTTACTATTAAAATTAATGTCATGGTATTCATCTATCTCAAACAATATGTATTTTTATTTCTTAGGGAGGTTTACTGACAGGATTGGGGTCGATAGTCATCCTCATTGCTCTTATTAGCATGGAAAATCGTAGCGAAACACTAGCATTGCGTCTCGGCCTTCTCAATGGATTTGCTTTTCTGACTGGTCTTAGCCTTGGTCCATTGCTTGAACTCAGCATATTTTTAAATCCCCAGTTAGTTGGAATTTAGATATTATTTTTCACAACCTTTGGAATTGTACATTTTAAAGGATCTCATGCTATAAATTGATTTCTAAGACAAGCCTGAAAATAGTTAAAACATGTAGCTTTTTAATTTTGATGTCAGGATTGTTTCCACGGCCCTTTTGGTTACAGCACTTGTATTTGTCTGCTTTACGTTAAGTGCCTTATTGGCCAATGACAGAAAGTTTCTGGCGCTCGGAGGTTCAGTAGATTTGTTTGACAACTTTTATTTGGCTTTTCTAAAAAATCAGTTTTATCTCAGGAATATTGCTGACGGGGATGACTACCTTACTCGCTCTGAGCTTTCTGAATATCTTTTTTGGATCCATGCTGCTCTTCCAGGTGCATTCCTTTGTTTTCTTTATCACCTGCTGAGTTGTTAATTCATGACATTTTTACAGGTCCACATGTATCTCGGATTGGCTATGTTCTGTGCATTTGTCCTCTACGACACCCAGCTAATCGTCGAGAAATGCAGACAGGGAGATTGCGATTACATTCGGTTCGTTGATACGATTACTGCCGAGATGGTTGTGACATTTTGCTAACGCATTTAACGTCTCATCCAGTCATTGCCTTGACTTATTCATGGATTTCATCGGGATCTTCCGCCACCTGCTCGTCCTGCTGACGGAGAAGGAGAGCAGAAACAGACGTCGCAGAGATGAATAGAAGGAGGCGTTCGATTCGGGATGACGACGCTCGGCGAACGACGTTTATAAACATTGTTTTGGAGGCTTTGATTCGCTTGATGGAATTTATCGAACACGTTGAACACAAAGGCCTAAAATAACACTTCTGGAATAACATTATTAGATTGTGCAGTTAAAAATGCCTGAATTTCATAATTCCACTTAATTCGACTAAATATCTCACCTGTCCTTTCGTTGCATTATTTGATTTTTGATTCCATTAAACATATACTAATTTTTGGAGTCTATTGGACAGAAAATGAGTGTTGTGTCATTTTCTATGTTTCTACACCACTGAAACAAATTGTGGTGTGGACACCTGTGCAGGGGTTATTAGCTTAATAAATCACACTTTTTGGCGTCTGATAGTGTAATAGGGCACACCATGTTCGCATGATCATGCTACAACCGTGTAAGGGTACAAACATGTCGGTTGTATTTTTTTATGTAAATTTGAATTTAAATTTTTTTTATTGTAAATTTGATGGCAAAAAACATTCAATTCTGCTAAAAGCTCGAAGGCAGAAGACTAGTTTGAGTGATTGGTTTTGTCGAGAATTTATTTGAAACGTTCTAGAAGTCGTCCCCTCTTGAGATGATTTCTTTGCACGTGGGCCTGAGCAGGATGGTGTGCTCGTATTGAGCGGTGTAGCAGCCTTTGATGTCGCAGAGAGGTGGATAGGGGTTCACAATGCCAAGATCACAGAGATTCTTGAGAGCCATGAGGTACTTTGTCTGATCCAGCCTGTCCAGCCACCTTCTGCAGAAGGCGAGCGTTCCAAAGTTCCTGTCTATTACACCCAATAGCTGCTTCGATCTGGAATCAGGTATTCACGGTCAAAGACAAACTAAGTTCATAGTGCATATCCGTGTTTACCTGGTAACCCGAATGGGTATATGACCGATTTCAAAGTCTTTCATGTAATGGGAAGTCTCCATGTCGTCGTGCACGTAACCCTTGCCGGTACTGCCGAAAGTCTCGATGGCAAAGAATTCTCCTTCTTCCATGCGGGTCGTGTCTCCGCCCTTCACTATCGGGACTGTCTTGCCGGCATGAATCCTATAGGGGCCTATGGAGTGACCATTCAAGTTCCTTATGCTCTTGATGGGATAAGTCTTTCCATCCAATTCAATCTGGAAAGCATTTCAAAAACATGAGATAATAATTTAATACTTTGCTTCTAACCTATTATACAAATACCACAGTAATGTTGAAATAATACAGAATAACAAAAATATTTACTTCATACGACTCCATTGTCTCCTGGATGGCCTCTCCTACATCACACAGTCTAACATCAATTCCTGACTCCCTAATACCTGTCTCAGTAGCTTCTTGCACTGCCTTCAGTAGTGTGTCATACCTAGAATTTGAAAAAAGCAACCAATGCATCTATATTTAATGATGCTGCAGAAGTAGCTAAGTTTGAATTATATCAAGTGCAAAAATCAACATGGATTCATTTACATATCAATATAAATTAAACAAAGATAATGTCCTTCAAAAATTACCTTGGGTTGAAAGCCACGGTGAAAGCACAATCCACGATTCTTCCGTTGATGTGAGTTCCGAAATCGACTTTCATCACGTCGTCGTATTTGAGAACGGTATCGTCACCATTGTTCGGGGTGTAGTGAGCAGCACAATGGTTGATAGAAACACCCGTTGGAAAAGCAAGGCCAGCCTCGAGGCCATTTTCCTCTGGATAAGCAACAAAGCAGAAATAAGTGATCCAAAAAATATTAAAAACATGAAATTAATGCAGATGAGCTTACTGATGAGCCTTCGAGCAGTTGATTCCAAAGTTTCACAGAGATCGATCAGCTTTACTCCTGGCTTGATGATGTTTTCTTTGACGAACTTGCGCGTCTGTCGGTGAGCTTCTGCAGCAATTCTCACTTCTTTGTAAATATCATTTTGCAATCTATCTCTTGCCCTAGCTTCCTCAGAAGTGAATCTGGAAAACAAGTTTTTAAATTTCCAATAGTTTTATTTACTGCATAGAAAACCTTAAAATTATTAGTAATCACATACCTATCTTTTGCCATGGAATCGTCAACAGGAATCTTATAATCTGTTAATTGACGCTCCGGTACTCCGTCTGGAAAGAGTTCCACGATGGGTATAGTGGGTGGAACAGTTTGCTGCTTCAGGTCAGTTTTTCCTGCAGGGTTTTTCTTCTTCTTGTTTTTCTTTTTCTTGCTTGCACCATTGGATGTAACTGCATCTCCCACTTCATCATCACCTGCTTCATGTTCAACACCATTTGAGAGTGGCTCTCCTTCTTCACATCCATTTACAGCTTCACCATTTAAGGCCTCTTGAGATCCCCTATTCAAAAGTTAAAGCCCATAATATTTCAAAAACTTACAGAATACGTACTTGACGTTACAGTTGCATATCCCAAATGTATGAATTAATTAGCTTAAGAGTTTAATGTTTAAGATTATAAGATAATGAAAACTTGTAAACAATTTCACCTCCGATATCAATTGCATTTAAGTCAGTATGCTTTTGACTAAGGCAGACTAAGATTACACGCATTTATATTTTATAGCATGATCTCATAAATCCCAATATAACTTACTGCTGAGTGTCCTTCTTCTTCTTCTTTCTCTTTTTCTTTTTATTTTGATTGTCTGGAACGATTTCATTTTCCAACTGCTCTACTTCTTCCTCAGCTTCTATTTCAATCCCATCCGCCATTCTGCGCCGCGAGCGATGCGAATTTTTGATAACAAACGAAAATAGAGAGATGCAATATAACGTATTAGGAATGGATCAGAGCAATATAAATGATAAATTATAAAATGGCGGTTATCGGCCCTTTGCGTATATTTTACAATAAAATTTTATATTTATTAAAAGTTTTGGATTAATTCATGAATTAGATTTATCAGTAACATGGCACTTCATGATAAATCGAGCTCCTGCATGTTTAATTTAATTGTTTTTATAATCATCGGATACAACATCGATCTTGCGCTCCACATATCCTGAACAGGATCCTCTGAAATATTGTCCAAAGAGTAAGGCCGTAGCACACGCTAATTTTGCTCTGAATGTCGCGTGGTGTGGGGCAAGTGTTGTTGCGCACTCAGACTTGTCTCATCTGAGGGTAACCGATGAGTCGGTTCTAAAACAAAACCCAGGATGTTTTGTTGTCGTCGGTGTACAAGCCATTCAACAAGGGTCCCTCAAGGAACTGCGATTCTAAAGTTTGAAACAGTAACTGGAAACAATTAAGTCTGAAAGAAAGTGTAATTTTTTTAAAGGAGTTATTAGTGATATAAAAACCCATCACAGTTATTATTAACAGTTAACACTGAAACCTGTAAAAAGGGATTGTTGAATCAATGACCCACAATATTTCAGAGGATCCTGTTCAGGACATGTGGAGCGCAAGATCGATGTTGTAACTTACAGGCTGTAACAAAATGTCTTGAACAGCAGTTGGCATCAATGGTATGATATCTCTTATTGAAGAACGTAATATAACTGATAATGAGTCATTTATATGTTACGACATGAATTATAAATAATTTAATTTTGCTGATGAATATGACAGATGTTATTGGAGTGAATCATCGGTGACCCCTTTAATAATTCCACCTCGAGATAGATTAAAAATATTAATGGGTAAATATAAAAGTAAACAATTTTTCGATATAGAAAGAACTAATGTAATAGGAAATTTTTTGAAATATTTAATTCAAATTATCATGACCTGAATTCCAAGTGTGAATTTACTTCCAAAGAGGAAGTTGGATATGGCTCAGGAGTGACAAAAGAAGTTTATTCCATTTTAAAATTAAGAATTGCCGAGGCATGATTTCCAGCTTTGGCAAGGAAATCCTGTCAAAAGCTTAGATGATGACGTGACATACACTTATTCACCCAACGGTCTCTTTCCAAACGCTAATGGAGACACAGAAAAATTTAGAGTGTTGGGACGAATTTTGGCAAATGTAATCTCAGATGGGTATTTACTCGACATCCCACTGAGTGACGAACTGTTTCAATTACTGGCGATAAAGAAACAAACCCATTTAAGTAGACAATACTTTGACTTGATCCATTACTTCCCTACGCTCAAATCTCTTCTCAAGCAACTATATCCAGTCAAAGCAAAAATAGATGTCACCCGATCTGATGTCCTTCTCCCAGAAACAATAATTATTAATTTAACTTTTGATGATGGAAACACGTTTTGTGCGCGAGTTTCACTGTTCCAAATACAGATGTCGAATTAATTGAATTTGGACATGATGTCTTACTCTCTACTTGGATAAACTATGTCTTCACAAAGATTATATCATATTTTACCCTAAAATTCATGCTCTTAGACGTGGATTTTATGATATTTTACATAGTGGACTACGACTCGAACCTGAGGAATCATGCGACGAAGAATTTCTGAAAAATTACTGTGAATACGTAAGAATCCCAATCAACCCAATTTCTCTTCGAGTACCTGGTATCACTTGACGTCAAAGAACAAAAATTGTTCCTGAAGTTCGTACCGACGTGAATGGTTTGCCGTTCGGAGGGTTGTTTAATATAATAATAATAATAATAATAATAATAATAATAAAAGTTTAAGTTGAATCTTCATCTGAATTTAAGAAACTCTAAAAGTGAACCAGCTGATGCTTATTTACCTATTGCTTCAACTTGTAGTAATATCTTATACTTGCCAGATTACAGCAATCTTCAGGTGACAATGGAAAAGGTTTTGCATGCAATTCATTAAGGAAACGGATCATTTCTATTAGCATAATCTTCACGCCGACGTAGCCAGCAACTTTGAAGCAGACTGCTTTTTTCCTCTCCAAGGAAAGTTAACCTAAACTAGGAGGTCATGCAGTTGGAACGTATGCCTGGTTATATCGCATTAAGACTCACTAATCATTTTAAGGATCTACATTAGAAAACGAAAACTTTTAAAATGAAATTCCAAATAATTTGATATAAAATTTGGCATTTAAAAAATGGATCACAAACCCAGACTCGTCAAATTATAAAAAAAAAAACTAAACATTAATCTGGATAAATTTTACTCCTGACTTTATCCGTTCATGAGTTCATTTTGAATCAATTTAATCATGTTATTTGCTTTTTCATCACCTGATCCACCAGCCTGGAAATAAATCAAACATACAAAACGTATCCATTCCGTAATATGAAAACGGAAATATTCCGACATCTTTATAACTTAACCTATTCGTTAATTTAGTTAAGAAAAATATTCTATTTACGATTTTTCATATTTTCATTGAAAATTTAAAGTAGCCTCATCTGGAACTTGCATAAACTCTTTTGAGGGGAAAGAAATACTAAGTGAGACTATAACAAGGCTGAATACTACTAATTGGCCACTCAGTATTCTATATCGGTATTTATCGCAGAATCACCTCGGTGATCATGTCAAGCAACTTCATCATTGCCACCCTGTGTTCATTCTGCTTCTTAACGAGTGCATTTATGCCGTCTTCCAGTTTCTCCTGCAGTTCATCAAATCGTTTCTCCATCAATCCAATCTTCTCGTAGTTAAAGTATGTCTGAAGAAAATATAAAGAGAGTTAAGACGATTTTCAAGCTAACTTAAGACTGGCACGCTCACAATGGCATGCTCTTCAAGTTCAAAGGTCAGCGTCATAATTTGGTGGCGGTTCAGCCATGAATCGAGCTTGAGTCCCTGTCTCCTGTGTGATGTTATGACATACTCTACAGCTTTTTCGGGATAGCCTTGACTTGAAAAGATTGTGACGGGTTAATTTTTTTATTATTATTATTATAAAGGTATAACTAATTATAATAAGTTAATCATAATAATTATTATATTAACTATTTAGTCAGTTAATAAAAATGAAACTTAGTAAGACAGAAACTAGATAGACCAACTTGAGCATATCATCAACCCAGGCAGAACACTTCTTTCTTTTTGAAGAATCAGATTTCTTTGAAAATTTCTGTACAAGGACATCTTTAGAGTTCTCATCAATTGCATAATTATAAGCAGCTTTGCTGGGTTTAAGTAAAAAATTTCTAACCACTTAACCTCGCACAAACGTATCACGAACCGATGCAATATAGTCCAGTAAGTAGATTTCGAAGGCTTTCTTTTCAATCCAGTCCTTGACTTTAGAGTAGGATTCGAAGATGATGGCAAGGAAGACGTTCATAAGGATGAAGTAGATGGTGACCACGTAAATGATCAAATATGCAGCCCCGATGACGCTATGCTTGTCGTCAATGTATTCAAAGTCAATGTCACCAAGCAACATTCTGAACAGAGCCACTCTAAACACAAATTCAATTTCGAATGCGATGAGTTTAGATAAAAACTATAAAGTAATAGTATTAAGACTTGAACTTCTGATAGAAATCAGAAATTTATCCATTCATTCAGTCATAATATGTCGTGGTTTGCATCCCAACCTCACCAACAGAGAGCGCCCTCGGATAGGGGCGTTATATAAATGGTAGATCGACTAAAATGTGCCTTCACATCTTATCCAGACATGCAAAGCATACAGAAAATTAATAAATAAATCAAATACAATCAAAATTTGGAGCTTAAGAAATGCAGGAGCAAAAATACTTACATGGAAAAACTGAGGGTTGAGAATATGGACACTTGGTAGCCGAAGAGCAGCATGCCGAGAAGTCCGAATGAAATTATGACAAAGAAGAAGAGGATGGAGTATCCGAGGAGATCTCTCGTGCTTTCGTAAATGGTGAAACTCAACTTGGTCAGCGTTTTATTTATGCTGAGGTACTTGAAGAGCTAAAAATAGCAGAACATTAAGACATCAACCATACCAACAAACAAAGTCTTTCTACATCCTCCCAGACAACGGAGGTCGGATTAACGTGCCTTGAGGAAGGTAAAGAAGACCAGGAATGCCAAAGCGATGTCGATGTTGTACTGAACTTGAGACATGAACAACAAGTTGGAGGGATAGTTCGGATTCTCCCAAATGTCTTCCCTGAGGGAGCTTGTTCGAGCGGAGCAGAAGAGAACTGCCAGAATGATGTTCATTCCGCTCAATAGGATGCCAAGGTCGAGGTAACTCGAGAACAATCCAAAGTAGTCTCCTCTGAGAATCAGTATCTGGATTAGTATATTGGATTAATTAACAACTAATTGCCGGTCATACTTTAAATTCCTTACTTTACAACGACTATAAAAACAGATAAACGGGCATCGTCACCGTCACCACCACCATCATCATCATCATCATCACCCTCACCTCTAAAACTTCCTCGACACAGTAATAAACGATGAAGATGATGAGAACGAATATGATGGAGAATCCAGGCGTGGCAATGTTGTAATTGAGCAGCCTCATGCTCCGGATTTGATTCGACGTGAACACTCCGCCAGTCATTGAGAACTCACCTACCAAACTGAGTCGGTCGTTTAAGAAATACTTTTCATCATCATACAAGTAGAGCTGAATTAATCCAATAAATAAACAAAAAATGAAAGAGAAAAAGCAATTATTGCTAATAATTAAATAAATTATCTGAATTATCTGGATGTAATTACGATTCCAAACTGTCGATCTCCAATCGAAATATGAAAACGTCAACAGTCACTGCAAGCAGCGACCCACGTAAACAACTCACGTGACAGTGCAAATGACATTGGTCGAAGGATTGTAGAGAAAGAAGTCGACAAATATGGCCCTCGTTCCCCTGTCAATCCACAATGACTTCCTCAGGTCCTTCAATATTGCCTCAGAACTCATCCTGTCGTCTTTGAGTCTCAAATAATGCCCGGGTGCCTTGTAAGTTGCCAGCGTTCCCGTATAATCGATTGTGGATACTTTGGACTTGTCTGAGTAAATTCTGCCAAAACATCGAGGTTTGGATAAACACTAGCATCGTAAAACATCATCGAAACCACATCAATCTTACGTTCCATATGTCCCTCTAACAGGATCCTCTGAAACGTTGTCCACAGAGTAAGGCCCGTGACACACGCTAATTTTGCTCTGAATGTTGCGTGGTATAGGGCAGGTGTTGTTGCGCACTCTGACTTGTCTCATCTGAGGGTAACCGATGAGTCGGTTCTGAAACAAAACCCAGGATGTTTCGTTGTCGTCGGCGTACAAGCCATTCAACAA
>JAJTWR010000296.1:0-137500 GCA_021613335.1 Whitmania pigra | reverse complement strand
CGCCCTCTTATGCCTTATACTCCGATGTCAAGGAGGATGAAGCCTCAGCTATCTTCCACTTTTTTTTTACCTCCTCAGCATTCTGTAGCGCCTAGTTTTATGGTTGAAATTTTAAATTTAAATTTAAATTTTAAATTCAGGTCTGAAAATCCATTCGATCATGTTTCAGATTGGCTCATTGCCGTTGAGGCCTTGATGGGAGCTGCTCTGCTATGCCTGCTCATCTCTCTGCTCCTGATCAGCATCTACATGTGTGTCCACACTGTCAGCAAGAACTCGACCATCATTGCCCTTGTCTTCTTCTCCTTCTTTGCCTGTTAGTATTTGTAATATTATTCATTTTCATTCTTGCCTTAAGTTGATGGATTTGTTGCAATAATTTTGTTTTCAAATTTCATTTTAAATGAAGGCTTTTACTCAGAAATTATTAAAAATTATTGTAATAATTGTTTTATTGTAATTTATTGTTGCTCAGTGGTGGATGCCAATTGTTTGTCTGAAACATGAGTAATTGGCTACCTAATGTGCTTAATTAAGTGATTATTAACAATTATTGTTGCTGAGCGATGAATGATTGAAGACACGATGAAGGAGAAGGTATACGGTCTAGAATTCCTTAGAAGGCTAATGGTTTATCTTTGGACTTCAGAGTTTGTAAACAACTTTACGCCAGAACATACTTAAAAAGTTGAGCAACAAATTTTCACACGAAGCTAAATTTCATTATTTCCCTCACCTGTTTAGATTTATCTTTTCAAAAACTTGACTGTAAATCACCTTATTTCGAACTTATCGGTATACAAACATCGAAGTTGAATTAATGAAAGTTAAGCCAGGATTAGCAGAAAAACCATTCCAAAATAAATAGAAAGCTATTTAATTAAATAAACGAAACCATCTAATTGCATTATTCGTAACCATTAATTTACAATCTCCCCTTCGAACTCAAGATCCATCACGATTCATTAGTGAAATACTTTGACATCATTCCTAATTAATCGACGTATGATTACAGACAGCTCTCAAATAATATTCCTTCCACTACACCAAGAACTTGGAACACTCTGTGCAACTTAATGCGGATTTAACAACACGGAATCAATCTCTTGAACTCTTGAGTGACTTTAAAATAGACTCTTTGAACTTTTCATCATAAGAAATCCTTGCGTGTTTTCCTTTACGTTCACTCGTACCCTTCTTGGTGTTTTTCATCAACATCATCATCATCATCGTCGTCGTCGTCACCACATTAATCCTTCATCGACCCACGTGTCAAAAATTATGTGTTTTTAATCATAACTAGGCAACTATCATAGAGACATATTGTAAAGAACAGTCCGTTTTGTGCGAATGCGAAACCGAGATAATTAAAAAAATGTGCCATTATTTAATTGTTCGTGTCTGGACTTAAGAATGAACGAATGAATTAATGAGTGCATTTTTCTTTCCTACAGTCATCTTCACCGTGGTTGGTTACAGTCTGTACGCCATCAAAAAGGCAGAGAAAAACCACGAGGTCTTCTGGTCATTCGGCGTGATCGTTGGCTCGAGTTTCTTCTGCCTCATTGCCGCCATCGTCTCCGTCGTCCAGCTGAAGAGTTCGGGAGTGCGATTGTGAGAGTTGGAGCAGATTCCGCACTCAGAACGTTGAATCGGCCTGCATTCGTTGGCGCTATTTCTATCTTGCTAGATACAAAGGATGACATTTTATTTATGAACGGCATATTATTAGCCTTGCATGGATGGATGGATGGATGATGTTGTTTGTAGAGAAGTCGCTACTGATGAAAGTGGGACTTTAACCCTTGACGAAACTCATATTAAAGTCTGCAGACGAAAGTTAGGATCGCATGTGCATTTTATAGAAAGTGATTATTCCTAAATAAGTATTTCTCAACAGTTAGGCATTGCTACTGACGGCAGGGCGCTCTCTCCTTCTATTCCAGATCCAGCGGAGAATAGCGAGCAAATGGAGCAAAAAGAACTGCATTTAGGTTTTGGCTGCAAAATTCTGCAACAGAATTCAGGGTTGTTGCTGTCGAAAGCTCCCTGCTTACTTTCTTGAGTAACGTGGCAGCTTGAGCAATAAAAAAAAATTACAAAACAACAAAGCAGAAGATTATCGCTACTAGAAGTTGTTCTTATTGTTGTTGTTGTTGTTGATGATGATGAAGAAGTGCTGTTTGCTTGAGTGTTTTAGCTTTCATTGTTTGGATTCTATACCAGTTTCCGATATTGAGTTATCGTTTGTTTATTGAAACTTTTAAATGAGAGGAGGCAAGAAATATTTTTTGTAATCTTCGTATTGCTTTCAACTTGACTAGAATTCCTGTACCTGCTTTAAACTTCTTAACTTGTTGTGACTTAAAAAATAACGCTTGAAAAACGAAGAAATAAAAACAAATAAACATAACAAAAAAAAACATAATCTTCAACATTCGAGCTTCTTTCCTTCAGTAGAAGTGCAGCTAAAAATGGAACAAAGTTGTGTGTACAAAACTTGCATCTGGTGGACTTCTGTTTTTAAAACTCACTCATTTTTCAGGGTCGTCTTCAGAGGGGGGCAGGCGGACTCTTTGTTCGTCTCAGGGTCGCAGCACGTGTTTTGGCCATCTTTTGAGAGCTTCATTCTGATTGATTCTATAGTAGCTTCTATTACAATGACGATGAAAAATCGATTTAATGAGAACGATAAATAAAAATTTAAGCAAACAATGGGATTTGAATGGAATCGAACGAACCTGGAATTTGATCACTCCTCTCCTCGACGAATTGCAAGACAAACTTGTCAGCGTCCACAATTCGGAACTTTCTCGTAAAGATTTCAATAACAGCGCCTATTGCGAAATCCTAGAAAAAAAAATTATGCTATTTACGGAGGCAATTTTTTTACGATATTTATGTTTTTGCAAAAACAAAAAAGATAACGAAAAACTTTGCAGAACCAACTTGAGGCCCGTAATATTCCGGTTCATCAATTGACGAGTTCGGCTTCCTTACTCGACACTTCATAAGAAATTTCCCAGAACGAAAACCAGTATTGTTGCTGGGCATCTCAAACAGGGATATAGTGTCATCGGCTAGGAAGTAACGGAGGATAAATCTTCTGCAGCAGTCTACGGGATGAGGTTGATCCTACAATAACAAGGTGTGTTCCAATTCCGGAGATTTTTTATCAGCCATTGCCACTCACCAAGACCACGAGATAACGCAAGACACTTCCCTGGTAATTTATCATCTTGCCGAAGTCCTTCTTTGGAGGACGAGGTAGAACGAATTTGATGTTCTGCATGGAATCATCCAATGTACCGTGGAAATTCCAAGGTGGTATATCCTGACAATAGAACGACATGGTTCCATTTGAAATGGTTTTCGAAAGTAAATAACAATAACATTTTAAAAATTTTCGTTTGCAAGTCAACCTTTTTCCTGAATTCAGGGAAAGTCCTTGAGATATCGACTGGAGTAAAATCGGTGGTTCCGTAATTCTTCCAGTAGTAGGCCTTGGTAAAGTTATCGCAGTCGTAGAGTAGTAGGGGCCTGTTGTAAACGAGTATCGTCTTCCCGATGGCAAAGTCAGAAGGACCGAAGTACTCTCTGACCTCGTTCTCACTCAACTCCAGAATTCCGGCATTGAAATCAGGATCCACGTCCAGCCTATCTTTCGGGAATCTATGACGACAGATGAGAAATGGAAAAATGTCTCTTCCGTCGTTTCTATGGTGGATCTCCTTTATGTCCATTGTGTCGTCGGCGAGGTAATACTGTAATAAGGTTAATAACCATAACAATTATGAAAGCGTTACACCGATTAAAATGTAATACAAGCCTTGGGAGCAATACCTGTAATACAAGGGTCCTTAGGTGCTTAGAGAATTGGTCACTGTCATCCCAGAGGCAGTAGAAGCGCAGAACTTTTCCATCGTGTTTCAAGAACTGGCATAATCTCTTGCATTCTTTTTCCGTGTCTCGGAGTTGCTCCGGTCTATGGTCAATCCTATAGCGTTTTTCAGTGTAAAGATCGCATGGAAATTCCTCTGGACAGTTCACTTCGATTCCTTGGCTCTCCAGCCATGTCTAATCATTTCTCGAATGTAAGCATTTTAAGAATAAAAGTAAAGAAATTCAACTTGAAATCAATCAACTGAGTAAATTACGTGCATCGTGGTTTGAGATTAGTTTTAATAATTTTAGCCTATTTAGTAAATAAGTATTGTATTGTATAGTTATTACTAGTAATGTAGGAAACTTTACCCTCGTCCAGCAGTCACAGTCGTAGATACGAAACACCCTTCCATAGAAGCAGACGTTGATTCCCACGTTAAACTCTCTCCAATTCCAACAATCTCCAAAGTCATTTTTCGGAATTTGCTGTCTGTAGAGGAGCTGACCTAAATGAATTTGGTGTTTAAAACAAAGTCATTATCTATGTAATATTTAATTTTTTACTAATAACTTTCTAGGCTATTAAAGTTAACCGATCTAGTTTGAAATTCACCAAGGGAACATGGCTGTTCACTTAGTTACCCTTCACTGACCTTGAGGAATTCCACTGTTCTCAGTACGAAGTTCGCAGGCTGAGATTGTGTCATCTTCGAGGTAGTAGTAAATTGTTACATATCGAACTCTGTACGTCTCATCAGGGCTTTCGCGAACAGTTTCCTTGAACCATGCCTTGAATCTCAAAACCTTGAAATTGATGAAATGGCTTAAGAAATAATCTAAAGTGATTTGTGCGTATCATTTACACACAAATCCACCTTTTTGTCTAGTTCGACAAAAGCGGGTACAAATGGTTCGCCGGCACATGCCTTCGCTTGTCCATAAATCAATGTTGGATCATACGATGCCATCAAATTCATATCACTTTCGCTGATGACATTGTAGTCAAGTAATTCCACTCCTCCAACTTTATACCTTGGCTGCGTTTTTGATGGCACACCGTTTCTAAAACCTAACGTCTGGCATCTATGGTAGCGCTTTTTCTGAAAGATTATAATCGGAAATTCAAAAAGCCATGAGACATATCCATTGTATATTTTGCTCTCACTAGTGGTTCCGTAAACGAGTAACCAGGAATGAGTGGTAGTTTCTTCATTTCTCATCAAAAGATATCGCGGACGAAAATATTTTTTCACAAAACTAAATTGTTCGGCAACATACTCAACAGTGTTCCATGACGTCAGTTGAATAATGTCATTAAACATTTGAATAATAACGGACTCACCTTGCTAACCTAGATCAGCTGCAACATTGAAGCATAAGTTGATAATTTAAAAAAAAAATTTAACAAATTAAATTAGTCTAATGATTCACATTTACGTGAAGTTTTATCTAAAATATATTGATGACCTTAAAATGAACCGTAAAATCTAGTAATCCGTTTTGAGAAAGACCGATTATTAATAAAATAAATAAATAACTTAATTAATCTAATTTATTTGTCAATATAACTGCATAATGTATGATTTGTTTATCAAGAGACTGTAGGGATGTTGCTCCTGCGTGTGTTCTGTTGTTTTGCGTGTGAGGATACTTGTGGGTTAGAAATTCGGAGGGGGTCGGTTTAGCAGTAATAATGTTATGCGGATGAATTTTTTAACAGGAAATTTGTTGACATTTTAGGGTGGTTCCTATTAAATTTATACCCCTATGAAGTGGCATTACATATGACCTCATAATATAAAGCAAGCGATATTTTGACATTTTGCAACCGATCTCAGACCGTTGGAAATTTTTCCACTTAAAACAACATCGCATTGTTCCCAAAAAGGACTTTAAAATGACTGAATTTAGGACTCCAACAATAAAATCCCCTCCCCAGAAGCAGCAACCTGAATCTCTGTACTTCTTACATTCTAGTCCTTATCCATCTTTTGCCACTCCACAGGGGACTTCAAATTCTAATCTTTCTGTTGGGGTCGAGAGTTTTACCAGTTCAGAAGATGGACAACAGGCAAGTTCTAGAGCCTTAACCATTGATTTACAAGCATTCAAGTTACTATGAAAAATACGTTGCACTGTCAGGATGAGTATCAGTTGTAAGTGAACAATTTTTTTTCTAGGTTGATGTTGCAACTCCACTTCAAAACTCATTTGGAAATGCTAACACAAGTTGTGTGTCTCCCGATTCTGACAATCAAAGCTCGTTGCAACAGAAAGCAAAGTCATTAGTTGAGCAATTGCAAGCAAAAATTTCTAAAACCAAGGAAAGAATCAGAATTGAACAGACAGCTAAAGAAGGTGATTGCGACACTTTTTTCTTCTTTGATCGGCCATCGTCAAGTCGACGGTTTTCACGTCTGCAGATAACGTCAACGAGTACTTGAAGCTGTCGAACGATGCCGACAGACAACAGTTGCAGAGAATCAAGGCCATTTTTGAGAAGAAAAATCTCAAATCGGCTCAGGTGGTTGCTCAGCTGCAGAAGAAACTCGAAGAATACGACAGGAGATTGAAGGAGATTGCCACTCATGGCATAACCTCTGGACACAGACCTGGGAAAGGGAAGCTGAAGGATGTTGGTCAGGGTCTCAAGTGAGTTCACGATCAGATGTTTTGGATGCTGTGGATATCCAAATGACTTAAAAACTATGGGTGCTTATTTTATTCAATGATGTGGAGTTTTTGAACACCTCATTTTTGTTAGTCTAAAGGAAATTACATTAAGACGACACATGCACATGATGACTTTAATAAGTCGTGGTAGCATGATTAATTGTATTATCTCATGATGAATCAATTCATCATTTATTTATTAACAACAGTCAGTAGTTTCTGACAATCGACTCATTCGCTGTTATTTTTGACTTCAGGGATTTTTTTAACCGAGATCCAATAAGATCTAGAGACGCCAGTCCTTGTGCCATAGGGTTGGTTCCGAGACGGTCTCGTATTCTCCTCATACATTTATGTGCTTGCAGTGGGCTTGTTTTTACTCACTTTAATTTCCACATTTTAATTATTTAACTTGTTATGTTCTGCTGCATTCTTATTAGTTAAGTCTCGATTTAGTTTAAGGAATAATCGTTCTTCGGCACTCGGAATGCGTCCGTTTGATGAAATAATTTTTTTTCCAGCAAGGGTTTGACTGCTAGAAATCCCGCAACTTTGTTAGTGTCATTTAATCATTTGAATGCTTTACGTTAATTTTGTATCACCTGCATGTCTTGCTGTAACTTTTGTTGCTTCGTCGTGGTGTGTTGATGCGCTTCGTCCGGAATGTCGCGACCTCTGCATCTCAACTTATACATTGTTCGATTAGACCAGGTGTATCAAAGGCCAGGGACAACAGTCAGATATTCAAGAATAAATATGGAAGTGCAGATAACATAACTTCTAGCATGAGTTAGTGAATTTTGATAAATCATCATCATCGTCTGCGTTAACATCGGCGGTTGTGAATAATGACATCATTTGATGTTCTTTTAATTATAATACGATTATTAAATCACACAAATTATGCGGAGCATGTCGAAGTTATTTTTAATTGTATTCTGAACTCTGCAAATTCTCATCTCAAGATGGATACCATCAGCAACAGGTGTGTTGGGAATTAAACACTTTTATTGGATTCTTTGCAGAGCTCTCCAGCCATGAAATTCCAGGAAGGGATGAAGTTCATGACCAATCAATCATTTCCCACCAGAGGTTATTTTGTTTGTTCCATGTTCGTTTTATTTCCAATCTCCGATTGATGAAAGTCGTTGATGAATTTGCGGATGATGCTCCGAGAAGAAATGATTTATGAAGAAATGATTTATCAACAGCACATCTGTTGTTTACTTGTCGAGAGACCACAATCATTCTCTCCTTATTGATAACATCATCACAATAAAACCATAATCGTCGATGACGGCATGTTTCTCGCTCGTACCTTCGTAAGATATTAATTCTACGCAATAGGGAGGGTTCAGAGGAGGAAGTATCGAGCGGCCTCTCTGACTCTCTGGCGAGCGGTGAGTACCTCAGCATGAAGCAGTCCCTGTCCAAGAATAGGGACGTCGAAACCAGACCATCCCCTGGTATCCAACAGGCACAGAAAGAGGCAACATCTAATGACCAAACTGCCCTCCAAGCCAAAGACCTGACCACCCTTGTCAATAATCTTGCCGAGTTCCAGAAGGCCCAGTATGGTCTTCATTGTTCCGTGGAAGCTTTGAAGGTCAGTGGGTCAACCTCGAGGTCAATTGAAGTTGAGATTATTAAATTAATATTGGTGTGTCAAGCTTGTTCATTAAGTAATTTTCTCAGATGGTCAGCGTACAACCATCACATCTGTTGTGACCTTGTGGTTGTGACTAAGCTGATGTGATGCGACTGCTTTTTTAAGCACATTGGTTTTTTGTCGAAAGTATATAATGAACAAAAGTTTCAATGCCGTCTTAGACTCAGATGGAGGAAGAGAGCATGATGTACAGACAAGCCCTTGAAGAGGAGCACGATCGATGCGAAAGACTCGAAGAACAGATAAATGACCTCACAGAACTCCATCAGAATGAGGTTTTCAACATCAAGCAGGTTTGTAGGCATGTCGTAGATTATTATTCCCAACATATTTTAGAGATAGATTTAAATTTCATGAACCTTGAATTTTTGTTTGACGAGTTTGCGTTCCTTTTTTAGGAATTTATCGGAATGCAGGAAAAGTTGGAGTACCAACTGGAAGAGAGGACGCGTGACATGCAAGAACTTCTTCTGACTTGCCAAACTAAAGTAGGACTTTTGTTAATGTATAATGGAATTAATGGCATTGAAGCCGATGATGCAACCTGCTGTTTTCATTGCTGATTGACCAACTTGACCTAATTACTTTGAATCCCATGAAACATGCAAATCTGGGTTCATAAACTTTCATTGCTAGGATTATTTTAAAAAATATTTGAAAACATTCATTGTTGACCAAGACTGTAGATATCTTTTATTTTTTGATAGCACACCTACAAAGCTTGTGTGTATGAAATTATTCTATTTATTGTTGAATATTTTCAGATCAACAAAATGGAGGTACAACAACAACAATTGGTCTCCATGGAAGGAATCGAAAACACAAGTTTTCGAGGTCTTGTCACAAAGCTGATTAATGTGGCTCTCGCACTGCTGGCCGTAATTCTTGTGCTCGTCTCTGGCGTTGCCAACCTCATAGGACCATTCTTGCAAACTAGGTTGGGAATCACTCTATTTCTAAATTTATTATTTATTAGGTAACATCATCAATGTGAATAATATTCTCAAAATTGCAATGTATTTTCCAGATTTCGGATAATTGGCACGGCCTTCCTCGCCGCCGTTATTGCCGTCCTGTGGAACAATTGGGTCGAAGTTTCTAGATTTGTTGAACAGATTTTCAAGCCCCATGGCTCTTAGATTTCGCATTATTCCAAAAACAGATCACTGTTTCTCTACACAAACAAATGTTGTCATTGGGCTATCCATTAGCCTGCTTTCTAGCATTTATTCAGAGCTTTGAAGTATTTTTCCATTGTCGATATGTTCGCATCTTTCCTAGGCAAACTAGCTTCGCCGAAGTTGTGTCGTGGACCCAATTTAAAATGGCTAGTCCTGCATTGCCGAAAGTATTGTTTCATCCCATTTATTGTGAATTTCTTGTTTGATTCCTGCAATCACCTACAAAGAACTCAGTCTCAGATGCAACCATCTAATATCGCAAAATATTAACAACGCAGGACATCAGTCCCAGAGCACGGATTTTTAAAATTAGATTTTTCAGGTTGTTCTTAACAATTGTTATGTATCATTGCTGCGAGGCTCAAAGCATAGCCTCACTGACTGTAACTATTGCGTAGATCTGGATTTGCCATTTGATCGCCATAAAGCATTCATCGAATCAAACTTACCTTGAAAGCCTCAAAACGTTGTTTTGTTTATTTGACTTTGTCGGATTGCATTGCTACCTCTAAAAACGAGGCACTGCCGGACTGAAACATCGACATCTATTCGAGTTGCACTTGACAGTTACAGCCGTAGGATGTCATTAGCGTCATCAAAGCGATGGTTCTCGTGCTTAGCGACTGTTTTTAACGTATTGCGATGAGTACGATCCAATGACAAAATCATTTTTAGCAGCCGTAACGCAAACCAGCCCAGATAGCGAAACGCATGCAAAGCCACTGCAAAAGTTAAGAACCGATACGTCTTTATATTCCCGTCAGACTTTCAAACAAAGAATCAGCCTTTCATCTGGCTAACTTCAACTTTGTAATGATAGAACTTAATTTCTTGTATTATGTATT
This sequence comes from Whitmania pigra, assembly GCA_021613335.1. NCBI lineage: Eukaryota > Metazoa > Annelida > Clitellata > Hirudinida > Haemopidae > Whitmania > Whitmania pigra. Next base: position 127,247 of record JAJTWR010000296.1, on the reverse strand, counting down.
TGACAAACATGAGGGATTCAACTCTGCAAAACGAAAGAGAACAAGTGGTGGTCATCCCATCCTGTTGACGATGGCCTCGTGAAGGGAAGCTATTTGATTGGACCATTTGTGTACGGCGTTGTATCGAGCCGTGCCTGTGGATTCTGCTTCCAACTCGAGCAGCTGGTTGACTTGATCTATCCTTCCGTGGATGGTGCTGGAACAATAATTTATCACTCAATTATGCACGTCGATTGCACGTACAAATACCAAAGCTCACTTGTCCAGGATGCAGGATACAAGTAAGCACTCCACCTCACTGGCATCTATGTTCAATTCCTGCAAAAGAGATGTTTCATTAAAAGTTCGTGGTGCTTTGAAATAAATAATCAACAACTCACCTGTGAAATGAAAGGTATGTGGATCCGAGTGTATGGCTTGATGAGCTTAATGAGCACCTGAGTGCGAATGTTTCGGAGGAGATCTGTTTTTTTTTTTGCGGAGGGAGACGCAGACAGTTGATTAAATGATCAACAACAGGAAATGTTTAAACAAACAGACCTTCAATGTGTTCCCTAATGAAAGGATCCTCCATTATGTTCTCACGGTTCATCCTTAGTATCTTCTCAAATTCATTGATGTCATTGTTTTGATATGCGCTGGGTGAATAATATTTTATGCATCACATGCTTTCACAGCGTGGATGTTTAAATACTACGAATTCAATTCATAAGCAGCAACTTAATAAAGGATGGATTAATAAAATCATACTAAAGACTGTCAAAAGATGGAAAAAATTGAAATACTTGACAAGATTAGTCATGGCTAATATTTCAGGGTTGTTTTTGTATGGCTTGGCTTCCTGTGAATCAAAAGGGTTGATGCCAGACTTCATCAGCATGTTTGCCAGTACCAGATATTTTAGGCATGTTGTCCTCCTGAAATAAAATTACTTTTCATCAAACCATCCATCCTTCCATCACCAATACGAATTAAGCAATTCTTGCCTGGGACTCCCTGATTCATCATAATTTTTGAAGGCCTCAAAGAAATCTGTGTGAGCCTTGCCATATTCCCCCTCTCTTAAGTGCATCTTGCCACCACATTCTGCAGGTAATGGTTAACATTGGTAGCACTGATTCGACGTCGACTCGTTAAATAAATGGGCAGAACCTACCTCTGATTACCCCCATGATGAGAGGATGGGGAATGGCTGACTTTATTTGGAGGGATTGCTCGTACAGAGTCTGAAAAGTGGAGGATTAGAATAGTCAGCGAGAAACAATGCAGGAAATGTAATGCCGACGTCCAACCAACTTTTAATTTTTTGTTATTTTTTTGAGCTGTGTACATCTGTATCTCGAGAGCATAAATTTCTAAGAGCTGCGTGCCTTTCTTCATGTCGTCCTCTCCTTCTTCAGTCTATGGGAAGAAAGATTTCATTTGCATTCGTATCGTAGTGAACCAACATCAGAAGTCGGTACCAAATTTGCAGATGACACGTGGCAATCAGATTTAAACAAAAACGAAACCCATTTGTATAAAGCTTAATCCAATTTTGTTGATAAAGCATTATAATCCAAAGTAGAATGTCAAAATGATGATAAAATCAAAAATAACAGCATGCTTTGAACTCTGACATACAATGTCACTGGTTTCGTTTCAACAGCCAATCCAACCCAGAAACATCAACCAACCTGGCATGAACTTTGGAGCTGTTTTATGATCTTTTGCAACCTCGGCCAATCTTCTCTGTCATAGTAGAGTTTGCCCAACTTCGTGTTGGTTTTGAACCACAACCTCTCATTTTTTGCTTCTTTCAAAGCATCTAGAGTCGTCTGGTAGAAGTTTTGTAGCAAATCTGCCTGGTTGTTTAAAAATAAGTTTTATTCCCTTTTCTGACAAATGTGTTGCTAATCATTTAATTTATTAACTATCGAGTAGCAGCACAGAAAAATCCTCGCAAGATCACACAATGAGATGAGCAATATATATATAAATAAATTCAAAAATCTAAAGTAGATGCAACAAAACAACTTATCCATAAAATCAAATATCATAATCTGTCATTTGCAGAAATTCCATCACACAACAATAATATAAATAGATCAACCGACAGATTAAAAAAAAACTAACTTGTTTAGATGTCGAGATGTAATCTAATATGGAATTTATCGATTTTTCAGAATAATTCCTTGTGACAGCACTTTTTATGTAGGTGAGAAGCTGCTTGTATCTTGACATCATCTCTTTGTAATGACCCTGTGAGTGACAACTTCAAATAAGCAAGGATTTCACGAATTATGAAAATTAGCTCGACACAAACCAGGCGAAAATTAATTTTTATCATCTGCTTCAGAGCCTTGAAGCCCCAGTCACCTTTATCCTTCCCTTCTAGGTCTAACACCTGGATAATTTACAGATCAAAAATCATATCTAGTCTAAAGTAGTATAATAAAAATGACATCTTCAAAATTCCTTCAACAAATTTAGATTGGTCAACTAACTTAACATTAATAAAAAAAAATATGTTGTCATATCCTTAAATTAAGTTAGTGCTATAGATGTAAGGCTAAATTCTCTAGAAAGGCTTGATTGAAATTGAAATGTGACATAGATCTTATCACTAATATTTTCAAAAGATGACATCCAACCTTTTGAAAATTTTCAAGAGCTGCTCTTGGATCATCTTCTTTCAGAGCTTTAGAGTTGTAATATTGATTTTCCAAATCCACATCGGGCTCTGAATTACTATCTTCCGAGTATTCCTGCAAAATGTGATTACTTTATAACAGAGGATGTCCTATTTACATCTTAGAACGTTAGTATAATCGAGGTTTGTCATTATTGCCGGTATTTTAACCTCTCGTTGCGATAACCTGAACAATCACAAAAGTCAAAAATACTAACGCCTTAATCAAATAAACATTCAAACAAACCAGATCATACTCTTCCTCCCCAACCATGTATTCATCGGCATCCGACATTTTGCTTGTTGTTTAATGACTAAATTATAAATATACCATTCGGTGTGCGAGCAGCGTTTGAAAAAAGTAGTCACCAAGCAATATGTTTGCCTCAAATAAATAATTAATACTAAAGATAATGTAAATTTACTGTTTTAAACAATAAAAATTAATTTCAATTTTCACAATAATTTTAAAGATTCGCCGCATAAAATGTATTTTAACTTTGAACTCAATAAACAAGTAAATTAATATTTTATGATTGAAAATAATTTTTGTCTGACACTGATAGTCTCAAAATCGCATTATGCTAAGGTTGCTGAGTATTTAGGAATGAATCTCTCCAGAGATTTTTTTGGTGCCACTTTCGCATTAGTAAATTGTAATTTGACGATTGTGCTGATTAGAGCTCTCGCCTCCCCGTGATTTGCGTAACACTGGTGAAAGACAGGTAAGTATCTTGTAATCTATTCTTTCGCGAATGCGTAACCAATGGAAGCCTCTGGGAAGTGGAATGAAGTGGTCAAATTTTCTTTTGGTATTAATTTTTTATTTTACATCTTTGCAATTATATTCACTGAAGCTGCTCGAGGAAACGGGAAGATAGACCAACCAGGACTGAGTTGCCGCGATAATTTTTGATAGAATTAGAGCTATTACTCTGGTATCTAACGAGAGTGGGCCAGCAATGCTGCGAATCTCCCCATGGGTTGCATAGCAGTGTTTAGTAATTTTGTTGGTGTTAGTGGTCACAGTACAATTAGAATCTGTCCATAATCCCAGGTTAGGATCTGGATCAGGTTTGGAAAAGATACCAGAAAGTATCCAGACGGCTGAGGATGCTCAGAGAACGAGCCTCAGTCTGATTTGAGGGGCAATGTCCGTAAACCTGCTTAAACTATTATTTATTATTAATTATCTCTTCATTAAATATAATCCCATATCAAGAATAACAATTAAAAAGTTAAAATTTTAACCCAGCACGGCTGGAAGAGGTCGTAATGGGTGTCATATTCCCTAAGTTGGCGAGTGCGTGATGCGTACCTTAATCTCCACGTATGGCCTTCGGGTTACAGGATAATTGGCTTTGTTTGGGATTTCGAAATTTATTGGAATAGCGTCATTTACGAGATGTATTTATTTATTAACGATAGCTATATCACTCGATCATCCTTTAATTGACTCTACTTTTAAATAAGTAATTTGATACCTTTTCAGAAAACATTGTAGAAGGGAAGACGGGCTGATGATGGAATAATTTTCAAGAATTAATTTTTTTTGAAAATGCCTTTTAAGTTGTGCCTCAAATTATCTTCGAAAAATGATATATGGTTCATGTTTCACTTCTTACATAACTCGTCCTTATCGTTCGGTTGCAAAATGGAAATAGAAAAATTGTTTAAATCAATCAGTTTTGTCAAATTCATACAGACTGACGCGGCACTGAAGCATTTATTAGGCATGTCACTTCTTTATTCAGTTATGGTGTTGCTTCTTGTACTGTTCTTGGAAATCTGAGCAATTTTTCGCCATCACAACGGCTTTTCGTAAACAATAAAATTCAAAGCCGCACAAATCCACGCGACATGGAGCCTCTGATTTGTTCAATTCTGATGGATTACGCAGACAATGGCTGTCTCCGAGAAAGTGTTTCCGAGAAAATTTGCATCGGAGTTGACGAATTTTCTTGGATAAAATGAGTTTATTTTGATTTATAATGTATATATATATATAAAACACTGACTAAAGTTTAAATAAAATTGAATGAATTACAAGTGAAAACGAATTTATAATTTAATTTTGACCATTTCAACTTTTTTTTTTATAGAAAAACGCACTTTTATCACTTAAACCAAAATAAGATGCGCATGTGAAAGTGAAACAATTATTTCGCAATATCGATTGAAATCTAAAACAATTACGATGACGATGGCTGTCATTGTGATGATGTTCTGATGTTCAAATGTCACGCCGATTGCAAAAACAAACTGACTCAATCCTTGGAAATTCTAAACGAGTCCTGGGAAAGTGGAATGAGCGGGAAAAGAAAATGGAATGAATTCGTAGTCTGTCCAATCACCATTCCACTTCACGGTTGGACGATAACGAGGTGTCATTGAATGCTCCCTTCCTAGATTGACGTAGTGCGGTCTTGGCCGTGCCCATGTTGAAGATGAGGAAAGCTTATTTCCAGGTAACTATGGCAACAAAAAATCGAAGGTTCTAGCCTTGACGAGTCCAGGATTTTTATGAGTTGTGACTTCCATTTATGAAGTTAAGGATAATCAATGGAACAGTTCATCCGGCCTTCATTGTTGTAAAGGATGGGTTGGAATCAAGTGATTCAGGAGAGGGTCATGCGGAATGACCAGGGGTAAGAGGTCAAGATGATTCGGCATGGCCGAGTAATCATAGAATACAATTACCTCGGAGTTGATTTAATCTCCTGATAACGGAGTTTTCATTCGATGGAAATATTTTATCGAGTTTTCTTTTGAGACAACAAAAGCAAACATGGAAATAATAATTTATGGAAAATTTCAACAATTCATTCCACTGAAGACCACTGAAGCGTTTTCTTTTCAACTAACTTCATTCAAAACACAATTGCATCATAATTTTATCAAAATCGGGAATTCGAAACTGTCCAGCCAAGCATCAGAAGACCTGAAGAATGCCTTTATGCGTCGATGATGAGAAGACAATCGACACGGAAAGAATTCCGTGAAACACGGAAACTGGAGCGAATCCATTGGACGTTTGCAGCAACGGAGTTTGTCTGTACTTGCTGTTCGTTCCTGAATCATCGAAACACGACGTGTAATTTTGCTCTCATTTTGAAGAACAATCGCTTCTAATTTATGAGTAACAGATGTTTTAGCGTCTGGCAAAAACGGAACTTTCTCTCCGTGGAAAGCAACTTTTCCGCACGGAGGAGAGGTCTGCATTGCATGACAATGACCGTAAGAATTAGACGTTTCCGTGGAGATATTTGAGTAGGTGTTGCTGCTGCGGAAAAGATGAAGAAGAGGTTTTCTTGTCATTGGTGCAATAAAAGAGAATTCGGTTCATTACTAGGGAATGCAAAGTAGTGCAAAAGAATGCAAAGGAATGCAAAGAAATGCAAAGGAATGCAAAGGAGATTGTCAATGAAAATATCTCACCTCTCTTCCTTCCTACCGGAGAGACTGTAAAAGTAATAAAACGAGATGATAGAAAAATGACTGTCATGATTTAATAGTTGCACTCAACAAACCATTGAGAACATAGACAGTGATGGCCGCCGAATCGCCGTCAGATGAGAGACAGACGTACTCTCCGGCATCGTTGAGGGAAGTGTTCTCGATGTAAAGGTCGCTGATGATCAGCCTAGTCTCGATCTTCTTCGTCACCAGAATCCCCCTTTCAATGTTCGAGGTCACCCTTTTGCCCTCCTTGAACCACTCCAGATTGAGGGGCGGATCTGGTTTGCCAGTCGCGTTGCACTTGAGTTGAGTCACACCTCCCCTTTCCACGTACTCCGTCCCGTGGACTTGTATGGCTGACGGGGGTATCAATGTTGCAGTGATTTATTGGCGGACAATCAGAGGGCCTTCTGACCTCGAATATTGACCTTTTGTGTTTCATTCTTATTGCCACCGTAAGTTACGACTAGTTGTGGTAATTTTCGTTCAATTTCGTTTTCAAATGTTTTCATGATTTATGAAGAATAAGAAATTATTATTTTATATATTTATGATGATGATTATTATGATTATGATTATTATTATTAATATTAATTTCTAATTATTATACTTAATATTATTGTACTGATTTTGCGTCGCAATAAATTTCCTTTGAAATGCATTCTATCGCACAGCATCGGATCTTGCTGGAGTACGGCGGCATAAAATGGGATTTTAAAATGGCCGATTCTTATTTCGCCGGGATTTGTAGAATGACGCCCGGACTAATAATTCAAGGAGGCTTCGCGAGGCGATGAGAGTTGTGTCAATATTATTTCAAATGAAATTTCCCCAGAATAACGGACGATTAGCAGCCATATTTTGAAACAACAATACGAGAATATCGCAGTCGATGCTGCAGAAGCGAATAATTTTCCTCTTAATGGATCATTCCAGCAGGCAAACAGCCGGATATTTGGAACGGGTTTCGTCGCAGGAAATGATTTGGGAAAACTTTGGCAGGAATGAACTCATTAGACAAAGCGAATAGCCTACTTTACTTACGAGATTAACGCTTACTTCGGACGTTCAAGAGAATTGGAAAGGAATTTTCACTGTCGTTTTTAGTGCTTATGTGGCAGTGGTAAAGCCCTTCGTCCGTCGGCCGCACGTCTTGGATGACCAGGGTCCATTCACTGCTATGGGGGTTGTACTCCACGTTCAAACGGGGCTCGGCTGCAAACGGATGCCTCCCTATGGTCAGCGGGTGAACTTCGCCCTTCTTCCTCCAAATGACCTTTGAAAGAAAGTTTACATCATCATTCATGACTGTCGAATATTATTATTTATTACAGCTCATATTAAGTAATAATAATAAATTTTAAAAACATTTTAATAACAGCAAAAGCACGATGATTTTATCATCCACACCATTTTCGTGCCTAAGTTTTCCACTCTGCACCTCAGAACCGCTCTCTCCCCTGGAAAGACTGTGAGGTTGTGTGTGGTCGGAATGATGAAAGGTTGAAGGTCATCGTCCAGATCTGCCTGTGATTGGTCGGGTGTCGGGTGATGATGATAATGATAGAAGTGGCTTGATTTCGTGTAAAACTGAAAGCTCCCTGGAGAGGAATAAATTTTTAAAAATATTTAGCATAAAATTAAAAAAAAATTTATTACAACATTTTGAAATAAATGGAATACAAGATTTTAAAATAAATTTAACATAAAATATTGAAAAAACAACAACATTTGCAAATTAACAAATATTAAAAAAATTAAATGTGATTACTGTGATTTATATTATTTTTTTTACATTTCATTAATTTATGACTTTTGACTCGGTACAAAGTTTTTAAAAAGCATTTTGAATTTAATTTTTTTTTTGAAATTCGAGATAAATCTCTGCTGCAGCTGGAAAAACAAAAATGAGAGACAAGATGTTCTGGAAATGCTTTCTTGAAGGGATGACGGCTGATTTGAATTATTATTATTTCATATAAACAATAATGCAGTTATTATTATTATTTCACATAATGTAATTATTATTATTTCATATAAATAATACTATAATATTATATAATAAATGCAATGTGTAAAATAATTATTCTTCCTTAAAAACAATGATGAATGCAATTATTATTATTATTATTTCATAAATAGCCAGAATAAACAACTGCATTATTTTAGTCGAATGCACTCCCTTAAAAACACTTTAACCTCTGACCTTTTAGATGATCACTCATGAATAATTAATTAGCACCGGAAATGATGTCTGCCAAGAGCATCGAGTGACTTGAGAAGTAAATAAATAAAAATGTATTTATTTTATTATACGTAAATAAATAAAAATATAAATATATATTATTACACGTAAATAAATAAAAAAAAATATATTTTATTATACGTAAATGAATAAAAATATATATATAATTTATTATACTTATATTTGTTTTTTAAATCCTTGAGACCTTGTGCACTAAATATATAATTTAAAAATAACTTTCAAAGATGAAAGTTTTAAAGCAATTATGATATTTTTATTACTCGATCGTGCGTAATTCTAAAAATTACTTTTCAAACATTAATAATATATTTTCAAATATTAATAAAATATTTTCAAACTTTAATAATATATTTTCAAACTTTAATAATATATTTTCAAACTTTAAAAATATATTTTCAAACTTTAATGACGACGACGATGACGTTGTTGATGATTATTATTACTATTATTATTATTTATCAGAAATTATTGTAGTTAGTAGAATTGAAATGATTCTTGTCAAAATGCATGAAAAAACAAGTGGCGTGTTCCATTCTGAAGTAACAATAGTTTTTCAATACATTTTCAACGTTTCTTCAATTTTTCCTCCACATTCAGCAACATTTCTGTGGCAACAATTTTTGTTTCTTTTGATCATCGAACAGTCGAAGAACTGAGAGTCATGATGATGGTGATGGTGATAATGATGATGATGATGATGATTTTGATGAAGATGGCGTTGATGATGATAATGATGATTAAGATGGCAATGATGATGATTTTGATGAAGATGGCGGTGATGATGATTTTGATGAAGATGGCGATGATGGTGATAATGATGATTAAGATGGCCATGGCGATGATGATGATAATAATGATGATGACAGTGAAGGTGATTATAATGGTGAAGATGACGACGACGACGACAGCTCTACGAGAATCAGCAGTAGCAGCAGCAGAAAAATTCTTCACCATACAATGTCCGTCCATCTGTTTATTTTTCCATTTTGAACTTGTTCCGAGACGAGACAAGCGCAGGAAATAAAGAACCGTTCTCAATCGAAGGCTCGTGTGATTTGTGATCAAATCTTCTTGAGTGCCTCCTCTTTTATCTATTGAGAAGTTGCAACGCCACCCTTTGAAACGTAGTTCCCATTTCTTTTTATTTTTTCTTTCTTTCATTCTTAAGGACTCTGGAAAGGAATTTATGCTCATTCCTTGTCATTCCGCTTCTTTACTCTCCTCAAACAATTGCGGAAGGACTGCTGTTGGTAATAATAATAATAATAATAATAATAATAATAATAATAATAATAATAATAATAATATAATAATAATAATAATAATAATAATAATAATAATAATATAATAATAATAATAATAATAATAATAATAATAATAATAATATAATAATAATAATAATAATAATAATAATAATAATAATAATAATAATAATAATAATAATAATAATAATAATAATAATAATAATAATAATATAATAATAATAATAATAATAATAATAATAATAATAATAATATAATAATAATAATAATACTAATAATAATAATAATAATAATATAATAATAATAATAATAATAATAATAATAATAATAATAATATAATAATAATAATAATAATAATAATAATAATAATAATAATATAATAATAATAATATATAATAATAATAATAATAATAATAATAATAATAATAATAATAATAATAATAATAATAATAATAATAATAATAATAATAATAAATAATAATAATAATATAATAATAATAATAATAATAATAATAATAATAATAATAATAATAATAATAATAATAATAATAATAATAATAATAATAATAATAATAATAATAATAATAATAATAATAATAATAATAATAATAATAATAATAATAATAATAATAATAATAATAATAATAATAATAATAATAATAGTAATAATAATAATAATAATAATAATAATAATAATAAGAAGAAGAAGAAGAAGAAGAAGAAGAAGCATATGCATCGTCTGTGCCTTTGAGAATTTTTTAAAGTTAAGTTTAAATAAAAGTTGCTGTTTATTTTTTATTATTTAATTTTTATTCGACGATAAAATTTGTTCAAGTTCTCAGAATTCGATAGTTCTCCTTGTTTTTTGACGTTCTTGTTTGGACACCTGCCATCAGATAAATTATTTTAATCGTCTTTTAAATCTTCGAATTAAGTCTTAAAATTAGTTTTTTACTGAAAAATTCTCTGCTGTCTAAAATTCTGTCTTTGTTCTGGAAACAGTATTTTGATAAAAAAAAAAAACAGGATGTCGACAAAGCGTCATTTAAATATTAATTGTGACATTACTTTTAATAACAAAAAGTTATTATTTAAACAACATTTTTTAGTTTTAACATCTGAAAAATATAAAAGTTATTTTAATAGTCACATGCAGTTTATAAATTAACGAATTAATGAATAATTCAATTCTGAATAAAAGAAGACTTAAAAATGCATTTTCTTCTGAACGTTTGACCGAATTCTGCTTTGCATGAAATCGTTGAAAACATCATCAACCTCATTTTTCCACCTCATCCGTCACAATCCTTCCAGAGCGTCACACGTCATGAACCCGCCGAGCAACATGTGGAAATCATTCAAGCGAGAGCAGAAGAACAACTGGAGCGAGAATAAAGAAATAGCAGACGACAATTCCACGAAAACAAGCCTCAGACAAATAAACCCGTGCACGGAGCTAAACGTACGACGTGGAAAAATTAGTTCCAAACAAGATGGATGGCGGAACAAAAACAGGAAACACTTCGCGGAAGCAAAAAAAAAATGGCCACTTACAACCACGTGTTTTGTAGGAGGTTTGACCTCAAATTAGAAGGTTAATCAGAAGGGTGGAGGGTGGTGTGTGTTGGAGCAACAACATGCGCATTCGATGCGTCATCAATTTTTTATTATAATAGGATCTGAATTTTAAAAAGGAGAAAATGTTTTATAAATTCAATATTACATTGTACGAAATTCATCATCATCAATTTCACTACTACCACCATCATCACCACCATCATCATTAGCATCATCACCATCATCATCAACATCATCACCATCATCATCCTCATCATCATTAGCATCATCATCATCATCATCACCATCATCATCAACATCATCGTCATCGTCTCCGCCAAGACATCACGTGATCGTGTGTGCCGGCGTTCCCGCCACCAGACACGTAACTGCAATGGCTCGTCTGTCAAAGTTGTCTCTCGTATTCTCAAAGTTGCTTCCACAATAATCATCGGAACGAATTTCACATGATGACGTCATCATTTACTTGCATCGACTGACGATTTGTGGCTATTAATAGGAGGCGAAATTTCCAGAGGAAAGACAGAGATTTAATTTACGACAAGGAATCCATGTTTCCATGTCAACCGGAACGCACAGGGACTCGTGTTTCGCGCCGAGAAATAATCATCATCATCATCTCCTTGGCGTTGCTAAGGAGATGCATGTGTTGCTATGCGACGGAATTCGAAACTAACCGCAGAGTTAATGCTGCTGAAGAATTGTTTACTTGTCCTAGAAATTGTTGATGTTGATGTTGTTGATGATAATGATGATGATGACGATGATGACGTACAAATATTCAAGCATTTATATTTATTTTGAAACATAATTTTCAGCCTTACTCAGTTGTCCGAATCTGTTGGTTTAACATTTTAATAACATCTAATAATTTTATTTCTAACTTTTCAATTTTTTAATTTTCACAATTATTATTATTATTATTATTATTATTATTATTATTATTATTATTATTATTATTATTATTAGTATTATTATTATTATTATTATTATTATTATTATTATTATTATTATTATTATGATTATTATTATTATTATTATTATTATTATTATATTATTATTATTATTATTATTATTATTATTATTATTATTATTATATTATTATTATTATTATTATTATTATATTATTATTATTATTATTATTATTATTATTATTATTATTCTTATTATTATTAATCTATGGATCATCTGGAGTCACCCAAAAGAATTAAAAAAAGTTATATCTTTATATTCATCGATATTTATTATATCGCGTGCTGAATGATTTAATTTTCCCGCCTGGAACGATGGAAGTATTTGTACTCATTCTTTATGTAGTAACATCACTCTCCCCCGAGAATCCATCCATCAATCCATCATCCATCCATCCATCCATCCATCCATCCATCCATCATCCATCCATCCATCCACCATCCATCCATCCACCCATCCATCCATCCATCAATCCATCAATCCATCCATCAATCCATCAATCCATCCATCCATCCATCCATCCATCCATCCATCCATCCATCAATCCATCAATCCATCCATCCATCCATCCATCCACCAATCCATCCAATCCTTCCGTTCATTATTGGATCGACTATTGGACTGCAGATGGAATTCTAATTGATGACTGAGTGACTTCATTTCACTTGAGCATTATTCCTTCACCATCTCTTCATCATTTCTTCATCATTTCTTCACCATTTCTTCACCATTTCTTCAACAATTCAAAAAGGATGAAGAAAGTGGCGATGGAAGCATTTTTAATCTGCTTTGCAACGAGAGAATTACTTTGTAATATTGGCGTTAACATTATTTTTAATATTATTAATTCTTATTTTTAATATTAATTTTAAAATTCCTAAAAGGTCAATACTTCCACTCATGCCGTTGTTGCCCTGTAATTTGTTTGGGACTTGTTTGGAGACCAGATGTTGCAGACTTTCATGTTTTCGGAAAATAAATATCTCAGAATAAATTCATTTTAAAAATAAATATCTCAGGTTTAATAAATCCATTTCAGTAGATTAAATTCTTTTTGTAAATAAATATTTCTCCGGCAAGAAAATTATTTTCAACTTTTCAAACGTCGAAATCAATTTTGAATTTGAACTTTTGCAATTTTGAAACTTACCCTCGTAATTTGTATTCATCTCTCACTAAAGTGACATTTGAGTGGATGATGGTTTGTTGAGAAGTTCTTGTTTTTGTTGTTTATGATGTTGTTGTTGTTGTTGTTGTTTATGATGATGTTGTTTTTTTTTGTTGTCGTCGTCGTTTCAGAAGATTTTAAGAAAATTTAAATATTTAATGGCGAAAATTGTAAGAGAACTTCACAGAAGATCGTCAAGCCAATAATGGCTTGATCTCAGCCAAGGAGATATTTTTAGAAACATTACAAAAAAGAATTTCACAGAAATAAATTCGTAGGAATTGAAAACATGTAAAATGCTTACTTAAATGACGATTTATTATTTTGCATTTAAAACAGGATTAGTGCTTGGAAAGTCATGATAAGGATGAATGTTCAATGTACGACAGCACAGGTCACGAGGGAAACTTGAGCGGGAAATATCTCTCAACTGCAGCCTATCACCATCACATTCTGACGGCACCAAGGACTGGTTTTCCCCATGTCACATGGTGGAGGTTTTTCATCGTTTTAATAAAATTCATTTTTGATTTTTAATTTCAGAAAAAATTCTTTGAAAGTTTTAAAAATAAACTGAGCATGTTGGATCAGTTAGAAGCAATTCCAATGCAATAAATAAAATTCTACTGCTATCAAATTTATTGTTTTCAAAAACCTGTTCCAATTCGAAGAACTGGACTGTAACAACCTTCATCAAAATCGTAATCATAATCCTCACCGTCGTCATCATAATCATCATCATCATCATATAACTCCGTATCATATAACTCCGTATCACATCCAAATATCCAGGCATCTGATAATTAAGAGGCGCTTAATTATTTAAGAACCATTTATCTGAATTTTTGTGGCACTCTCGTACATTATTTTTTAAAAATTGTTTTTATTTTTATTCCAAACAAATCGAAGAAATGTTCTTGAAAAATTATTTTGGAAAAATATAAATTATTAGTTTCTCGTCATTCCTTTCCATCTATCCATTTATTCATCTGTCCACCCCTCAATCCATCCATCCATCCATCCATCCGTCTGTCCACTCATCCATCCATCCATCCATCCATCCATCCAATGAGGTAGACTTAGAAAGTTTACAAAGTACTCAAAGATTAAAGTGCTGTGAAGGAAAGAAACCAAAAATAAACTAAAATAAATAGAATAATAATGACTGATTGTGGGTTGTAAAGGAGCAATTATAAAATTAATGTCCCCATCGATTAATTATTAAATTAATTACTTTTATTAACTTTCCAATCAACTACCATTCAAAAACCAAAACAGTGCCAAGACTTGAACACCGTTCTGTCACATCCGCGTCAACCATGCGTGAAGACCAACATACATCATGAGGTACTTAACGTACGTACGACCTTCAAATCGGAGTAGAAGTTTTGAAAAATGTCTGCCAGCGAAATAAAAGTCAGTGTCAGTTGGTTGGTGTTAATATGATTTATTCACGTCTCTGAAATGTCCCCTCGTTTTAAATCTTGTTACCAGTTTCTGACCTTAGCCGGTCGAAATATCACCTTGGATTTGCAACCTTTTCTCTGAAGAGTTGAGAGTCTTGTTTAGATTTATTTTCTGGAGTTCAATTTTTAATTAATAATGTGTTTATTAATATTTTTTAAATGAATTTATAATAATAATATATTAATTAATACATTATTCGATGATATTAAATATTATTTCATTCGTTTATCGTTATTCATTGTTTCATTTGTTTGACTTTAAACATAATAATAGTAAAACTTCTTTAAGATTGTATAAAGTTTAATGTGACAATATTTTATTATTATTATTATTATCATTATTGTTATTTTTATTATTATTTAATAATAACTGAAAATTGTTCTTATTACCACCAATAAATGCGATTGTTCTGCCTCGTACGGACAGTGGAAAGCGAACCATCGGTACAAATTCCACTGATCACGACGATGATGATAATGATTATGATGATGATGATGATGATGATGATGATGATGATGATTGATGATGATGATGATGATGATGATGATGATGATGATGATGATGATGATGATGATTGATGATGATGATGATGATGATTGATGATGATGATGATGATGATGATGATGATGATGATGATTGATGATGATGATGACGATGACGATGACGATGACGATGACGATGACGATGACGATGACGATGACGATGGACGATGACGATGACGATGACGATGACGATGACGATGACGATGGACGATGACGATGACGATGACGATGACGATGACGATGATGACGATGATGATGATGATGATGATCTTGATGATGATGATGATGATGACGATAATGATAATGATTATGATGATGAGGACGACGATGATGATGATGATGATGATGATGACCGTGAGGTTGGTGACGACGACGACGACGACGACGATGATTATGATGATGATGATGATTTCGATCGATGCGGTCGACAACGACCATTTACAACGTCAGGTCTCCTAAAAATACTGCAACTTATTGGAATGGTGTCATGGCGGTACGAGAAAATGCAGCAAATTCTCCTCTAAATTCGGATTATAAAAATAAGTTTTGCATTTTTATATTCTTGTATTTAATGCATTCGCCGTAAAATGTTTACAATGGAATTCATGTAATGATAAGCGCTTTACATCTTTTTACACAGCATTTGTAATCTGTAATCAAATGTTTTACTGCTTTACACAGCATCTGTAATTTGTAATAAAATGTTTTAATGCTTTAAACAGCATTTGTAATCTGTAATAAAACATCTGTAATAAATTACAAAATCTGTAATTTGTAATAAAATGTTTTAATGCTTTAAACAGCATTTGTAATCTGTAATCAAATGTTTTAATGCTTTAAACAGCATTTGTAATCTGTAATCAAATGTTTTACTGCTTTACACAGCATCTGTAATTTGTAATAAAATGTTTTACTGCTTTACATATCATATGTAATCTATAACAAATCTGTAATAAAATTGTTTATTAGAATTCGCTACGTAATAAAAGTGATCTTAACGCTAAACCACCACAAATAAAATCTTCCTTCACATTTTTTGACGACATCAAAGAAACAGTTTTTCTTTCAAGAAATCCCACGTTTGGAAGTAAAAGTAAATTATAAAAATTAAAGATTATAACAACAACAATAACATTAATTAATAATAATAATAATAATAATAATAATAATAATAATAATAATGATAATGATGATGATGATGATGATAATAATATAATAATAATAATAATAATAATAATAATAATAATAATAATAATAATAATAATAATAATAATAATAATAATATAATAATAATAATAATAATAATAATAATAATAATAATAATAATAATAATAATAATATCATTATCAATAATAATGATAATCCTTCCCATAAAAAGGGAATCTCAGGAGAACACCGGTTGTAAAGTTGACCACCCAGGAGCTGAAATGCATTGTAATGACAAATTTCAACATTTCCTCGTCAAATAATTCTTAATCTCTTTTTGTTTATTTTGTTTTTATAATTTATTACATAAAAGTCAGAACTGATTTATCCAGAAGGTCAGTCAGACCAACGAAATTGTATTTTATTAAAATTATTAATTGCAGAATATTAAAATTAAATATTAGATTATTATTGAAAATTAGAAATTTTATGCGAACATACGATGAGAATTCTTTCCTGTAAAGTTCAAGATATCCTGATTTCGGATGGACTCATTAATATTCATCAAGGCTGATTAATATTCATGCTGCGATTCTTTCGTCAAGGAACATCTATGAGAGGAAGTTGTCTGGAGCATGCCAATGTCGATTTCACACGCACAACTTCACTCGAACCACGCACACTTCGTAAGGTGTGTACAAAGCAATTGCCGGCGATCAAAATTAGAAAATTGTCACCTCACCCGTCACGATGACGTCATCAGTGATGAATCATCGGTGAGGCATTCAACTCATCTCCTCTCAAGTTGATCACGTGACCTAAACCGCCCGAAAGACTTCTGGTATGACCATGGATGACCTTGGACAGCTTCACGTACGACGGCAGAGTTGGTCGTTTGTAAAAGTCTCGTTCAATGGCTGCGATGGAAGTTTATTTTCTTGGCGGGGATCGTAAAAATTGGCAATAATTCTCGGCATTAATTCCCTTAAAATTTCCTCCATTTTCGTCGGAATTTCCACTCTGCTCCGTCGCTTTATCGCCGGCTAGAAAATCCGTCCTAAACGCTTTCGCATATCCGGGAATCCCAAGCTCGTAGCACCGAAACCAATTTCAATTTCGATTAAAAGGAAGCATAAAGCTCTCTCGATCCGGTTAAATGGTTCGTTCGGCGCTCGTTATCGAGGAATTCGGAGGCAAACATCGACCCGAGACTGCTTGAAACTCTTGAACCTCTTTTAGTAGGCCATTCACCGTGAAACACGAACAGATATCAGGAATACCAGGAATGGATTGAGCCATTGCTGTGATTGCTGTGATTGCAACAATTCGAATGTGTTTATGTTTGAAATTTGTTTGAATTCTTCGTGCAGTGGTCTCCTTGATGTTTACAGAAACGATTAACGATTTAAATGTCTCGCTCGAATTGGAACAGTTAACGGAGGATTATTGCACTGATTGATGGGATGTAAAGATGTGAGGTGTGTGAGTTTTACGGTTGAAATAGATTGACGGCCTGTGATTGGTGGTTGAAATTGATTGACGGCCTATGATTGAAAAATTGATTGATGGTCTGTAATTGATGGTTGGTAATTGATTGATGGTCTGCAATTGATGGTTGAAATTGATTGATAGCTTGTGATTGGCGATTGGCAATCGAAGGTCGATGGAGCAACTTTGTGTCGGAGACGTCATGCGTTGAATGGAATCGAAGGGAGAATATTTTTCCATCTGAGATGACAAGCCGAATGAATGATGTGCCTCATGTCAAAGAAATTAACTTGCTCAATTTCGTATTTCTTAGACTGACGTTATTTTTTTTTTTTAATTAATAATCCTTTCGATCACCATTAATTAATGTTTATTTACTGAAAATACATCTGTTTTTTAAATGAAGATTTATAATTTAAAATAGAAATTTATTTTTAAAAATGCACTTTTTTTTATAATTTAAAAACATTAATTTTATAAATTTAATTTTCTTCGTAGATTTGTTTTTCGTTGCAGTGTAAAATTCAATTTATGGACGTAATTAAATAAATAAACTTATTCAATTAATGCATTATATAATGACGTAGTATTATAAATTTTAATAAATTTACTATCAATATTGAAATAAATATTAATTGATAATATTAATTGATAATATTATTTATTATTATTATTATTAATTTAAAAAATTTTCACATCACCATAAATAACAAATGGTTAATTAACGTTCCCCGAGGCTTTAAATAAAAAAAGTTAAAAAAAGCGTTTCGATTACATCCTGGAGGTGCAAAAATAAATGAAGCTTTGAGAAGATTTCAAAATGAAAAATCGTCATCGTCATCATCACCATCGTAAAAGTCATCATCATCATCATCATCATCATCATCACCAACATCATCATCATCATCATAATCATCATAGGTTGTCGTCATCACTATCAGAGAGAAAAAAATTACACGATTTGAAGATATTAATCTCCGAAAAAAACACTGAACAATAATAAGAATTAAATATAAAATGAAAAATATTAACAACAAAAACAGCATCCAGAATGCGATGGGTTAAGTTTGCACTGCTAATAAGTAAGATTAATTAAGTGGGCGTGCCCATCCCATTAAACAGCCATTAGGGCAGCCAATAAATAGCGGGCTTCAAATAAATACCATCCTAGCTTAAAATAGATCATTCATTTCCATTTGCACGACTAAACTTGGATTAGAAAGAAATCGATATTAAAAAGTCGTTTGTTTCTGGAATTTCAGGGATTTCAAAAATAGATTGGAATTTTTTCATTTGTTTAGAAGATGGTTTCAGTTTTTCAGAAAAAATGTTTATTATTTGTTATATTAAATAGTTATTATTTAATTAATCAATTTGTTTATTTAACATTTATTCAATTTTATTAGATATTATTTTATGTATTTAAATTATTTATTCAATAGTTATTTAATTAACAATTGCTTTGCTTAAGATAGCTTTCGTTCAATTTATTTATTTACATTTTTTAAATTACTATG
The DNA here is from genome assembly GCA_021613335.1 of Whitmania pigra. Taxonomy (NCBI): domain Eukaryota; kingdom Metazoa; phylum Annelida; class Clitellata; order Hirudinida; family Haemopidae; genus Whitmania; species Whitmania pigra. The sequence continues at coordinate 107,711 of JAJTWR010000296.1, read as the reverse complement.
TTGTCTCCTTTAGAATCTCTGGAGTCGCATATTTTTTAAACTGTAATATTAATTATAATAATTACTTTTTCATTCAATTATTTGCGATTAATAATTTTTTTATTATTTATCCATGTGTTGATTATTATCAGCCGGATAAACCAAAAACACACAAAGCGCTTCAAAAATTGCAATTACTTAAAAATCTTTTGAAATCACAAAAGTTTTAACAAAAAGTCCTTGAAAACATTTTTCTCGAAAAATATGAACAATCATCAAGATAATGAAATGCAAACAAAAATGCATGTAAATATTTAATAATCAATAAATAAATCATAAATAAATGACAATCGATTAAAGAGTAAATAACAACCAAATAATAATAATAATAATAAAAATATTTTTATCATAATAATTATTAACCAACGTTGACTTTCAATTAACATAAATCAATATTAATCACAGTCAAACTCACCAGCACGGACGAGACAAGACAGAAAGCTAACAAAACGACAGATGGCGAGGATTCCAGTCATTCCAGGAGCTGAAAAAATTCTCAACTGCTCCCTGTTATTTCCACCGGTGAATGGTAAAATAAAATGGAACTCAGGGAAAGTCCCGAGGTAGCAGCGGACCTTTTGCTAATGAAGACGATGAGGACGAAGACGATGATGATGATAATGATGCGAATGATGATGATGATGATGATTATGATGATGATAATGATGACTGCAATACATTGTTCCTGATTATCGCCACTGGAAGGACGTCGATGGATGGAGATGTATGGAAACGTACGTGTCTCGATGAGTGAATGGCGCTTTTATAGGCTCTCTGTTTATGCGGCCACCACGAGTTTTGTGCATGTTGGTTGTTGTAATGACAAGGATTTTCATTACTGCACGTTCATTATGAGCTATTTTTTAAGTATATTTATGAGTTATTTATGATAATTGAAATATTAAGATAAAATAACTCACATACATACACATATGTATGTATATATATACATATAAATACATATATATTGTACCCAATATACATACATATGTTATATAATTTACAATGTTCATACATCATTACAACTATATAATTTAACACATTTATATTCATTAAACTATTAGAACAATTCGAAAACATTGCTTCAAGAAAAATATTACCTAAGCTGGCCACCGCTGGGATAAACAAGTTTTCACAGGAATGTTATTAAAAGCCTCCCCATAAACCATCATTTCTTTTCGAGGGTAGGTGGGTGGGTGGTTGTGGTTGTGGCTCGAGTGGGCGGTAATTTGTGAGGGTTCGAAGAACGTTCTCCATCATTTTGTCGGCCGCTAATGGCCCAATTGAGAACGTACTTTTACCTGAGAGTTAGGCTTGTTCGTGCAATGGCTTTTCAACGGTTACTCAATTATTTACTAATTGTTATCGATTAATATTTTTTTGTTGTTTGCTTGTTTTAATACGTTGTTATTATTGTTCAAGTTATTATTGAGATAATTTATTTAATTGTTTAATTTATTTAATTGTTTAATTTATTTAATTGTTTAGTTTATTTAATTATTTAATAATAATTATTTAATACTCCTATTTGAATAGATTTCTAGTCATTATCCAGAGAAAATGGAGATTGTGTTTGAAGAGACTAAATAACCTGTCGGGAATCCTACAAACCACTTAATTGAATCTTTCCGTTTGTTTCGCCTGTGGAATTAATTTGCCTTAAATTCACTTTTATACCTGGATGATGAGATCGAGAAGCCGTGTTCCGAGGGGTAGGCCATAAAGAAGAGTTAGTCGACAAAGTCTTCTTGTTATGGAAGACTGTTCTTGAGCTAAGCTGGACATCCCCTGAATAATCCTGTCTTCCTCTCAACAATTTCTCCAACAGATTAAGGACCGATCCAATTTACAGGGATGGATGGATGGATTTCCAGATGATTGAGGTGTAGACATTTCACTAAGCTGCTCATGCGTTTAGCATTCCGCCTCTGAGGGACCAGTACTCGTACATGAGACTGAAGCCGCCCAATTAGGGAAGCATAGAGACAGTTATGCAGAGTGACATACAATTACTTGTAAAAACTGCCAGACATACTGTATGACCTTCAAACACTCCATTAGGATGGTAATTCCACAGGAGGCCAACTAAAATGCCCCGGTGGAAACGATCGCCGAATGTTCGACTTTTACAATCGTTCGGCATTGTTGACTTTCCAGTGAAATTGTTTTGTCGAATGTTTCGTGTTTTAATTTTAAAGAAATATTATTTTATCTAATTAAAATTCATTGTATTGATTGTATTTTATTTAATTGTTCAATTAATGTAATATTTTGAACCTTTTTAAAAAACGATTATTTTTTAATTAATTTAATTTGAATAAATTAATTTGAATTATATTTAATTTTTAAAACCATTTGATAAATGATTATTTATATGAGACGAGAAAAGTAGAAGTACAGGTTAATTATAAAGGGATCAAGATTCGAATCATGGCGTTGATTAATGGCCCCAAACTCCGCTGATTGTTTGATTGGTGGCATGATTATTATTTTTCGTAATAATAACAATATTATTATTAATAGATTAATATATTATTATTATTTCTTTAGTTTATTATTATTATGAGTTTGTATATTTAGTTTAATAAATAATCCATTAAATTGTCTATAAATTTTGATAATTGTTTTTAAAATTTAATCTGTCTCAAATGTTATTTTTAAATTATATTCGCTAACTGAAATAATTTGGTTGATACAATTAAATACGTATGAGATCACACATTCATATTATTTTTATGGATTCCCAAAAAAATTTCTTTGAATTCTATTAATACATCGACAACTATTACAATGAACGTAACAGTACAAAGAAAATACAATAATTATTAAATATTAAATAACTGCGAATCAAATATTTACGTTGGTAATAATTACTGAGCAAGAAATTTATATTTTCATCCTTATCTAGAATCGCCTGTAAGCATTTTGTGCTTTTAAATAAATTATCCCCGTAAAAGATTAGAAAATAATGTGGATTAATAAGCTGGAATATTAGATTCATCATTCCTCTGTTAGGATGGAACACATTAATATTCAAATAATAAATAATGATTTGTTTGTGACTGTTTGAAATTTGTTAATAAGTCATCTATAATTCATTCATAAATTACTCTTAATTCATCCATAACTATATAATTTTGTAATTTACTCATAATTAATTTAAAAATTATCCTCAATCCATCCATAATCCATCCGTAATTCATTCGTAATTATAACACAATCCATTCATAATTCATTCATAATCCATTCATAATTAATCCGCAATCCATCCATAATTCATTCATAACATATTTAGAGAGATCATCTACGACGGCGATATTAAGGCAGGATTTATGCCTGGTCAGAAAATCCTGGCATTTTATAAAATAATGCAAATAAAAGATTTTAATATAACTTCCGCCGCCACAACATGGCAAATGCAATTGTTTCATAATTTTTTGATTTTTGTAGCACAAATTAATTACAAAGTAATTTATTTTTAATGTAACAGAGTGACAAATATTGATATTAATTTTATTTCAAGAAGTTTTACCTTAAAAATTGGAAAGATAATAAACATATTTGTAACACTTTCTGGGCATTTAATAATTAACAATTATTATGATTAATAAATAATAATTCATAATTATTAACGATCATAATTATTTATCATAGAAACTAGCATCGAGCAACAATTGAATTTGTTTTGAAATTAGATTTTAAAAATCTTTTTTTTTCTCAGTCATAAAAAAATGAACTTGTCAAGGAAATCAAAGGCGTCTCCATGGAGATGAATATTTGCACGAAATGACGTCGCCAATGGAAAAGAAATGGAAAACTTTCTAAAACGGCGGGCGGCTTTTCCAGACTCGGCGATGAAGACGACTACGACGATGACTGCAGTAATGATGATGATGATCATCATCATCATCGCTTGTAAGTCAAAATGGAGGCATATCGCCGGCCAATGCGGACGGAGTGGACAGACGTGGATTTACGATGACGATGATGATGATGATAATGATGGTGATGATGATGATGATGATGATGATGATGATGATGATGATGATGATGATGATTGATGATGATGATGATGATGATGTGATGATGATGATGATGATGATGATGATGATGATGATGATGATGATGATGATGATGATGATGATGATGATGATGATGATGATGATGATGATGATGATGATGATGATGATGATGATGATGATGATGATGATGATGATGATGATGATGATGTCTATGCCAATAATGGAATGATGATGACGATGATACCTATAGCAATAATGGCACGATGATGACGATGACGATGATGTTGATGATGATGTTTATATTACGACTAAGAGGACGATGGCGATGATATCAGTGCTAGTGAAAGCATGCGTTTGGGAGCCTTAATTTGGTTTGACGCACGTCAATCTGATAAGCAGACGTTTCTCCATAAAAGTTGAACTCCTACCTGCTTCTTCCCTCCTTTTCTCAATCAAACGAATTTATTGGAACCGCGATTTCGATTCAGTACTCGAGTATTTTGATCTTTAAATTTAAGAATTAAAGAATTTAAAATTTAAAAAATTTTAGAAAATTGTCTACATGTTTATATTTGATAAGTTATTCAGTTTACTTTTTACTTTTTTTTCAAAAACAAAAATTGTGGAAAATCTTCTAAATTTATTATTAAATTAATATCTATATTTAATTAACCCATCCAAATGGTCCACGTTATGAAAGAGGTCTGATGGATGGCCATGAACTTGATAAGCACTGACCAATAATCATTTAAGACGGAAATATCTCCCGGGTCCCATTAGCACCGACCAGTGTGGAAAAGGAAGAGATAACTGAGAATAAGTCTGATTTATGATTTCTCAGACGAGTTAAACACACTGCCTGAGTCAAGATGGATGAAATGAACTTATTATTCCTGATTTATTGTTTTGAACGTTTTTAAAAAAATATCTTTTTACGCCAAATTAATTTCTATTTAATCACCTTTTGTACGAATTTTCACTCGACAGAATCCCCATCCGACTCAAAAATGAGGCTCTAGTTTTCAGAACTTTATCGACATTACGCACACAATGAGAAAGTGCTTTCCAACAATGGAGCTGTTAATGTCTCTCATGAATATTTATTAAGCAAATCACGTGATCATAAAGGCCACAAAATAAACGTAATGAAAACAAGAGCTTGCAATCTGCAAACTGTCTTTCTTTTTTTTACAAAAAAAAAACCCATTTATTTACAATAATTTGAGAAAATTGTAATTTTATTTTCAAAAGAGAAGCAATCTTATTTTCAGTAATTCTTGGAAGCCTTCAACAAGTAACAACGGAGCTAAGGAATGAAATTGAAACACCTTCTTTACGTTGAAAAAAAAACTTGACGCAACAACTGAACAAAGAACGAACCATCTCGGGTTTTAAAAGCAGACACCCGCCAAACAAGGATGTTGGCGCCGAGGAATCTCAACTTTTCCACTCAACTATTCGAAACTTTTCACTATTCCTTACAAACACCTGGCGCTCGAAACTAAACTTATCTTCAACTCGGCAAGTTTTAATCTCGTGCAGAGAAGGACGTGGAATGATGGATGGTTTGACGGATGATTTCATCGCTGGAATGAAATTGAGGGGGCATCAGACAGATGATCATTCAGTTGAAAAGAGGGAGTGATGGATACCCCGGCTATCGGCCGAGCGCTCCGAAGGTTGGATCAATTGGCAACTTCCTCCATCCATCCATGCACGGAATTTCAACGCCTGGTTCTGACTGATTCAGATTTGTGAAGATTTTATGATCATTTCTTATGCGTAATTCATCCAATCTGAATATTTTCATAAATAATTAATTACCGATGAATTACTTTTAATAAAATCAGGATAATGATCAGGCTAGATGAAAGCAGACTTAACGTGAAGCAATGGGTTTGAATGCTGACGTGGTTATGAATAATTCCAGCGAAAGAAAAAGCACATCCAGTTATTTACTTTCATTGCAATCCACTTACGCATTTAAAGCCACAACGAGAGAACCAATAAACGGGATTGAAATATTTAATGCAAACTTTGAATGCTTCAAAATAATAAATAAATAAATAAATAAATAAATAAATAAATAAATAAATAAATAAACAAATAAATAAATAAACAAAGAAACAAACCAAAACAACGTTGTTATTGACGATCGGTGGGGACGCAAATAACTGAGGAAGCTCTATTGAGACTCTGTGCATATTTTTATGTAATTCTTAGTTGAAAGGCCTCCATTGATGTGCTGCTTTTCGCCGTGGGCGTCAGAGTGTAACGCGATTCGGTTCACAATCCGACATTCGATCGCTCCGTGAACATGCCCGAGGATGAAATCTCTCTGATGTCTGTTGGATGCTGCAAACAACATTTCACATCGAACACCTTAACAATCGCAAAACAACATTTCACATCGAACACCTTAACAATCGCAAACAACATTTCACATCGAACACCTTAACAATCGCAATACGGCGGGATCAGAATGAAATCAATTCACAGACTCACAACTGAATTTGAAGATGAAGCTTCGAATTTTAAAATTCAAAACAAGCCCGCGTGACTGGTCTTTAAATGAATGAATTTGTTTTTATTAATATTTTGTCCAGCATAGGAGATGATGGAATGAATGGGCAGAATGAACCACAACGACGACAACGACGACGACGACGACAACAACAACATGACATTCAGTATCCTGTGCTTCTAGAAAATGTTTGCTCCCCATCTAATGGCGCCTTTGGAGAGCGCTACTTTATCACGCTTTCATTCCATCCAAAGCTATTCCTCCATTCCATCCAAAACTACTTCTTCAATTCTTCTCTCCATCCATCACGCGGTCAAATTTCTTCGCCTCCGAACGTGTCCGAGGCGAGCGCCCTCTTCCGATTCTCCTCTTAGTTTTTAAAAGTGAATTCAAATTCAAATTAAAAAAATGATCGATGATTAAGCAAATATTAAAATGTTTACATGTTAGAGCGCAAACACCCAAAAAAATAATTAAATTTAAAAAATGTGGTAGCCAATATTTTAAAGTAATTTTTCATAAATAGTTATTTTTGTGAAAAATTACCATTATCTACGACCAGCCATTCATCCACAAATCACTCATTCACTCTCAGGCAGAAGTGAGATTCAACAATGAATGGCGTCATTCATGTCATGGGAATGGCAGATAAAGAGGTGGATATCTTTGTGGACTTATTGTAGATGAACTCATTCAATCATCATTATCCAGGATTTTTACTGTCTCTTCTTGTGCTAGATGCTTACATAAAATATTTAAATTTGTAATTTAATTATATCAAATACATCAATTAAATGATGTTAGAAACGCATGTATGTCTTAATTATTTTGTTGGAGTTAGTCTAAAATAAAATAAAAAATATCCTTAACCTCATTCAGTAAAACATTCAAAGAATGCTTCTTAGAATTATCAGTCTTAAAAGTTAACATCTAGTAATTTAAAAAATTTTTATTTTTTAAAAATTACGAAGTTAATATCATCTTCAAAATGACATCCCTGGTTTAAATAATAAAAATAAATTAACAAACTATTCAGTACATCTTCAGCTAAAACTAAAACAACAACTTATCTTAACCACAATCTTTCATAGATTACAAATCACCTTTAAATGTTTTTAAAAGCATGAGAGTTTTATTTATAAAAAAAACAGAAAATAAATACACATTATTCGATTGCAATCGATGAGCATTTTTTTTAATTCTTCGATCGTTGAGTGGTGAAGACGGAAATGGCACTGGATTTGTGACATGAACACGTGCTTCGTGAAGGTGTTAGCTGGAAAACGGAAAGTAAAAAAAATAAAATCGAAAAAATCCGATCTGAGAAGCAAAATGTTTAATTTTAATGAAATACAAAATTGATATTGGATTTAATAAGAAAAATAATATTATAAAACAAAAGTCTAATTTATTTAAATTTACTCGCATATTTAGAGGCATATTTCTCGTGCAAGTTGAATCCAATCATTCATTTCTGCATGATTTGCTACCAGCTGGAGACCGATAAATTATGAAAATAATTTATAAAGGATATTTAAAAAATAATAATTTGTTACAATAAGTTTAAGCCTTATAATTCATAACAACATTAGTAATAATAATATTATTATTTTTAATAATCGTCATCATCATCATCATCATCGGCATCACTGACATTTCCTTCACAAGTCATTCCGCACCTTCGTTCAACTTTAACGGAAGCTCAGAGTTTCATGTTTTTTGAATTTAAATTTTTTGAAAGGAGCAACTAATTTGTTGCTCGTATTTCGGAAATTAGGATTCATTTGTCCAATTCTTTTCCGCTAATCAGCTTTAATTCAATTTTCAGAATAAATTCTCTAAAATGTTGAAAACAAATCCCTAAAAGTCGAATGTTTCAACGGAGATAAAATTCTCATTTCGTTGGCAATCCTCCCACAGGCTAATAATACTTTTCACCGAAATCCTTGGGTTCTGTCTTCAAATCTCTGCAGGTTGCATGTTCAACAAACAGCTTTAAAACAGCCTGGCATGTGACGTCATCAAATGACATGACTTTTCAGACGCATAATTTTTGCGTCATCATTCTAAATGTTAATTTGACGTCACCAAATTATTGCTTATCAAGCAAACAAATTCAAGAAAGTCTTTCGAGCAAACATTCTCTGGGCAAGTTTTTTTTTTATGAAATTTTATTTATGAAACATAATTATTTCACTTGAAGTGATAGCTTTCGTGGAGAGGGAAATTATTTGGGTGTTGTTTATACTTTGGAAACGATGTTATGAAACTTTTATCAGGTCTAAAAAGGGGTCTAATTTTCGACCTCTGATGTGCAACGTCATTTGGTATTCAGCTTATTTTAGCTGATCTCATTGCTTCCTTAAAAAAACGAACAAAAAATGAATTAAATACTAATTAAATTGCAGCTTTAAATTGTAATCCACAAATTTAATTGAAGTATTTGAAAACCTAAAAATTACATTTTGAAAGCACGTCACTAAAATTTTATTCAAGAAAATAATCAAATAAATTCAGAATCAGAAAAAGGGGGAAAATATTTTTGTGAGATGTGAAAATAAGAATTTTTGCAGTAAATATATTTTTATTCAGATTAAGTGGGTTGCTATGAAGCTGAGCACACAGAATCAGGTGTTAGGTAAATGAATGTGTTTGTTATAAAAACTCCTTTTCAGCGTGATAATAGTTTTGTAAAGGTTTCTGATTTGGTGATCTTTTAAGTTTTTTTTTTTTTAGTGAAGACAGAATTAAAAATGAAGATTGAAAACTTTCATCCTGGAATGAAACGGATTAAGAACTACTTTTGATGCAAACAGTAAGATAACAAGACTCTAATGGATTCTTCTGGAACGTTGAGTAGCCATTGAGAGGAAAGATTACATCTGAAAATGGTCGAAAAATCTCCATACATTTCTTGATTAGAATGCTTAGAATCTCGACAAAACGTCAACCTGATGGACAAAGCACATGTCCGGAATTAAGTCAGACCACGTCTGCTGAGCAGTTACTGCGTTAACACTTGCAATTATTTTATGCAGTTATTATGGATTTTCAGTTTACAGCACATGTTTTTCCATCTCAGAAAATATACTTCTTGAAATAATATCTACAGAACGTAGGATTTAATTTCTGACATAGGAAGCTGTCAATGAAGCCTACTTCACATTCAATAATAACTTGAATTAGAAAGGGTGAATTTTTTCCATTCACTCCCCATTCTGGTTGTTCAGTTAAATTCAAAGATTGTTTAATAGCTGAAGATCTACTAAATAATTTGCAAGTCTAGTTTTATTATTTAAGAGTAGGTATGTCGTTTTGGAAATGTTTTATTAACGTCCGTTGCATATCTAGATAATTAGGACGGTGTTCCCGCAGCGGGGTAGATATCGTTTTGGGGAGAATACATCTCCTTATTTGGCAATATTAAAGATTTTTAAGGTATAAGATTATAACTTTAAGATTGACAAGCAACAAAGATGACATCAGCAGATTTTGAAAATTTTCTATTTAGAAAGATTAAACGCGTAGAACAGCTTAACAACTTTCCAGTCAAGAATAAGTTGACATGCGAGGATTGATTGAGTGAATGATTAAAACTTTAGTTTAAAGTAAATTTTTTTTAAACTAAAACTAAAATGTGCATTAAAATGTTAAATAGTAATTGTAATAAAATATTATATCTCATATTGAGTTAACGTGTCTTTTCTAAATTCAAGTTCATTTTTAATCAAAGTCATGTGTTTATTTTGGAGTTCTGTCTAAAAGTAGGCGTTCGCCGCGTTTATACAAACCCATTATATAATTATTTTGACAGATCGATTACTAGAAATTATAAATTTAAGACAATAGCGAAGTTGGCAGGAACTTAACTAATGATCGGAGCCTTCGCTTCGGAACCATAAAGATGACAAAATATAATTTAGAAAATAAGTTAATAAATTCCTATCAAAGTTCTAAAAATTTATACTTTAACTAAAGTTTTGTCTGCTTTTTTTATTCTTTTCTATTAAAAGATATTGTTTGAGTCTGCAATTTCCCTGAACATTTACAGCCATCACCATCAGAATGTCCTCTAATAAACAGTCAGTGTTTTTGGTAAATCAATTGCTGAAAGTTGACTGGAAGCTTGGAGGTTAGATATGCACCTAACATATTGAGTTAGTTTCATTTTACAGAAAAAACTAAAAGGTAAACTAAAAACTAAAGGTAAAAAGATTCTTGTTTATAAATATAATCACCTCAATTTTGAATGCTTATGATTCAGATTTGAGAATTCTAACAAAAAGATGTAGTAATGGTAATATCTATATTAACCTGCAAGCTATAAATTGATTTACTGATGAAAAGGTTTACAACAAATGCATTCTTATTTTGCCAATATTTAATTGTGTTAAATAAAATAATCACATTACTATTATTATCATTTATCTTGTTGAATTCAATTAACTGCTTAAAATAATGCATAAAGCTTATTGATCAATTGGCTTTTAAAATATGTCACCACAATTTTTTAGACCAGACTATTTTAACTTCATAGAAAATAATACTTCTAATGTTAACTTTGTGAAGCATTTGAATTTATTCTTTATGATTTTATTCCAGTGACTGTTTCCAGCAGTGAAGTTCACAAAGTTGGATCGACATTTGTTGATGTGAGTCTATCACCATAGCTCCATTTACTGATGAATTGCGATTAAATTAGAGATTCTATTGTAATTTATATAAACTGAAGCATTTCATTGTTATTTTATAAATTGCTATCGATTTTGTTAATTTTTTTTAGCTCAGTCTGACCCTAAACAAGGATGGAAAAACCGAGACAGTGTTTCTAGGTGCTTTGTTTATTCACCATTTACTTTAAAATTTGAATTTATTTTAGTTACAATGATTCTAAATATTCAATACTTTTTGAAACACCAGAACTAACATTGTCACAATTTTACAATCTGCTCCATGAGCTTGAAAAAGCAAAAGTCGTAATGGACCAATACAACAGGTAAAGCGTCCGTGACAGCTCTCTTTCAGATTGATTATAATTCAATAAAAACAACTTTTGCTTACATTTAATTATATTTTCAATTCCACTCAAATATTTTGGTAATACTTTATTAAAATGGTTACGCGTATCTGCGGATCTTCAAAAAAAGTACTTCTCTCGACCCGTCGGTACTAAGCTGTTGCAAAACAATTTCTTCCTAACGTTCTAGATATTCGACTGACTTGCAGAGTCAAAATACATTAAAAAGATAAGTTACAAAAGGTTTTAAATATGAGAACACACAAAACATTTAATACTTGAAAAGAGTCGAAGAACAAAAATTAAAATGGATGGAAACAGCCGTCGGCGTTCGACACGCCACCAAAAGTTCTAAAAGTTATAGGATATGGAGAACTGGTTGCTGTATCTGAAGTCCTCTATAGGATGGTTAGTGTAGGCGACTTGGTTTGCAAATCCTGGCTGCTTTTGGTAGCATGTGCTTCCAAAGTTCCTCTGGGAATCCACGACGTTTGACTGTCGGATAAAGTCGCTGGACGACGAATTAGTGAGTTGGAAGGAATAGCTTTGAGGGAAAGATTGAAGCATGCACTGAATATCTGGAAGCTTTTGCCGGAAGTTAGGCTTGGAATGGTACGGGTTACCTTCGTGTTGCTGATTTGTGTTGCCGATTCCAATGGTATGGTGCAGAACTTCGGTCGGAATGGTGCCGTTAAAGGTTTCAAAGGGGGGGAGAAAGGCGTTTTCGACTGGTTTTTTGTGCGGTGAAATAACCTTCTGAGTGAACATGTTGGACGGAATCCTTTTCATTGGCACGACGATAGCAGTTGGAATGACTGGATGTTGTTCTGTCGGAATTGCACCAGCGACTTGTTTTGAACCAGCACCAACCATCTTCCAGGTAGAATCTCCTCTTGGGAGGCTGGCAGCTTCGCGTTCCCGAGATTGTTGTCCGGTATTTGTAGCAGAACTGCGATCGGTGATGACTTCTTGACTAGGAATTAAGGATTGTTCGTGACTCGAATGGTCCGTTTTAGCACCAAAATATTCACCATCACTCGATTGCCAGTTTCCCGCGAGACCGGCTTCTTGCATTGTCGACAATTCATAAGAAAACTCGCAGAGACCTCGTTGCTGGTGTCTCCACAAGTTGTCTCTCGTCTTGAAGCTCTTTCCACATCGACACTTAAGAGGGCCGAGGTCGGAATGATTCCTTTCAGGAAGTTTCACAAGCTGTTCCATCCGTTTGTGAATGTTGCCCTTGTTCAAGTGGACTTTCAACCTGAAACTAGTGTTGCATTCGACGCAATGTTGTGGACGGTCTGCAACTTGGTCGGATGAGTTGCTCTCGAAAGATTTGCCACACTGGATGCAGCTTAAGTTTTCCACCTGTTCAGCACTGCCATACGCATTATTCTGCCCCATTCCAAAATTGTGGTACATGGAGTTGTTTTCGGAAACCAAAGGTTCGCTATTGGCGCAATGCTGAGAACAGGGTTGACTGACAACAGTTTGATGGGAATAAAAGCTTGAATTCTGCTCCATCTTAACGTATTTATGAGAGTTTTGTGCGCTTTTTGGGGGGAATGTTTCCTGTGAATCTTTATCCAAAGCTTCGCAACTTGACTCCTTTCTTTCCTGGCGATCGAGTTTGATTTTCTTGCTATCAATTTTCAAGTCCGATCCCGGACTCTTTTTCAAGTAGTTTTTCACGCAAGCCTTACTCCTGTTTTCGTGATGCCAGAGACATTCACTTGTTTTGAAGGCCTTGTTGCACCTCAGACACACGTAAGGTCGTAGGTCAGAATGTGTCCTTTCGTGGGCCCTAACCGCTGTTGAGTCTTTAAATCTCTTGCCGCAGATTTTGCAATCTTCTTTCATTTCCGAGGTGTGGACAAAGAGGTTGTGCTTCTTGAGATGGTACCTCTCCTTGAAGCCAATGCTGCAAATATTGCAAACAAACGGCCTTTCATTTGAATGAGTTCTGATGTGGTTCTTGTAATTGGAATTCTGAGCGAATGTTTTCAAACAAATCTTGCAAGTCCAGCTGGCAGCTTTATTGTTTCCTTTAGCTTTTGTTCGCTCGATAGGACAGATTCCTTGGCTCTTAAATTCCTGTACAATTAGCTGGGCACTGTTTGACTCTCCGCCCGCATTTGGAAGGTTGTGCAGAGACACGTGCATACTCAAATATTTCTCGCTCGTAAAACTTTTATTGCAGTAAGAACAAACAAAGACTCTACTGATCGAGTTCGTAGAGGAAAGATCCTGGTTTGTCGAGGAAGACTCACTCTGGGCGCTGCTTTCGTCAGATTCGAATCTGCCTGGCTGGGACTGACTAGTTCGGTACGCGTAATACTGTCTGTTGGTCGATGCAACTTTAGAAGGATGATCAATGTAGTTGTTGAAAAGAGGAGATCCAACATCTTCTTCAAAGAAGTTTGATTGTCTGAACTTTTCGTCCGTGGCAGTGGATTCAAAAGCAGTTGAAAAGTTAACATCTGGAAAGTGTTTATCATTTTCTTTCGAGTCGAAATCGTACATGCAGTTGTCTCCGGGAAAGAATTCACACTGAATGTCAAATGCCGAATAATTCAAAGTCTCAGACGTCAAATCCATGTCAATGGCTTTACAAATACGTTTGCGAGTCTGCAGAAGTTCAATAGTTGTAGTTGTTTGAACCTTCCAAGATCGTTCATTAATTCTGCAAACAAAACATTTGAGATTGTCATTGAACTCCTCAACAGCTAATAAACATATAAGAAGTAATTTCAATTAAAAATTTCATAAATAAAACTAAATTGAAAACGGACGCACAGATGAAGCCGATCTCATCAACGTCAGACCGCTTTGAAAACAACGTCATTACGAAACAATGTTTCAAATGCTTCTCACACGTTGAAATGTTATTGCTCTCATTAAACCGCACTGAAAGACGGCCAGTCTAATCTTCCCCTAAGGACGCCCGAGGCAACAAAAAGGGCTCGTGTCCAATTGTGTCAGCTCGTTACCTATCATTGAAACCCCTCATCATACCTAAGAGTCGATAACTGCCTTTGGAATGGGGAGATTCAACTCCAGAGAGGTAGAAAAGAATGAGAGGGTGTGGCCCCGAACATGAATGGAGTTCCATCGATAGACATCTATCCCTGTGCGTCCGTCAAATAAGCTCCGACCACATTGACTCGCATTATTTTGAGACAATAGGAATCTTCCTTTAATCTTTTCCTTAACAACTGTCAGTTGTCCATCTTTCCTGCATTCCACCGATGTCCTTTGATCCTTTGAAGGTAACGGTAAGAACACCCCCGGAGTTAATCGCGCGCTAAAGTGCTCTGAAATTGATTCGCCGGTAGGAGTTGAAATTTGAAATTTGAATTTAAGCGCAGCAGACGATCATTGACCAATGGCGTGGATGCTCGGGAATATTTGAATCGCGTAAATAATTGCTGACTACTTTAATGTTTGAGAACCGATCAAAACGATTAAATTAAATTTAGTTTTTAAAATTTTGTTTAAGTTTTAATTTAACGTTATTTAAAATTATTGTTAGTTAAAACATCGTAACTAATATTAACAGCATCTTACAATCAATTAATGTTCGATTGACAGTAATTACATACTAATAAACATATTTTCAAATAAGTTTGTCGACCAACTACAAACGATTGTGTTTTTTGGTCTCAAACGAAGAAATGTTTGCACGCGAGAAACGGTTCACGCCTCTTTTGACACATCGTAAGTACAAAGTACAGTTCCATGGAAAGAAATGAATTGCCACCGAAAGGTTTTGAACTGCAGATAAAGATAAATAAGCTTTTTGGATTTGAGGCCATTAATTATCGATGAAACGATTGCATGAATGGGGTTTATTGTGTCAGAAGAACAACGACGCCATTTGAGCTGCTTGAAAAATGAAACAGTTTCAAATGTTCAGAAGAAATTCTAGGTTAACGAGCTTTTGAAAAATAATTGAGAATCATTGAAAATCAAAGTAATTTCAAACAAAACGATGACTAAATGTGTATCAACATCGAATAAATATTAGTTCGTAAGTTTTCGTAATTCACAAACAGCTTATTTCAAAGTTGGTTATTTAAACTAATAACATGCTAATCAAGTTAAAAGTGGTCCTTCTATGCTCTTGCAAGCATTCTTAAGCCCAACAATGCACCAACGCATTGCTTAATTGATGTCAGACTATTTCATACTTTCAACTGGAGATGAATGCACTTGTGTTTGCTTTGTGTCTTGTCCACGGTGGGGTGAGATGCTAGGGTCAAAATCCAGTTCTTGTGTAGTGGCGGATGAGGGTCAAATGGCCAATTATTTCGTCTAATCTTATTATTGTCTGCAGCCGGCGTTAATACGGCCATTAGATTTAATTACCTCAACAGCAACTGAATTAACAACAGTAACAACAACAACAGCAGCAACAATAACAACAACAACAATAATAGCAGTAGTAGCAAAGTGATAATAATAATAATAATAATGTCATCCAATCGGACTGATGTGCTGATAACATCGATAAAAAGATCGATAAGAAATGACAGCTGCTAAGATCTCAGCAGACGAAAACAATTTCAATAACATTGACGTTAATATTCACGTTTTGCATTTAATTCAACTTTAATTTAATTTAATCTTAATTTAATTCGTAGCATCTAAATGCATTATTATAAATTATATTATTATAAGTCAACATAGCCATTACAAAGATTATCAACAGGCTGCATGTCGACTGACAACATTATTAGAAATATCAAGAAATCCGAACCAAATTATAACCAATTAAATAATTCTTCAATCATCCATCGTACTCCACATTTGAACAAAGGAAGCAACCAGCGTGCAAGAGGGTGACATTGTAGCAGAAGCAAATGCCTCAATGGACGTCAAAGTGTACTTGGACCCACGTTGTTCTGCTGAGAACATAAATTGTCTCCTCATGTCAAAAGGTTGAATACTCAGCATTTAGCAGACCTCGACGATCGAGCGTCAGTTCCAGTTGGCGTGAGAATGTTCAGCCGAGCGTGTCCGCCCCTGCACACGTGAACGGAAAGGCTCTTTGCGCCGGTTAACCGCTTGTGCGTATCGGTGGTGCAGGTGTACTCGGAACTCCAGGTACATTTGTCAATCCAGGTGGATGTCGTCACGTAACATTCGTAATAAAAACAATCGAGGCTTCTTGTTGGAAATAATTTTTCAAGTTATTCCAGAGTGAATCCATGTGCGATGGATTGGCCACGTTTAAAAATGTTGAAAAAAAATGTATGAAATCGCTGGTGATGATAATGATGTTCACGACAATGTTAACGGTGATGATAACGATGCCAGACTTGAAGCACGATCTCATCTCGTCTCGTCTCGTCTCGGAGCTAGCAAATATCATTTCTTGACATTACTTGTCGATAGGTGTCAGGCGTAATGGAGCCACTACAGGTGCGAAATATTAAATTAGAAAGGTAGTTCCTATAATGCGAAGGCAACAACGCTGAAATCCTTCCGTAATCCGTGAGAACTTGAGGTGCCAGCAGGTGAGTCATTCACCTGTATTGTGGCCGTCTCGCTCCGCTGATCCAACTAACGTATATGACACCAATTACTGAGCAATCAAGAATTTCATCCGGGGCCAGCTTCGGATCATCCGTGGATTAGGTAAGAATCGCCGAGTTACAATATTTTCACAAGAAGTATTTCGTTACTTCAGAAAGTAAAGAAAACGGACCTTGCGTTGAATGAATCAATTTAAGTCTGGTGAATAATTATTATTATTATAAATGCGTGGTCGTGATGATGATGATGATGATGATGATGATGATGATGATGATAATGATGTTGTCGAATTTTGAATTGTGGCGATTAATTGATGCGTTTAGAAATCTGTGAGAAATAAATCAAATTTACGTGACATGACTCAGTTTATTACAACGACGACAACAGTGTTTTAACAGTTAATAATATAATAGCAATAGCAATAATCACGTTTATAATAACAATAATAATAATAATAAATAATAATAATAATAATAATAATAATAATAATAATAATAAGAATAATAATAATAATAATAATAATAATATAATAATATAATAAATAATAATATAATAATATAATAATAATAATAATAATAATAATAATTAATAATAATAATAATAATAATAATATAATAATAATAATAATAATAATAATAATATAATAATAATAATAATAATAATAATAATAATAATAATATAATAATAATAATATAATAATAATAATAATAATAATAATAATAATAATATAATAAATAATAATAATAATAATAATAATAATAATAATAATAATAATAATAATAATAATAATAATAATAATAATAATAATAATAATAATAATAATAATAATAATAATAATAATAATATAATAATAATAATAATAATATAATAATAATAATATAATAATAATAATAATAATAATAATAAAGGTCAAGTGGCTTATCTCTGTGTACAGGCACATTCAGAAGAAGCAAGAAATACTCCTTAATACTTGAAAATAAAATTCAAATGTCCCACCAACCAACATCCTGTGTTCAACATTAAAAACCTCGTGACTGATGATGATGATGATGATAATAATAATTATTATAATAATATAATTAATAAATAATAATTTAGCGATAATAACAAGATTAAAAATAATATCGACGATGTATAAACCACCGTGTTCTTTGTCATAAAAATGAATGCAGTAAAGGCATCGTTATCATAACTGAATGAGTAATAATAATAACAACAATAATATTGAATCATTAATGATTAAAATAAAAAGCATTAAATAACAATAAAATATTAATAAAACAATAATTTAATACTTATAAATTTTTTAAATGTTTTGAAATCTTTGCAGATTGATTTCAATCCAATTATTCAAACTAAAAATAAACTCAACAAACCTAATAAATTAATTATAATTGTAGAACTTGCATTCAGTTCTTAAACATAAATAAACAAATAAATAAATCCACTCAACAGCAATAACAATATTAATTACTCATATACGATCGATTACATAATTACATAATTATGCATTAAACTACAAGAAATGCTGAATCTTTGTTCTAATTGGCTGCCAATTACGAATGATTTTTCTTTCAACCTTCAATCAATCATTCGAGAGGCATTATCGAACCAGGTGATAACCAGGTGATGATAATAAATTGCCCGCCATTTTTTATTGTGCAGGAAACGTAATTTTAAATCATTTTTATTAATTAATGTCGTTCTAACGACTTTTTTTGTGCTGTGAAAATCTTTTTAATTCATTCACCCCTTCTGAAGTGTATGCATGGATGTGTGTATGTAATTCACAAATTTCTAGCATTAGTATAATGAGTATTATTAATTTAAGATAAATTAATATAATATGGAATTAACGAATTAGTAAATAATTTGAGGTCATCAAATCATTTATCAACCTAAATCCGTTGACTTACATCGAACATCGTACCGCCTGACACGGCTTCATTAAATGAGAGATTTTACGAAATTACATGACTTATCTTAAACTTTATTCACTAATCTATCCATAATCTGTTTATTTATTCATTCACCCATAAATCCTTTCATTCAATCATTCATCTGGCACTTCATTCATTCAATCATTCATCTGGCACTTCATTCATTCAATCATTCATCTAGCACTTCATCCATTCATTCGTTAGTAACATCCGACTAATTAGAAGTTAATCTAGGATATTACGTTTCAGTACAACAAAGCTTTTGATTTTGACAGCAACAACAACAATAATATAAATAATTATAATAATAATCTTTAAAATATAAAACAATAATATTAAAAATAACATTAAAATAGTCAGCGAATGTAATAATAATTAATAATAACAACAACAATAATAATAATAATCCTTAAAATATAAAACAATAATATTAGTAATAATAATAATAATATTAAAACAGTCAGTGATGATAATAGTAATTAATAATAATATCAAATGAAATATCAACTCGAGAATATTAGGTCAAGTGATTTTAAATTCTCTCATCAATGAAGAGGCGACTTGAACATTTGAAAGAAAAATCCCAACTTTGTATTGTTCAGTTTCACTTATGACATTCCGATGGTGGCAGATTTAACGACGTCACGCTAATATTAAGTCAATCAATCAATAAAACTAACGACAATAATCAATTAAACGGATGATTTATTATTTAAAATAGTTAATTAATAAATGTATCATTAATAACAGTTAATTAATAATTGTACTATTAATAACATTTAATTAACAATGCTATTACTAATAATAATAGTTAATTCATAAACGACAACCACCAACCTCTGTTTATGGAAAGGTAAGTCGTACTTCACACGCGACAATCTACCTGGACGAGCTAGGATCAATAACTATGAAATTATATAGCGCCGTACACGCTGCCTCCCCTATTCACGATGACGACGAAAGCACGATGACAAAGACAAAAACCTCCTCACCTGAACGCACAACAGCAATCCAGGTGTCACAAGAATGCCCCGTGCAATCTAGGTGAAGTAAGGTAACTCTCAAGTCTTCTTTCTGCTGCTTCCCTCATCGGCCAATCAGGAGCCTTCCTGCTCGTTCCTCGGACCAATCACATTCTGAGCTGCCATCCCAGAAAGAACGCTGACAATATAAATAAACATCGCCATGTTTTTGATAATGATTACGATGATGATGATGATGCTACTGGTGATGATGACGATGATGCTGATGCTGGTAGTGATGATGATGATGATGATGATGATGATGATGATGATGATGATGATGATGATGATGACGATGGAGATATTGAAGGTCGAGATATGATAATGATGGCAATAAAGATGATGTTGATGATGACGAAGACCGCGACAGGAGTATTTGTTTGTCATCACGCAGGTGAATCGACTCTGATGAATCCTTGGATGACTCCAAACGGCGTCAACGATGATGATGATGACGACGACGACGACGATGATGATGGTGATGACGACGATGATGATGATGACGGCGATGATGATGACGATGACTAACTCAAAGAATAAGTGGAAATTTCAAAAGTCACGTGCCTCATTAAGCATTCAGGCTCATTTAACAAATTGATTTCATTTCATATTTCATCATCAACAGTAGTCGTGGAAAGTAACAATCGTTATGATGATGATGACGATGATGATGATGATGATGATGATGATTGTTATTGATATTGTCGTTGTTGATAGTTATTGTTGTTGTTTGGGCTTGCGCAGTATTCGATGACATCAGAGTAATCACGGAGCAGACACTTTCATCTCACGTCATAAAAGATTCCTTAATAATAATAGTAATAATAATAATAATCATAATAATAATAATTAAATTATTAGTAATAATAATCATAATAATAATAATCATCATTAAGTTATTAGTAATGATAATCATAATAATAATAATCATTAAGTTATTAGTAATAATAATCCTAATAATAACAATAATAACAACGTTAACACCACAAGACCTGCACATCCGGCCTCACAACGACAAAAGGTCTGTTTCTTCCAGCGAATGGCAGCCTAACTCGCTCATCCATCACCAACCACGTGATCAGGTGTGCTATTTTTGGCTAAAGGTGAATTTCTGTCTCAATTCAATGCTCAATGCCTCTCTCGTCTCTTTATCGAGTCCCGATATCATTAATCAATTCCTGTTCATCACGCCTACGCCACACTCTCGTTGCCATGGTTATCGTCGTAAATACGGTCATAAATGAGAATATAAAAAAAAAATGATAATAATAATAATAATAATAATAATAATAATAATAATAATTACTGTTTCTGTTCTTGTTGAGCATGTTCTAGAAATTATTGCCGAAGTAAAAGTTGGATGTACATCTTCCATAATTTCCTGATTAACTTGGGAATTTATTATCTTCAAATGTTAAGAAATTAAATATTTTTTAAAATTTAGTATTATAATTCGACATAATTGCTAGCTCTTAATTAAATAAAAATAACATTAATAAAGATAATAATAATCATCATCATCACAATTGTTGTCATCAACACTAAGTTTCGTGATCACCTGTAGTTATCTCAATAGCAGTCGAGTAACTGACATGTTAATTATCTCTTGCCACGCCCACTCGGCGTCAAAGGTCACGTGATTTAACCTTCTGGAGTTCAACCGGCGATCCTATCGTGACGTTATGATTGGATGACGTGACGGTGATGACGCAGTGTTGCTATTATTAGCGACGTATACTTTTTTTTGAACTTAACATATCATTATATCATTACGATATTTTGAATTTTAATAATAATAATGTTATCTTATTACATAATTAGAATGCTGTTAATAACATAATATTATTATTATTACATAATTATAATGCTGTTAATAACATATTATTATTATTACGTAATTATATTGTTGCGAGATGTGATTTGTGTAAGGTGCCACTCGGAACGTAATAAAGCTTGTAACGAAAATTATGATCAAGATGACGACGACGATACAAATAACCGCTTGTTGTCCGGATTAACTCGATGGTTGCGCAACTAATGACGGTGTTAAGGTTGAGGCACGTGACCTTAACCAAAACCTCCTTTTGAGATGTCACGCCAGTCACAACTAACAACAACGTAACAACCATTCAGAGATCACGGTGATGATGATGATGATGATGATGTTGACGATGATGATGATAATGATATTGATATTATTTCTGCTAACATACTTTGTTATAGCATAACAGGTGGTTGCTGATGATGATCACAATGATGGTGATGATCAACTCAATAACAGCACAACATGTTTTTTTTCGATTAGCATTTTTTCAATCCAAAACAATTTTTTTAATTATAAACAAAAATCGAATTCCATTAATTATTTCTCGCCAACTCATCTACAATGTTATAAATATTAACATACATTCGAGACCCATAATCTTTTTCTTTAATTTTATATTTATCTTTATCATCATCATCGTAACCATCATTACCATCGTCATCATCATCGTTATCATCATCGTCGTCATCATCATCGTCATCATCATCATCGTTATCATCATCGTCGTCGTCATCATCATCATCATCATCATCATCATCATCGTTATCATCATCGTCGCCGCCGTCATCATCATCATCATCGTTATCATCATCGTCGTCGTCGTCATCATCATCATCATCATCATCATCATCTCCATCGTCATAGCAATCTTTCGAGTCTCTAAGTCAAGGAGTCATAACTAGAGAGAAAGCTTCATCGATGATCTCCTTTTTAATCAGAGGACGAGGACAAATGTTCATAGTTCAAGGTCGTACGAGTGTCTTATTAGCTCTGAGGAGCTCTCGTAATTGCTGATGTGCTAAGCTGGGATGTCTGCCGTATTCAGCCCCGCATTGTTTTGTTTCGTTTTTTTAAAATAAGAATTGTTAATTTAAAATTTATTATTTAGTTCATGGTGCAAAGATAAAAGATTTTACACCAATTTATCAAAACGCAAAAACTAGAAAATTCTTATCTTTCAAAAATGAATCTAATGCTACGTACTATTATATCCAGGGCCGGATATACCCCCAGTGGGACCCACAAACCTCTGCCCCCTCTCCCCAACAAGCCAAAAAAGGTTTTAACCTTGATTGTTGGAGCCCCATGGACATTATTATTCCAAAATTATTGAAGTAACATTAACGTGTCTTAACTGTTCGATTGTGCATTGATTCCAGAAAGGAGTTTTTAAAGTTTATTCATTCAGTTTTTTTCACTGCTTCTTATGCAATTCATCAAGGTCACATTATTTATTACCTGCCATTACGATGTACTTCTCATGTTGAATAAGAGTTGGGCGTGGTTTAATGTAATGCATAATACATAATTAGTTGTTATGCAACAATGTCGGTATAAACATTAACTAGTTTGTTATTCGATTTGTTGGATTTTGTTGAGTTTAATTGAATTATATCACTGTAAATTGTTCGAAATGTTATCAGAACAGAATGTTGTAGTGAACTGCGATAGGTAATAATATTTCAATAACAAGTCCAAACCATCCTAGTTAAAAACTTTAATCAAATAAATAAATAAATAAATAAATAAATAAATACTTCGTTAACCAAAACTAACAACTAATCATCTTTTCTTCGGTTTAGATAAATATTTAAGATAATACTCTGAAAATTGAAAATTCTGATAATACTCCAGTTCGTAGATTATTATTATTTTCAAAGGTCATAAAGTCATTCGAATTTTATCATTTATTTTTGTTTATGTCGATAAATTTTTTGAAATAATTTTGTTTAAAAACAGAGACAACAATTTCTTATAAAAATTAATTGTTTGATTTCAAGTTTAATTATTCTGCTGAACAAAATATCGGAGCTCAACATGCGATAGAATCGATGCCACAACTGTTGACTTGCCACTAATTTCGCGTTAAATGCAAATGTTACCATTTCAAGTAAAAAAAAATTATTTAAAACATTTTTTAAGTATGATCCGGTTTCAAGTTTGCACAAATGAGCATCTTTACTTTAGCAGACTAGGGATGTTATGATGTAGTTCTAAAACAGTTTGTCATTGTAATAAATAGAGAAATATGGTGGCCAATATCGATATCTCCGTCTTGTTGGCAGCGAAGCTCGATAAGCGTTAAAGGCAATAAATAATAAGACTCTTTAAAATTGTACATGTTAAAGGTTCAAACTGTCGTTAGAATTATGATTTTATTTTATTTAAATAAATTTTAAAGAAAGCATGTGTAATTAATTATTTGAAATTTTATGACTTACCAACTAAAATCTTTCGTTCATGAAAGTTTCTTGGCAATTTGTATTTATTGCTTAAACTGATCATTCAAATAAACAGTGAACATTTGTGGATAAACTTTAACTTTAAAGTAGTTAACAATATTTAATTGTGATTTTAAAGGACAAACAAACAGACAGAACGCCTTAAAATACCTATTAATGCCAAATTTTTGATTGACTTATTACCAAAGATTATGAATTTAAATATGAATATGACAAGACTTCATAATATAATAACATTTATAGCTAATGTTAAAAAATCTACTAAATTTAAACTACTTCTTAGAATCCAATTATTAAATGAGAAATTAGTAAATTAAAAAAATATATTCCAGATCCAGAAAGTGTAATTGAAAGTTTAAAATACGCCGCACCGGGGCCAAGAAAAGTTTACGGAGCCGTGAACATTAGAACTGAATATTGAATGGACAATTAAACATGAACTTTTTATTATTACTTCATACTGATCCCTATTAACTTCTGCTACATAGTCATTCGAGCTAGTAACGTGACCATAGATATGAAAGTTGCAAACATAGAAAGCTTGGTTGCACAATTAGTGGCTTTGCGAGACAGTTGGAAAGCAATGTGGAATGAAGCTGAACTCGTTGCATCCAGCCTGTAGATAGAAGTAAAATTTAAAAAAAAAATTTAAAACAGTAGTACCACTGCCAGAAATCATCAAGATCCCATGATGAGGATACACCTGATAAAAATGTGAATAAATTGAACAAAGCAGAGGAATCTCTTGAGAAAGCCCACTTCCAAAAACACATATTTTATTTTTTATTGGATAATGTTATTATAGGGATTAAAGTTCGCTTCAGTGCAGCAAAACAGATTTCTGACATATTCAGCTTTCTGTGGAACTATCAAAAGTAGTCAGAAGAGGAATTGATGCGCAAAGCAGCTAAACTATTGGTGAAGTATTCTAAAAAAATTTTGGTAAAAAAAATAGTTGGGTGCATAGGAACTATTTGGATTAGAAAGTATATTTCCCAACGTCACTGTCAGTTTGAGGATGTTCCTTACAACACCAGCCATAGTAGCAAAAGATTCCAGATTCCTCAGAACTTATACAATGCAGCTGAATAATCTAGATATGACTGGTGATGGAAAGGGACTTGGGTCCAGGAAAAGTCTCAAACCGGCACTTGTTTTTTCTCTCGGAGGCCATGCCTTTTTCTGTTATGTCCTATGTGAGGCATGAATGACAGTAATAGTAGCATTAATTAATGTCGGATTAGACATACTGAATGCTACATTGAAAACGAATGAATTACTGTCATCCTGATTCGCTCTTATTCCGAGCGCGATAGAAAGATAAATGAATGATCGATGAAAGAACAAAAAGATCTCTAGCACATCAAAGGACATCCACTCAAACCTCGCGTGACGAGGTGACGTGTGCCAGTCCTTCTCCATTCATTCATTCATTCATTCATTCCCTCATAGTTATTTTCGTTTATGGACGTTCTTTCAATCTAAAAAGTTTTTACAATGACAACAACGATGTTTGTGATGGTTCTGATTCTTTGGTTTGGTCCCAGTTATATTTCTGCAACTCCAGTTGAAATGCAATCATGTTCCAAAGCAACAGTTTTAAATGCTTAGTGATGATTTATTTAAATTCGTATTCAAAATCTGTTATTCGAATTTTTTGAAATGATTATATTGCACCAATAACGCGCACCATTTCGTCGAAAGTGTCATTGTCGAAATAATTTTTCCAAAATTGAATTAAAATACATTTTTAAAATTTTATTTTAATTTTTTTTATTAATTTTCATTTTTACGTAATTTTTTCTTATAAATGGTCTAAATGACGGGCAGAACCATGCCCCCCTCGGCCACCACCTAAATTCGCCCTTGGTCTCAGACATCAGCACCGAGGGACTCACGCCGTAAGTTGTCACTTGAGAGAGCGTGTTAACCAAGAGCATCTTCCCAAGTAGAACTGACTACAGACTTTACTGCGGATGTCATCTGTCTTTTTTGCTTTTCCACTGTCAGATTAAACAGCATGTGCAGGATTTGTTACCATTATCAGACATCCTAGGACCTAGGATATAAAAGGCACTTTAAATATTCGCTTAAAAATTGAAATTGGAAAGGTATCGGGCTTTCTAGTTAATTGGAAGTATACATCCAAGCTGGAGTTGTGTTATTAAGAGAAATCCTCCTTTTATTAAAAGCTGAATATCTCTCTTCTCACATGGTGGTTAAATCTTTGGCAGCACAATCCTTATTAGATCATAATTTTGGAAAATGCAATCACCTTAGGAATGTTTTCGTTAAATAAAATACAATAATCGTAAAATAATAATAATAATAAAATATAAGTTTTTTCGTAGTGCAGCAATATCTTCAACTAACCTTTTCTTAAAAAATAAATATTTTGTCTGCCATTGATCGAGATTGCAAACAATGTTCTAAAATTTCGATTTATTCCTTTACATTTCACAAGATTACGTAATACGTATAGAATTTACATAATTTGAGTAATAAAAAAAAATTTGAATAAAATTTGTGCTTCATTTGAATGTTTTATATTATTTTTTTTCGACGCGTGTTCAATATTGTTTTTGTTTTTTCAGATGCAGATGTTTTGGGCATAGCGTGATGGCTGGTGCTATGCGTAGGATTTTTGACCAGTTTAAAATCTGGATAAGCTGGTTGTGGATATATTTGCTGGTTTTATGGATTATTTTGGTTGCATTTACCTGTTACATCCTCAGAACACCTCTGAGAATTGGAGAAAGCCTAGCATCAAGTATATTGAAGTGTTTACGTGTTCGATGCTAACGAATTAATCAGCTGACATTTTGAACGAATGAAATTGTATAAATCATTTTGTAAATGGTGCAACAGTGTCAGAGCGTTCGCATTTTGATTCATTTGAATTTCAAAATTTTGAATTTGTGCCACGAAAACACATTGGAGTTTCAACGTGGCTTACCGTTTCTGCTCTTAAACTCACCACGCACAGAAAACCATCAACGATGTACTCGTTAACCCAATCGAGAAATCGTTATTAGCTAATAACTTGTTTAATCACTTTCATGAACGATTGTGATCGTCGTTTTATGCAAATGAAGGTTATAAAACATTTGCGCGCCCTGATGTTAATTAAAAGAAAATTCGACAAGTTTAGTTACTTTTTATTTCAGTATCGCTGTTTTTCACGAACCTGACACCCAAGTTTTACGTCGCTCTGACAGGAACATCTTCCCTAATTTCTGGCTTGATCCTGGTCTAAATTTAAAATTTATTTTAACATACAAAACATTTTGTAACTTTTATAGAATTTACAATACTCTATTAGCATATTTAATGTCCATTTTTAATTGCAGTTATTTGAGTGGTGGTATTTCAAAAAGTATGGCATCTCATTCATTGAACAAGTATCCTTGAACCACTTGTCTCCCTATCTGGGATGGATGGATGGTACGAATGGAGATGGAACAAGCAATGGAAATGTGGGACCGCACCCCATCACAGGTTGGTTTTCCTTTATGTTTGTGCCTGTCAATCAAATAGCTACTTTTATAAATGTGATTCTGTAACCTGACACTTGCTATTAATTTCTTTTTCATAATTTAATAATTATTTACACCACCTCTCTTTGTGATTGGTCAAGTTATTATTGTTATTTAGTGTTTACATTTTTACCTAGATCAGAAAATATAATTAGAAATATATCTTCAAAAATAACTTGTTGAACCAATCACAGTGATAAATGCAGATCAGAAAGTGTGCTGCCCTAATTCATTGTAATCATCATTGTTTGACAAGAATTCTGTCAGTACAGTGTTATGCTGAGTGAATTTGGTGTGAATGAGATACTCTTGGATGCTGAGATTATTGTGATGAGATCACAGTTTTCCATGGTTCATCAATCAGACTAATAATAATTTTCCAGCTCAATGAAGTAACAATTGCAATTGGAAAACAAATGTCGTTTTAAATTTGATCAGTAAGAATTAATTTAAAGTAAGCATTAATTTGTAACATGAAAATTGAATCTGAAAACATTTATTTTTAAATGTCAAACCTAGGTTCTTCAAGTCATAATCTTTTATCTCTGAGTAGTTTTGATTTTTGATGCTAACTTGTTTTCCCACGAAAGTGAATTTGCTTCGGTTTGTATCCAAAATCTAGTTCTTGCAGATTGAAATTTCAGGTACAACATTTTAGCCGGCATTTTGTAAACAAGTAATTTTTTCAATAGATATTGGTTCACCATAATCCAAACAGTTGTTTAGCCTTTGAAAATCGTGTCGAGCTCAGTTTAAAGAAATCAAACTATTTCAAGAATGTGTCTAACAAATGCGTTTACGTGTAAAACCTCCCACAATAAAACGAATTGAAATCCAGAATGCAAAGTTTGGCGAAACCCTCTGAATCTGTTTCGAGGGGCAGAGTACCAAAGGTATTCTGCAGCCACGAACAAGGAGCCCCTGACATACTACGACATGAACCTATCTGCCCAGGACCACCAGACATTCTTCAATTGTGAATGCGATGCTGGAAAACCAGAATATGAAAGTAAGTTCTTTATTTCAATTAATCTTGTGAACTTAATCTAATATGTAGCTTTTATTCGTTCATTCATTTTCTGTTTTGAATTTTGTTTCGAACAAATCGTCTTGATCGGTTTTCATCAATGTTCAGTTTTTGTGAATTTCTTCATTATTTAAAATTTGTTTGCCTAGCAGTTAATTAATTAGTGGCTATTTATTAATTCAGTTATGCAGACCACGTGGAGGGAACGAAACACTCAGGCAAGGATCAAGGCAGCCAAGGAAGCACTCTCCAAAAATCCAGAGTAAGATCAAAATCTCATTGCATTGTAGTAATTATTACTTCTGTCAAGTCTGATAAATCGAGACATAATCTGATAAGGAAGCTGGAATGAGTTCATCATCTGCCCTTGATAATCTCCCTTGTTAAGTTAATGTTTCCGTTTTATTCCAGGTGTGCCACAGCAATGATTCTTCTGGCCGAGGAAGAATGTCAAACGATAGCAGAGGTTGGTTTGCTTCCATTGAATGGTGGAGCTCGACATGGCGATGAATCCCAAATCAAAGTGGGAACTAGATAATCCTCCAGGATGCTGATGTTGAATTGCTTGGGAACATGGCCTGATAAGTCAAAGATGATAAGATTAGGAAGCAATTCATCATGCTTCAGGAGCATCTGTTCCATCGAATTCTCTCATTGTTGTGCTCAGCGGCTTGCGAGATTGTACTTTGGCTGATATATTTGTGCCAGTATTGTGGATCTTTATTATCATGTTGCGATGATGCCTGCGCGGGTGCAATTGTTAACCAATTGTTATTGGTGAGCAACTTGACTTCGAACTTTGAACTGCAGGTCGAGAAGCAACTGAAGGTCGCTTATAAGCATGCCGAAGCAAACTATCGCAAGTCCCAGCAGCTCTACAGTTTCCACGGCAACAATTCCAATGACAATCCTCTCAGTGAGTTGTGACAGGTTCACTAAAAATGAGGATAAATCAATTTATATGTGAATAAATAAATGAATTTAAATGCAAAGGATGCAGATAAATCTTTTAAATTTCATCTCTCCAGGACGAGACATGAACATCCTCGTCTACATCAAGCGTCGTTTGGCCATGTGCGCCAGAAAACTGGGAAGGACGAGGGAAGCCGTCAAAATCATGAGAGATGTTTGTTCTCGATGATTGTCGTTCACGATCGATGAACTTGCAAATGATGTTTTTGCTGTTTACCATTGCTACTACCACATGTTGAAAGCTGATGATGAGCCCTTGTTGGTTATTCTTGCAGTTGATAAAAGAATTTCAAGGATACAACTTGTTCAACATCCATGAGAACTTGATAGAAGCTCTCCTCGAACTCCAGCTCTATGCAGACGTGCAGGCACTGCTCGTCAAATACGACGGTAAGTCTTCCACTAGCGATCCAAATGTTCTCTAAATGGGAATTTATTATTAATGACATTCACAACACATTATTTTGTTACTTTATAAAATGTAAGCCGACAAATTTTGTGATTTTTTTCATTGATAGATGCGAATAAATAACGGTAGTAATTTATTTTGCCCAGACATCAGCCTCCCGAAGTCGGCAACTATTTGTTACACTGCAGCACTTCTTAAAGCTCGACAGGTGGCTGACAAGTGAGCATACATCGGTTTAATAATAAGACTGGTTTTGATATATTAAGGCCATAAATTTGAAATTCATGTCCAGGTTTAGTCCTGACACGGCATCGAGGAGAGGTCTCACGGCAACGGAAATGAACGCCGTGGAAGCGATCCACAGGGCCGTTGAATTCAATCCGCACGTCCCCAAAGTAAATCTTCAGTGCACTTTGAGAAGAATTTTAAGAACGAGAAATTTAATTCAGAGACTTAAACGGAAATCG
Source organism: Whitmania pigra (assembly GCA_021613335.1). NCBI lineage: Eukaryota > Metazoa > Annelida > Clitellata > Hirudinida > Haemopidae > Whitmania > Whitmania pigra. Next base: position 76,911 of record JAJTWR010000296.1, on the reverse strand, counting down.
TTCTTTCCTCGTAGTATCTCCTTGAAATGAAGCCTCTTATATTTCCTCCTGAGCACATACTGAAGAGGGGAGATAGCGAGGCTGTGGCTTATGCATTTTTCCACTTGCAGCACTGGAAACGAGTCGATGGTGCTCTCAACCTGCTCCACTGCACCTGGGAAGGAAGTTGGTTTGAACTTGATCTTTGATTCTTGTACTTTCTAAAATTGTTCATCCTCGTCGATCGTGAATTTCTTCCTGTAGCTTTCCGGATGATTCCCTATCCACTTGAAAAGGGCCATCTTTTCTACCCCTATCCGACCTGCACTGAAAATGCTGACCGGGAACTCTTGCCAGGTATGTTTTGATTTATTAACAAGTTTTCTTCTGCTACCACTTCTAAATTGTCCTATTTTTTCGCATTAACTTAGCCACGTTTAATTACTGATTGATATAATGACATCCTGTCCCAGCATTCCATGAATTGTCCGTGTACCCGAAGAAAGACTTGCCTTTCTTCATAGTATTCACTGGGGGACTGTGCACGTTCACTGCAGCACTTGCATTACTAACTCACCGATACCCTGAGCTCATGGCAGCTGCTGTCAAAGCGGTAAGCTAAATATGCTTCTTTTTGTTTACGTCATGAGGTCATGTTAATACAATCATGCCACCAACTTCAATATTTGGATGTGATATGACTTGCTATTCAGAATTTCAAAAATTATCACAGCCCCATCACACACTCACACTTTTATTTGTAAATATTTTCTCAGATGCTTTCCTGGGTGTACTGGCCTCTGAGTTATGTTGTCAACAAGCTAGAGGCAATTTTACCTCCAAATGCTCTTCAGATGATCTCAAAGATTTGAATCCGCAGTCACTTGTAGGAAATTGTTGGCACAGGAGTGATAGTCATCCAACCTTCTGAGTAATGGTGTTGTTTCAAGTTGTCGTATGCTCATTTTTCCGGTCTGTTTGAGTGAAAAACTGCTTGAAATTAATCATTTGTTGATCATTTAAGATCTTTGGAAAACATAGTTTCGTGGTGTTTTATATTCCACCCATACATCTAAGGTGATTTATGCATTTCTTGTGATGAAGAATTGACTGGATTCTTTTGCCTCAAGAGTTGAAGCGATTTATTCAGTATAACAGAGAAACAATAAAGCCACAACTTGTCATTAGTACGACAGTGACCTGCACTGCCCTGCGATGCACTGTAATACAATAAAAAATGTAAAAACCATTAAAAAAACTTGAGATTTAAGAATCAGACATCTCAATTCCCAAATACGAACGATGATGATGACGATATTAATTCACTTCAAAACTTTGAAAACACCAAATCATACAGCAAATACTCTGGGAAAATAAATACAAAAAGACCAGCTCGCAATTTGAGACGTCTCTATGGAAAATGCATCCGTATAAAAAGTCGAGATGTAGACCGGAGGTGGGCCGACAAAATTACTGGCATGAAACTGGTCGGCAAATGCCAACAACTGATATAATTGAGTAAGCCCCAGGTGGGTCTGCAGTGAGAATTTTCTGTAAAAGGAGAAGAAGATAAAAAAGAAGGCTGACTGAGACTTTACAAGTGCATGGTGGATTGTCAGATAAAGAATGAGTCCATCACAGATTTGAACCAAAAGCTGAGCCGTTGTAACTGTCAGGGTATAAGTACAAAAATTGACCGCACTGGCGTCGAACGACAGGAGGTAATCTTTAATAAACGACAACACGGAGACGATAATATGCACAGAAGTTGCAATGTCGGGGCTTCAGTCGTTTGAATTCCCCAAGGCATGTTCCATCATGTTTAAGCACAGGGACTCGAGATTTGCATGGATATCTTCCGTTGTTGGAGACGAGGCTACTTCATTCTCCGATGCTGGAAAACATGGTTACATAGCATTAAATTATTAACATAGTATGTATATGTCAAGTAATACAAGTTATGAAATAAGTTTTAAGTTAAAAAAAATAACGCCATTCAAACTTGATGAGGTCGCGAAAACAAATATCGAGCGATTGTGGTGCCATGCATCACCAGTAAAAAAAATTCCCACCATTTGAAGGAACAAAGGACTTGTGAGTGCCAGGAGAAGAAAGAGGAGCAGATTGGGTTCTGCCAAGAGGGATTTTCAGCTGCTGAAATAAATAGGGCCTTGTTTTAATAAATGAAACCACATTTATTCAAACTAAAATGCCACATATTGCACGAATAGCTAAAAAAATTACGACTGACAGAAAGAACTTCGTGGGTCGGATCGCTGGCAAAACTACGCCTTCCTTCCTGGGGATCGATCTGTATTTGGAGAGGAGGCATTAAGGACTGGTGGCCAAATACTGGCAGAGGTTCAGAGTGCTGGAGAGGAATGGCATGGAAAGGTTGGGCTTGATGGCAAATGTTTGCGGTAGGAAAAATGGCGGATGATGGCGAATAAAACTGAGGATTTGGCTGGGACACTTTCTGGAGGTGCTGGTGGACCACAAGGGGTGGTTTCATAGTCAAACATGATTGGGAGGTATTGATTGGATTTGAGTACCTCTGGGTGAGTTTTGACTTTGGCTTGTTAAATGGTAGGGCTAGATTCTGTGGATGGCTGTTAAAAAATTTGTAAGGTGAATTAAAAATGTCATGGAGAATTTGGTAAAGTACAGAATTCATGTGATACCTTGTCTTGCATCTCAGATTCATATGCTTGGTTAGAAGGCTATTCCATGTGTTTTGTATCTGCTGTCTCCAAAATATCATCTTCTTTTTCTGCTCTGCAGTAAATGCCTGTTTTCAAATTAAGGTAAGTTTGATACAAACGTCAGACAAAAGCCTTGGATGAAACCTCAAACAGCTCTGGAATGGTTGGACTAAGTTTTAAAAAAAAATACCCATAGTAGAACAATTCATTAAACTGCTTGCTCACATTTACTTGATAAATTTAAATAACAAGGAAAATATAAAGATTAACAACACAACATAGCCATAGAGAAATATCTAAATCTTATGTTAGACTAACATAATGGTTGGAACATCTTTCGAGCAATTGTAGGTAATTGAGAAGGCATTCTGAATCAGGGCAGGAAGAAACCAGAAGTTGAGAACACACTGGTAAAAAAAAAACAATCCTAATAATAAACTTGAACAACAAAAATGACGAATTAATTATTGTTAGCATTAGCTTAATTAAATTTTGTTTGCACGTGACCGAAGTGTCAAGCGACGAAACATCAAAGGTCTCCAAGTAAATAATCGACCAACACTTTCCAAGAACCCTTGATATTTGAGTGGGCAAACTCTCCTCGCGATTTTCGTCCGCATTGGAGTAGTTTTCCGACGTCACAATTTTGACATCAATGCATGAGGTGCCACTCTCAGACGGAGTACTCTGACTGTCTGCATAAGAGTTCGAGCTGATTGGAGCAAATATTACCTGCTTCAGGTCTGAAACGCACTGACTGAGATCATGGCCAATGAGGATGTTCTGAAAAAGAAATGTAGTTATTTTTTCATTTTATTTAATTTATTTTTCCTAATTCTCACCAACATTAATCAATTAATTAAATCAATTAAATCCTAATACCTTCTCAACACTCCTCAAGAGATGCGGTCTATCTTGGAGCTTCTTTACATTGATGAGAATTTTATTTCTGGCCCCTTTCGTCACACCCTAAACAAAACATTAGCGTAGATCACAGACCTACGATCTTTCAAGTGCGAAAAAAAATTAGCAACCTGCCCAGCCAACCAATCTTCTGTAAGTTCCATCATTTCCTGGTAACTTAACTTCTCAAAGATGAACAAGTACTTGTGCAATCTCAAACTCTTGAGCCACATGGAAACATCTAGAAGCATTCCACAGAAAGAACATCAGTCCACAATCAATCTCAGATCGTTCAAGGCATTTGGCTCGCTGGAAATGGAAGCATTGAAAACGAACGACGTGGAAACCGCAACTCACCCGACATGGCAGGATCCTCGGGGAGATTGTGAAGGTCACTTCCAGCACTGCCGGTCGATGCTCCACTGCTCTGAGGTGACAATGGTGCATGATCTGCTGTGAGGTATGCTACTAAAAGAATGCTGTCTTGCATTTATTTTGCATATTTTAAGACTAAAAACAAAAGATTGACAAACACCAACTTTGATTTACTTTGTGAGTGTTCCCTTTGTGGGCGTTGTGTGTGATCCAGTCCGAGCAACTTGGATACGAAGATATAGATGCTGTCCTCGTCAGGGCATGATGCTGCTTCGGTACTGCTTAAACGTTTGGCAAATATTTAAATAATTAGATGCCATATTGAATATGGTAATATTAAAAAAGTCAATAATTATATTTATCCAAATGTTGGATAAATCAAGTTTGGAAGTCTTAATTAACTAGTTTGCTTTGGAACTTTATAACAAAAATTGATTTTTATATATTAACAAGTGCAAAAAGTGATGAAAAACATTCATTCTGACCCATATTTGAAAAGTACGAATTGATAGGATTGACAGGATGAGGCCGTTGGAAGTCGCTCGATCCAAGCTGATCTTTATACAAAGCTCCCTCATTAACCAATGACAACGAATTTGAGTTTTTTCTGGGTACAAAAGTATCCTGTGGTAATGGTGGAAGAAGGTAGTTGGACCCTACGAAACATTCTGGAACGTTGAAGAATTCCCTTTCCACTCCTATTTCCCTTGATTCCGGGACAGACTGACTTAAGGAAGCATCAGAAACCTGTTTAATATAAATGTATATATAATAACATACTAATTAAAAATACATATTAATCATATATTGTTGTAACTATAATCATGAAAATTCTATTTATGTCAAAAACCACCAAACAAACCTGGACAACTGGAAGGAAAGAATCTGGTGCTTTGAAATGCTCATTGATGGAATCAACTTTGTTCAAAGTTGATAACTCTTCGAGGTTGCTCCTCCAGATGTAAAGTTGATGCCAGTCCTCTTTTGAAACAGATGGATGGAGAGAAAGGTAAAAAATAATTTGGTACAAATCATCGACCATGAATGTCTTGAAGGAGGGATTCGTGACAATAGATGATGTTAATTTAACATATTCTTTAGCTGCCAAAAAACTGCAAGGTTTTAATAATGGCAGCAACTTCACAAGCTCTTTTATCAAGATGTCCGGTTGCTCTTTTCTCAGATTTGATATAAAATCTAAAAACAAATACAGTGCATTGCGTAACAGTTCAAAGATGAATATATGCAAAACATTACTTGGATCGTTTGCTTGATATTCAAGTAATTCAATGTCCAAACTCGTGTTGCTAGATGGCAGTTGTGGCAAAACTTTTGACAAAAAGCAAGCCTGACTAGGAGTCATCTTTTTAATTAAATTATAAAGGGCAACCACTTGCTCGCACTCATTCCAACTTGAGAACCATTCGCTTGTTTTAGAAAATTGATCTTTAAAAAGAGCTGACATTTTTGCGACGAAGCTGTTGAATTCGTGTAAGACGATGCTTTTACATTTTTAATAAATAAACCGAAGCTTACGGAAACTTAGCAAACTCAGATGAATCCAAAAATAAACGTACATTGTTATCAATGACGTCAGTTGCTGTTGTCAGACGGCAGGCAATGTGGGGGTGGAATGCCTGGTAATCCAGAGATTCCATCAGAATTCGATGTGGAAAGACTTCCAAACGTGACTTCAAGCAGTTCTGCCCTATTCATTTCAATTCATTGCTTATAAAATGTAAAATTAAGATTCCGTATCCCAGGAATGTATTTTCCAGAAACATTACAAACATAATTCCTTAAGAGATTCCAATGGTTATAATCGAGCGAATCAGGTCAAATTTTCTACATAATAGATGATATTCAAAAGTCAAATTTATAGCTACATATAAAATTAATTAATTTAACAAATACTTAGCAAGCATGCAACAATTTTTAATAGAAAAACTACTGGAATTTCTTCAAATTTGCACGGAAAATATTTTTAAAATTAATATAAATATAAAAGAATTTATATACGTATTTGCAAATGTCAATAAAATTTTAAATCGATTCATACAGACATGAACTGTTATGTTGATATCTGGCGGTCTTGCGATTCGGTTCGATGGGGATTAAAACCTAGCGTAATATGGATGAAGCAAATGTCACCGCCCAGGAAGATAATAAAGCACCTCCCGACATATCAGAAAAGCATTGGGCCAGGTTTACAGCATTAGGAGATCGGATTAAGTTTATAAAAGAAAAGCACAAACGCAGGTATGCGTTAATTACAAAAAATGAGGATTTTGTTACAATTTAAATTATTTTAAAATGGTTGCAAAACATTTTGATTTTAATCGTTTTATAAATATAGAGAAGAACATATACAAAAAAGAAATGATTTAAAAATCTCACGGAAGCTGAAATCAGCTGATAACAATGAGGCTAAGGAGATGGACTCATCCAAATCCACAAGTGGGGAATTAAGTTGGTCAGGTAAACCTCCACAAATTTTCACTAATTTTGAGCTTTTCTTGAATACACCTCAACTTTTAGAAATGTTAATTGCTTGCGATAACTCAGTTTCCTCACTTCCAATGCAAGGAGAAACATTTTGTTTCATGACTTTTGGGTTTTTTTTTCTATAGAAATTCAATTATTTCCTTCAAGATATTCATCCATACATCAACATCAACAAACACTTGGTACAAACCACTGGTACAAACAGAGGTCCAAGAAGTGGCTTAGAAAAGAAGATTGATAATGCCATCCAAAGTCACAATGTTGATAAAGCTGTTGTCCTCAATGACCAACTCGTTGCGAGGAACTTCGCCAAACAAGTCACGGATGCCTGCGATGCCAAAAGATATCTGGATAAGAAAAAGGCTGAAGAAGAACTGAAGCATCACTCAAAGAAAAGGAGACCTGCATGGGGATTTGAGCAAAAACACAGATGGGAGACTAAGGGCAACATGTGAAGCATGTGAAGGTCGACAGGATTTATAAATACTATCAATTACATTTTTTGTATAAAAACTGGTGGTATCTGCATTCGATCATAGTAGAATGATCAAAAGATGCCATGCTCACAAAGCCGAGAGTCAGATTTGCCTCTGTCACCAAACAAAGCTTTTCATGTCTTCTTATTATATTCTGTGTGAATATCTATTTACATCTACATTACTGGAATTCGTTCCAATGATACTTGTTGTTTCTTCATTAAATGAAATTAAATCCCTGACGATTCAATTAATTTGTTGAAGCACATGAAAGGGCATGCAGAGTTGGTTCGAAATTAACGTGTGCTCAAAAAATTCAAAATGTTTACTACACTGAAGCTGAAAGTTTTAAATTCTTCATGATTTCTGAGGATGCTTATTGAGGGCAGCATCTAGATTTATTTTTATAGTTCTAATGACCAATTGAAAACATTTATATAAGGCTTAGTTTTGTTACTGGATGTTTTTGTTACTTTTATTTTAAATTTTAATCTATGTTTCAATTTCAAATGGAAACAATGATAATCAAACTGAATTGCCAAATATGGGCAGGTTTACAATAAATTCATTCAGTTTTGCTGCAAAAAGTTCACTTTTAATAGGCTGATTGGGATCACATGCTGGATTCTTAGTGACATATTCCACAAATACCTGAAAATAACAAACAGGCGATGTGCTTTCACATTCCATTAGATTAAAAAATGCTGAAAAGCTATACAGTTTATCACCTTATTAAAATTTGAACAGATTGTCTCATAAAGTTGCTAGCATGTTGCATAAGATAACAATGTTGAATGTTTTCATTACCTGGCTGTACAGCTGGTGGAGTGTTTCCTTAATGTTCCCAACATTCAGATCTGTGTTAAGCACGAACTTTAGCCCGCTTGGTGTCTCATAAAAATTTAACTTGTATTGACTTGTTTTATAGCTGTTGAGTCCCTCTTTTCTTGAAAATAGCGTGTGTCGACATATTTAGATTGGTCTAAGTGCAGATAGCTAAATATCCTTACTTACTGGTCAGATGGAGAAAGGCGATTTGCAAATGATTTCAATGAAAACAGCATACCATACATTAACTTGAATTCCTAAAATAAGTAATAATAAGTAACTAAAATTAGCAATTTCGCTATGGAATATATTGACCGAAACCTGCCTCTTCTTGAGTTAATCCTGAGTGTTTTTTTCTGTTCCATTCATAGTAATACAAACAAGTACCGTGTTTATTAAATATATAAATGTTGTAAATAGTCATTTTAAATAGTCTTCAGCGACTCAAAATCCCAGTGAGTAAACAAGAGTTGCAGATGTGACATTAACGTTTAAAAGTAAAGAGAGCTGAGAATTTTAACATTACATTCTTAAACTTCACAATTGTTATATTTTAATTAATAGGATATATAATTTCTACTTCGTTTTAATGCGGTCAGGGTAAAACCAACGCTTCCACATGCGACGGTGGCATGTAGACTCAGTCCCAGATCACAAATATTCTTGCGATATTTTAATCCAATGCAGATAAGTTATCATATGTAAAACTATAATCCAACAAATATTTTTTGGCGCGACTGCTCTGCTGGGTCACACATCAACGATACGAACTTTCCAATTTCCGCATCTACTTTCATTAATCTCAGTCCAAGAATTCATTCTTTTTCATGTATTTACATTTTTATTACAAGTAACAACAATTTTGAAACCAAAACAAATAAATTAGCTAAACATACAATTTGACACATGAGAAAGCAACACTATCACTTGGATGACCTTGCAAAGTGAACAGCCATGGGTTTACCCTGTAAGACAAGCCCATTGGTATCCTTAATTGCTCTTTTTGAAACGATTTCAGAAGGCAAAGTAATAAATGCCTGGCCCTTCATTCTTCCTTGTTTCATGAGCAATATGTCATATCTGTTTTTCTCATCACTGTCCCAATTAACGTAATTCCCAAACACAAAATGCAAATCTTTTTCAGTGACCGTCTTTGAAAGATTTTTAATATATAGCCTTGAGGTCGTCTCTCCCACATCATAGCTTTTAAAGACACTCAATTTTTGGAGTTCTTCAAGAGGTAATCGATTCTTTGCCATGTCTTCTTTGGATATGAATTCTTGTTTTCCCCATTCAATCTTATCATGTGAAGGAGCATCTTGGACATGCTTTTTGCCTCCAGGATTTATTTTGCCAAAACCACCAATTTCTTGTTCTTCAGGTACCTCTCCACTTTCTACAAGAGCTTTGTGATTCTCTTCTGTTACAGACACAGAAGATGGAATCTTAATATCAATCTTTTTAGATTTATCTACAACTTCATGGTGCTCAAATACTTCACTTGGATTGGTTGCTTCATTATGAGTGGATGCAATTTTCATTGACATGGCCTGCAGCTGAGCTTCCATAGCCAACTGTAGTTTTAATCTTTTTCTAAAGGATTCATCACAATCTCTTTCATTGGCTTTCCTTTTACGAGACTTTTTTGCCACTTTTTCATCATCACTTTCAAGCTCAGACTCTGAAGAACTCTCTCTTTGCAGTGGCTGTTCATGGATGGTATCGTCTGGAATTGGAGGTGTTAAAGTCACTGGTCCAAAAGGAGCAGGTAGATTCATTTTGTTCATGAGATGCAAAACTTGCACATAAAACTTTGGAACAGCTGCTAAAGCATTTGTGATGTTGATTAGAATAGACATTGATGGAGGAGGGTAGGAATAATACAGGCCATTTTTAAAACCATAATCAAAGTTCCAAGCACTTGATATGCTGTTAAGTTCATTAATGTACTTTCTTTTAATTTGAAGCTTTTCATCTTCAATATTCAAATGATTAACGTGATCATCTTTTGATGCCACTTCTGTCGTATCACAACAATTGTTGTTTGTAGTGGGGACATCAGTGTGTGACTTGGAATATTCTACGACAAGAACAGTTCCCAAAAATGACAATTGATGTAGTTTGGTCAAAATATTAGTGGCTTCCCTTGCTGACTGAAATGTAACAAAAGCTGAATGCTTCATATTCCCCTTTTGACCCATATATTTAACGTCAACAGCTCCAAGTTGCTTGAAAAAATCTTTGCAATCATCTTCAGTGAAACAGGAAGGAAGATGTTTAACAAGCAACGTCTCGTTTTCGAATCTCTTCAATTCCTGCATAAAAATGACATTATATAAAATATGATGTAAAAGTTCATGTAATTAATTACAGCACATGAATACTCATAAAATATCTACATAACAATCTTTTTCTGAAAATTATTTTAAGATCAAATTAAATGACACTGCATAATGTAATAAATTTTAACCATTAAAATCAAAATGACATTCCATTAAAGCTCAGGAAATTATATTGTGGTAAAATACGATCTGTGACACAGGGGGCTTAGTTTACACTTTATTATCGCTAATAAAAAAGCAAAGATACTTTTAATTGCAAATTTTAAAAGAATTTTAAATTTATATAGAAAATAAATATAAGTAATCAAAAAATATATATATACTCAAAATATATTTATAAAACAAAAATAATAATTTGCGGCATAACAGAGCAGCAGAGAGCAAATTAAGAAAAACTATATGACAAGCCCATCTATTCACCAGGAGATTCCAAAACAGACTACTAGCAGACTACTTAAATTTTGGAAAAAAAACAAAAATGTGCGAAAGGCTACAGACATTTAAAATCATTTTAATGTAAAATGCATCAAATGCATTTCCTAAAGTGATAAACCAAAAGAAAAAGATTAACAAGGCTGGTAAAAACGCAAAATCCATGATTAGGCTTTCGTAATATTTTAACTATTCCACTGACAATTCCATATTCAATTAAAACAAGTTTTACGTAATCCAATCAAACTTGATTACTTGATTAAATTATCAGTTCGTCGGGCTTCAAATAATACTTATTATTAATGTAAAACCTTTTCACACATTTAACGGATTGTATAAAAGTATTTAAACATAACAACATTATTAAATCACATAAAACTGAAATTTTATGCGACTGGAGATAACAGGTAAAGAGTAATTAAGGTTGATAACATTACGTAAGTCCATCTCTGTGGTATGTCAACACGACTCTGCCGGATGACCTTATCGCGCGATGTTGATTATTGAAGCCTCATATGGACTACTCTTAATGCTATTTTAGTGGAGCAGACGATTATAACACCTAAACATGTCAAGTGGTACTAAATTTTACCGCCATAGCAAGCGACACAAAGTGGAAAGAAAAATAGAAATAGGAGATGATGTCAATAAAACGAAATCAGAATTTGTTGAAGACGGAAACGAATCGGATTCGAGCCTCGAAAGTGTTGACCTTAATCATAATGCATCGGAAACTGAAATGAATTCAAAACAGTCACTAGAAAATGATGATTTTTTGCAAAGTGTTATCAAAGATGATGAAAGCGATTCAAAAAGTCAGATGGAATTGGAAAAATGTGATTCTAAAACTTCTTTGGTTGAGGTTCAGGTGAATAAACCAATTGAATCTGCTAGAGTGTGCCTTATGTCAAAAAGAACATCCTTGCCTGCAACCCTTCATGGAGAAATTTCTCTAAATCCCTTAATATTGCCTCAGACAACTGAAAGGCATTACCAAAGTGTGGAGGAACCAGATTGCTCAAATTCTCATCGCAGTAGTGTATTCGATGATCTGTTGTTTGAAATCTACAACAGGTTTCATTATGGATATAAGGACAGTCTTGACAGTGACACTTTCACTGACATGACAGAATCTGATGTCGTCCTTTGCAGAACTGAACAAGGCAGGACAGATGGTGAAAAGGTTCGACTCAATGTTGCCAACCTGATGGCAAGAGGTAAGATGTGCAAATGTTCTGAATGTTGCAGACAATGATAGTTACAAGAGGCTTTTAATAATTTGAAATAAACATAAAATAAATTGAGTTGAATTATGTATATTAATTAGAAGTGATTATTTATTTAGTGAATTTACCACCACAAATGAAATCTGCTAATAATCACCGCTATTGATTTCTCAAGTTCATGATGCTTAATTTCGACTTAAGTCATTGCTAATAATAGATTGCAAACAGGGACACCTAAATTACTAGTGTCTTTGCTTTCGTTCGGTGCAAAATTAATTGCTTTCTGCTAATCCATCTGCACTACAATTTACTATTGTAATATTTTAAAATACGTGTATAAACAATTTATTTAAACATCTTTTTGACACAAATCAAGATATACATCAGCTAAAAGAACTGGTCGCCAATCTGTCACACCATAGCACTCAGACATCATCTCGGCTGGTCAAACAGTTAAAGGCCAGAGAGCGACATCTGACATCGTTGAGGGAAAAGTATGACATCATGACGGCCATTTTGCATGCCTCCTCACTCAAGAGAAGTTAGCATGTTCCTAATGTTTACTTTCGTTTTTCCTTTACAAGAGCTTCTTTATTTAGCTCTGACGTCGTCGTCTCCGGTCGTTGCTATTTATAGGCTGTAGCTGACCGAGATGGAAGGCATCGAGGACCTGTTATTGATTCGTTGTTTCCACCTTGCTTTCATCCTGCAAGCTTTGTAATGGCAACAGAAGGTTGCCAAGCAAGCGAATTGGATTCTTTCGCCGGTTCCTTGTTCATTCATTCCTGGTTCTGAGTCTGAGGGCTGCGAGGAAATTATTTAAATTTTTATTAAAAGTTATAAAAGGAGGGTTTTTCTAGGAAAATGAAATATTTCAATAACAGGTTTTGCGAAGAACATGATCTATTAGTTATTCGAGTAATGACATTTAAATGTCGTGATGTTTTCGACCGTCACACTGGAGCGTCCTCTTTAGGAGACTTTGGAATTGCGTACTCGCACGGATAAAAGCTTCAGATGGATGGGCATTCTCGGTCCTTTTATAGCACCCAATAGAACACACTTTGCATGCCTGTCCATATAAATGCTGCAACTTCCGATGGATGTTTTACTACTGTCAAGGAAGGCTACGTATTTTTGTCTTCTGGCTTGTAGAATGTGTTTATTTGGTTGACATTTTAAAGACAATCAACCTTGTCATGATTGTAAACAATTGATGCCATAGTCATGATTGTCAACTCCAACGGAATTAAAAAGACTACAAAGTTTTGCTACTATCTCAATGAAGGTATTCAGAAATTTAAATGTGAAGGAGCTTTAAAGATTTGTTTGTGATTTCTTTACAATACTTAAATATAATTTATTATTTTGGCAGATTTTATTTAAGTGTACTTAAGTGGTTATTATTATTTTTTACGTTTATGCAACATGAAATGTTAAATATTTGCAGGGGAAGATTCAAAAATTCGATTCAGCATCGAGCCAATGCCCGGAGATGATGCATTCAATCAGTGGAAAGATGCCATGAAAGCAGTGGCCAGGCTGCCTCACGGGATTCCTCAGGAATTCAGGAAAAAGGTTTCAATTTGAGATTTTATTTATTTTTTTGCTCTGACTCCTTGTCAGAGGTTGTCCACAGTTTTGACCTTGATCTCATTTCAACGTTCACTGGCCGTGCTGTTGCCTGCATTTTTCGAACGTGTTTTAGGATGCATGGGTTTTCGTTAGTATGTTAGACATATGGTGTCTCGTGTTAATTTCTTAAACCTGGATTAATATTTATTTGAACAAGTGTTCCCCAACTTAAGACTGAGATATGTATGTATAATGATGATGATGATGATGATGAGAATCTGCTGCAGCTGTTGATGTCATTGTTGTTGTTGTTGTTGTTGTTGTTATTATTGTTTGGATCATGTTTGTGATGGAAGGGACAGATTATTACCTCATGAATAATTTATGAGCTGATTTACGGGTTTTGCACATAAATGAACTAATGAAAACACAAAGTAATGTTTATAGCATAAAAGTTTACAGACTAGTGATGTTACATCAAGAATGTTTTAACAAATGCAATACGAACGCCATACAAATTTATCCAACTCGCATAATGTTGCCATTTCTGACAAACATAACAGATCACTATCATGCAAACTTTGGACTGAAGAAGTTTGGACAGATGAATCTGACATGTGAAAATGAATGATCTGAAATTGCGTGGGGAAAATTGTTTTGATGTTGCGGAATATAGGTGAATGCAAGTTTCTGGATCTTTTGTTAAATCTGATATCCATTGTCGAGTTAATGTATTTCTTAACTTATAAATAATTAATGAACCAATAATGTATCGCCGTCGTCATCTGAGCGATTGGAGTGGTCAATTATTCTTTGCAATTTGATGCAATGTCTTCGTGTGATCATGGTTGGTCATGTTTCGTCGGCATCGAATGTGTTTTTTCTCCCCATTTTCTGGAGAAAACTTTTATCTTTCGTTTGTGAAATTCAAGTTAGCTTGCTTCCTGCTGAAATGTGGTTTGAGAAAATAGTTTAGTTATTGATTTCACAACTTTGGCCATTGACATTTTGCTTGCAACATGCATTAAGGAGTCATTGTGCAAATATGGCCAACAATTTGGAAGAGAGTCACCTAGCTCAATGGCCATATATTTTATTCCAATTTGACATTTTTAAAGTCCTTAGACCCCAAAATGATATATTAAAGAATGTATTGAGCAAATATGATGTAACAGTATTAATATTATAATAATAAAGCAAATATTGATGTAATAATAATATAATATTAGTGTCTTAAGTAAAAGTTAAGCTTTATTCTCATCTTAAATTTGTATGATTTTTTAATTCTTAAACTAAATCATTTTTCATCCAGTTGCTACCTGCAGTTTGAAATATCAACAGTTTAATGGCATTGATAACATGGCTAATTATTTGTTTATGCAGATTTGGTTGGCTTTGGCTGATAATTATCTCAGCAACCTGTGCATCAACTGGGAAAAGACGAAAAAATTTACTTTCAACGAAAAAAGCAACCCTGACGACAACAAACTCGGACTGCAGATTGTCAAGGTTTTGAAAAAAAATTACTAGAACATTTACTTAAGATATTAATTTATTATTATTTTTTCTGTTGTCAATTGCTCAAGTTATTCATTTATAAACTTATTTATAAATTGTTTTATACTTAATTTTTAATTAACTTTTAACTTTTAATTTATTATTATTATTATTATTATTATTATTATATTGTTATTGATATTATTATTATTATAATGTCATATTTGCTCAACTTATTTTGGCACCTATGTTATCTCTTAGTAGTAATTAAACATTAGCGTTTGCTGAACAAACCTTACTGAACTTGATCATCATTTTTCAGATTGGAACATTCACTGCAATCTGAAATTAATTAAACGACATTAGAAGGTGTCAGTTAATGAGGTGCAAATGATGATGATGATTACCATTCCCACCTGAGTCCAGTTAATTTGTTAACGATGATGGATGTGATTAGTAACCTGACAAGTACCATATTTGTACATCATATGTAACATATAGTCATGTGGTTAATCTCAATTAGCATATTAGCAACATATTTATTACAGCAAGGTTGTGTTTCTTAAAAGACAAGCAACAACATATATTACTATCTGTAATCATCATCATCATCCACAATCACCTGCTTGTGCCATAATATCAGGAGGCTCTCAATTGATTAATTGACTGGTGATAAGAGTGCTTCTGTGTTTAGGTTGTGGATTTCAGTTATTGTTCAATTATTATGGATGATGATGGCAATGGTGATGATGATGATGATGATGATGATAATGATGGTGATGATGATGGTGAACTGTATTTTCAGTGTGAGAATTTCAAATTATTTTGAACGAATTTATTGATGGTGATATAATATTGATTAAACTTACAATTGGACCTTGAAACTATTATTTTTTTTTATGTTTTATGTCTTTAACTATTATTTATAAATTAGCACATGTTGCGATTATTTTTATTATTACTTTTTAATTGCAAGTTCATAAAACTTGTTCAAGTGTCGTTTCTTATTTTTTATTTACTGAAACAATTTACTAAGGCCTGGTAACCACTGTCAACACTGAATGCTGAATGAGTGATGCACATGAAATATGTGAAGCATGTGTTAACCTTGCTAGAGACAGGCTTCCAAGCAAACTAAACAAAATATTTTTGATAGGAATCCAGTTCTATTTATAAAGATTCGTCTATCTTTACTCAGCCTATTTCATCATTGACTCATCAGTTTCACTTTTGAATATGAATTATTTCTAATTTCTTAGCTTTTAATTTATGCAAAAGAATGACTGCGACATTAACGAATTTTCATTCGTGGAGTTATCACAATATTTACTCAAGAGCTAAAGAGACATGATAACTTGCATGATTTTCCAGGACTTGCACAGAACTGGATGCAGTGGATTCAGTGGAAGAGACAATGAGGAGGACAGGGCCGTCCTTAAGAGGGTCTTGTTGGCTTTCGCCAGGTGGAACAAGCACGTCGGATACTGCCAGGGATTCAACATCTTGGCGGCTCTCATACTCGAAGTTGTCGACAGGCAGGAAGATTCCGCCTTGAAGGTAATTTCTTGTAAGATTTTACTCGTAGTTTAAATTGTGACTTTGATTCGAAGAGACAAGGATCAAAGACTTTGTAAATGCAAACCCTATGAGCCAACTGACATCTCAAAATTTACACTATTTGATTAGATAGAAAGATAATTTATGAAACGTCATTATGAATTGGAGAATATTTTCCAATGGAATTCATCCATTTGTAAACAACCTTCCAAAGTCACATGGTTCACCTCATTTCAAGGTCATGATTTACCTCATTGATCGGGTCCTGCCAGAGAGCTACTTTGCCAACAACCTCAGGTCCCTGTCTGTGGATATGGCCGTGTTCAGACACCTTCTGAGGTCGCACCTTCCGGAACTTTCTCGCCATCTTGATTCCCTTCAGAATATTGCTAGGGATGAGACCGTCGGTGAGTCCGATCAAGTGATCCGTTTGTGAATTTCATGAGTTGCAATTGTGTCGGTGAATGTTAATAGCCTTCTTGTTGATAAGTCTGGTTGGTTTGAATAAATTTATAATGAGTTTAAATAATTATAGTGGGAGTGATAAGCTCAAAAGAATGTGTAAAATATCATTCTTTGGAAGCCTCCTAAGAAAATTATTATTAAATTAGCTGTCTGGACCGCCATGGGTGTGTGTGCTTGCAACAGATGAGCATTTTATGATGAAAAAATTCGGTTTGATAAACTGAGCAATTTGTTCTCTGGCGCCATTTTTCAATAAGCTAACTGGTTATGATTAATATCCTTGCCATATGGGATTTCGTCTTGCTATTTTTATGATACAACTAATAATAATAATAATAATTATGATGATGACGATGGCGATGATGATAATAATGCAAAATTGCACCTAGGCCATTTATACACACCAGTCATCCAAAAGCATTTCATAATGGTGCAAACAAGGTTGAGAACAGGGCACATAACTACTGTTTTGCCCTTCACTTGCAGGAATGAAAACCTTTTGAGCCAAACGGCATCTCAATTGTTTTGCAAACCATTTTAATGAAGCAAGATTTATACTAATTGATTAGACAGAAAGATAATTTATGAAAAGTTATTATGAATTGGAGAATATTTTCCAATGGAATTCATCCATTTCAGGTGCCAACTATGAGCCACCGTTGACGAACGTGTTCACCATGCAGTGGTTCCTCACCATGTTTGCCACCTGCCTTTCCAAGTCCACAGTCCTCAGAGTTTGGGACTGCATTCTCCTCGAAGGTTCAGAAATCCTCCTCAGGACTGCCATCGTTATTTGGGAAAAGCTCCAACAGTTGGTGTTCAAATGATTGGATTTTATAATTTTATAAGTTTTTGTTGTCTGAATCTGAAATGAGTTTCTTCTCGTCAGATGTTTTCTGTGATTTTTTTTTATAATTATGTTTTTGAATTTTAAAATAAAAATGAATTTTAATCATTAAAGTCGAATAATGGAGATAAAGAGTGCAGACGAGTTTTACTCAGTGATGGGGATTTTGAGTCAGGAAATGCTTGATGATAAACTTCTGGACACTGAGGATCTCATCAAGGTTTGTTTGATTTTTACTTTCCAATTAATTATTACCAAATTAAAAATTAACTAGCTGCAATTAAATACATAATACATAAAACATATAAACATTCAGACAGTTGAAGAGATACATGATTAAAAATGCAATGTATTTTAAAGCAGTACTGTGTTATTCTGAATGTCGTGTTGGCAAACAATTTTAATGTATTAAAGGTTTAGAATATTCATTAAGAAGTGCCAAAATGAAAATCATGTATCAATTTCAAATTCACCGCTAATTATGATAATTCATGCGAACTATTAAAAGCGAATATTCAACGTGGCTTCCTTCCCTCTCCACCAACTGAATGAACTGAGGGAGAAGTTCACCTACAACATCAGCCCCTTCAGCAGCATGATGAACGCAAACAGGGCAACAGCCATCGCATCCTCCAAACTTCCGCCAGAGGATGATGATGATGATGATCTCATGGATGGAATGCACTGTTTCTCTTCCCTCTTCTCCGGCCAGCATTCAATGCCAAACAAAAGCAAAGATGGTTAGTATTAATAATAGTTAATAACAATAATAATAATATTAATCACATCAAATTAATAATAATTTTAATTATTCTCTTAGATTCATTGTTTTTCTTAAATTTCAAATGCATTACATCTCAAATTAAATAATTTATTAATATTAAAACCAATTTCAGATGGAGATCATTGGTCTGCTGACGTCTCCAAACTCAGTCCGGGAGCCTACACGGCCCACCCGGTCTGTCCACCGCTCGGAGGGGCCCCCGTGTTGTCGGAGAGGGTGACATTGGATGTGGACATGCTCAAGAGGCAGTACAAGAAACTCATGCAGAAGCAGAGGCAGGCTCATGTCATTCTTTCTGGTGAGGTCCTTGAAATTTGTTGTCTTTATTTGTTGCACTTGATTTGGAAGATGTGTTCAGTTTGTTCACTGTGACAATATTTCATGCTATGCATTTAATTCATTTTTTTATTTTAAATTGTTTAGGTTAAGATATCAATTCAGAGCATTATTATTTATTATAAATTATTATTATTTTTGATGCAGCTGTACAAAATAAAAAGATCAGCAACAATCCATTGAAGAGTCAGAACACCCTTCTTAAAGGTTTCTCAAACGAGCACTCAATTGCACCTGCCATCAACCACCTGTTTGCCAGTCGAGAACTTCTTCTGATGACCACGATGAACAGGAAAAATCAAACGGTTCTTCCAGTGACCAAGACACTTCAAAGCACTGTCGGCAAGAATCCGACGGGGGCTCCAGATGCTGGTGACCTTGTAAAGAAAGGTCATCTTTCTCCAGTTTTCTCCAGGTTAAGTTCAGTTGAATCTTCTTTCAAAAAAGCCAGCAGCTGCGAGCTTGCATCGTCGGTAGCATCCGTTTCTTCGATATCCGTGGGTCACGACGAACGGTCGGTGAGAAGCGAAGCCACGTGCGAACCGAGTCAACCGTGGACGGAATCGACGCCTTGCGAAACTCCCGACCCTCCTTCGGAAAATACGTCGGTCGTGCATCCAAAACTGGAGGATGGGTTGCGGGATGAGACGGCCAATGGGGAGATCCTGTTTGATGAGGATAAACTTCATGTCGATGAACAGCCAGATACTGAAATGAAAGAAAACAAGGAGACCAGCTGTATGGAGAAGAAAGATAAAGAAGCTGCAACAAATGAGAACAGGAACATTTCCTTCAAGGAATTTATTGACTCTCTTCCAGACGACTCAAACCCGAACATTAAATCGACAAGGTACAACAAGCTTCAGTGCTTTGTGGAAAACTTCAGGCCGATCCGTCACAGTCCTCAGATTTCCGGAGGCACCCAACCCGATCGTCGTCGAGGAAAAGGAGCCTATGGCAGAAGTTTGTCTTTTTCCGACAACAAGCCATTGCAAATGTTCAACCCTTTTCCCAGGAAGAACGTCAACCTCAGGAAGTCAAAACTGGGAATCCAACTTGGCCTCTACATGTCTCAGAACTGCAACTGACCGATCGTTTCATTTTGTCGAATTCAGAAATTTTTAAGAGTTCTTGCCTTTCAGTGACAATGTTCTGTGAACTTAACCAAACTAGCCGAGCTCACATCTCAGTTAACTGCTGATTATTTTAGATCGTGGGTGGTTGCTATGAAGCCAGTTGGTTTAATGTGAGCGAGACTCATATGCATGGTCCTACACATTCTAAGTATTGAATGAAACATTCAACAACTGAATGTTACCATGTCACATTGAATGTAATTATTTGAAATCTGAACAAAACAGAAACATTTAATTGTTTGCCAATCTGTATACAGAAGAAATTCTATTGCTCAGTTGAATAATGTCGTTATTTGCAAGTGCAGATTAAGCAAGCTTAATGAAATACAATTCAGCTTTGTTAATTTTTCTTTCCATTATTACATTCTCTTTTTCAACTTGTGCTACTAAATTTTGACACGCATCTTCCATTGTGATTTGTTTTTGTTAATTGTGGTTAACACTGTTAATGATGATTACAATGCTGCTGATGATGGTGGTGGTGATGATTGTAAATCATGATGATGATGATGTTGGCGATGAATTTGAGGTATTCCATTATTAGCTAGTCAAGTTTTTGAATTGCTTAAATCTTGTTAGATTTTCTAATAGAATTTCAGTACATAATTACTGAGATTTGATGTGCCTTTGAAGTATTTATTGGCTGAAAGCTTTCTTGAGAGGAAATTTCAGTTGTGATTTCATTGAATTCATATTATGAATTTTTCAAAATGAAATGTTTGAATTTATCAACCAAATAAACAAATTACATTTTGATTTCTTGAAGATTTTGAAACCTTTGCATTTACGTTTGAGTTCTTGAGTGTTAGTAAACCAAGATACGCTCACTAATGATTAGCCTCAAAAACCCAATTTAGATATACTATTCCCCGAGGAATTGAGCTCAATATCAATCTCTAAACAATTTAGAGCAAATCGCTCAAGTGTCATTTTCCTGGCAGGTCAGGCTTAAGTGTGTTTAAAAAGAAGCCCGAGTCGCATAATGTGATGTCCGAATCATCTAGATGTGCAGTGGAAAGTAATAACAACGTAATATCATTCAGGTAAGGTCATGTTCAATTCGCGTGGGGTTTGCTCAGCTGTTGCCAACGGGTGTCGACAAAAATGTGAACCTTTCTTGGCAATCGGTGACAAAATTTATTTAAGCTTTATTTTTCTCTTTAAGAAAGTATTTAAGTAATTCTATTTTGAAAAATATTTAAAAGGTGATTTTTACTGTTTTAATTAAATATACAAATTAATTTTTTTGTTTTGCCAAGATACCACCTGTCTAAATAATAGTTTCTTCAAATGAGAGATAAAGAATAAAAAATATCCGGAATTCTTACTTATCTACTTGTAGCTTGCGCGAAGTTTGTTGTTTCGACTAAATTTGAAGATTCCGATTCCTGCATGGGGCTGGAGGAGACCAATGAAGTTGTCGGTAAAATGTTAGTTTAATAGTGCGTCTTCACCATTATTACCAGCATTTGAGTGCACTTTATATACGATGTAACTTTCTTTAAGCTTATTTAGCAAATGCTTACGCTTTAGCGACACATTAAAAATTGGCCAAAAGGACAAGAAAAGAGACTCTTACCTTAATTGGGATGAATATTTTATGGCTGTGGCCTTTCTATCTGCCCAAAGAAGCAAGGATCCTGTGACACAGGTGAAATACTATACTAACACTTATCCAAAACCATAATCACCAATCAAATGTACTTATATTTAGCATGATTTGACAGGTAGGTGCATGCATAGTGAATGAAGATAAAAAGATTGTTGGCATAGGATACAATGGCATGCCAAATGGTCTTAGTGATGATGTGATGCCATGGGGCAAAGGAAATGATGATGAGCTAGAGAATAAATATTTCTATGGTTGGTGTATCTTTTGACCACAGGATTTTAAAACAAATGGTCATTTGTGACTAAATCATACTTTTCAGTCTGCCATGCCGAGATGAATGCAATTCTAAACAAGAATTCTCACGATGTTAAGAACTGCACTATTTACTCTGCCCTGTTTCCATGCAATGAATGTGCAAAGCTTATAATTCAGTCAGGCATCAAGAAAGTTGTTTATGCATCAGACAAACACAGAGAAAAGAAAAGCGTTCAGGCATCGAAGAGAATGCTCGACATGGCGAACATCGAATGCCTGTCAGTCAAGTTTTGCAAATTACATGTGATTTGACCTTGATTATGTACAAAAATAATGTAATTTTTATAAATTTTAACTATTGCAGGCAACTTGCTCCTAAGAAGTCAATTACCATCGACTTTAACTCTCTTGATGATTAAAAAGTTTTATTGAATGTAAATGCAAAATATTTGGAACCCATCACACAAAAAGTTGTAAAGCACTCATTAGCAAATTACTTTAAAATAAATTCAGGCGAGCATTAGATTAAGTAATTCTTTTTTCTTCTGCAAATGCCATGCATCCCTTGCCAGGTAGCCCAGATGAAACCACTTTTGGTACGCGCCATCGTTTTCAAATGCCTGGATTGGGGTTTTTATCAATCCGTTGTTTTCCAAAATGTAGATGACCTGCTGGTCGGTGCTCATCAATTTCTTTTTGAGGAGCCAATCAACTCCTTCCATATATTCGAGAGTCCACCTGAAAACAGTTAAATGTGTTCAAAGGTTGCAATTTGACCATCGATCTGTTTTCCTACCTCAACATCACGTCGCTTCTCCCAATAAAAATGCACCCGCATACCCACTCGGAATTGATGTAGACTATGTCTGTAGGTGTCAGAGTTGGATTTCTGCGTGTCACCAATCCGTAAGCCATGGAGGTTTCAGAGAAATGCTTCGGGATGAAGATGCCAAACAGAGGCTCCTCGTCGACATTCATGTGTCTAAAAAGTCCGATGTCTACCCAACTGAAATACTTTGTCTTAAACAAGTTATTGATCACGGACCTCTTCATCAGTTCATATTTGGCATGCATGGCGCACGAATATTCGGGTTTGACCGTGTTTGGACTGTGCTCTGGGTAACCTGGTTGTTTGAAAATTTCTTCTATCTTTTTTTGAATCTGAAAAGCCCAGAGGTCTTTTCTATCGATGTAGATCACTTGGGTGACGTTGTATGGGAGGTGTTGCCTCAAAACCTTGAAGTAGTTGCAGAACTCAACGTCATCAAAGTATGCGATGGTTGGGTTTGCGATGTTCTTGAAAATTGTCATCCATTTTCTGTAAAGGCCTTACAAATATGATGTTATTAAAATTTAAGTGTAGGAGATAAGGCTTGCGATGAATCTCACCAAACCTGCCGTATAGACACCATTATCTCCTTTCCTAAAGGTTCCTAATGAGAAATATGCTGTGATCACAGTCACTTCATCTCTGAGGGAACTTACCTCAGTCACCTGCTTACTTAAGGACTGATAGATTTGCTCCACTTTTGAATAGTCATAATCCATTCTCTTGAAGCTAGTTTCAAGGTGTTCTTTCGTTATTTTCTCGTAATACGGCTTAAAGTAGCAATGTTGAAGCTAAAACATGACCTTCTTTTTAAAAGTCAAATATTTTACCTTTGTCGCCAGCTTGTAAAAGGCCGTGAAAACAAACAAGATGCATAATGCTATGCATGCTTTAACAAGATTTTGCAACAACTTGTAAATTTTCGGCTTTATCAAAGCCATGACCATTGTATAAAAAGTTCGAATGAAGATTCTTTATCGGTAGTTCTTGCTATTGTGAATTAAGTATCGATGTATCTGTCCTGGGACTCATCTTGTGTATATCGCAATAAAAAGAAAACTTTGTTACAAAAATAGTACTAACAATGGTAATCCATTGTTTGCTTGTTATATCCTTAACGTTTTAGCTGTAAGACTACATGTTTTCTTGTTGTGAGTGGCCAGGCGAGATGCATTTAAGATTATTTAAGATTTGTTAATGATTATGTTTATTCAATAATTAATTTACAACCTTGAAGAGGTCATGTTTTGTTATTTTTGTTTAAATTATAAAAAGGTTTTATTAACACCAAATGAAATTAATATGTGATTACTGAAGTTATACATGGTTCTTACAAAGATCTATCGGCCTTTTAAACTACAAATATTTGTTCTATAACATTTGTTATGTTATCTTATGCACATCATAATAAAAAAAATGGTTTAAATATGATAAGTAATAAAAAAATTATAGTCGTAAAACATGAATGTCGCACTCCGATGCCTGGCCCTGTATCTGCTAAACTTAAAAATGAGTTGATTTTTGCTTTATGATTCTAGTCTATAGTTTTTTTCTAACGATAAACCCAACTTAATTAGGGTGAATATCCAGACTGGAGTTTTCTGGAGAACTCTCTTACTCATTAATAGCCTAATTAATGATAAGGCTCTAGCGATAGAGTGATTTATGGGGCCAAACTTTTTATTTTTGCAGCTTATAAAAGTCACATTATAATACAATTTCTTACAATATTATTTGGATGACAATTAGCGCAAAGAAATTTCTAATACTTTGTGAGATTTATGAGTAGGTAAAAAGGATGTCAGTTCAATAAAATGATGGAAATAATAAATCTGGCAAAGTCTGTTCCCAGAACTGATGCCCGGTTCATGGTACAGGACGGAAGCTCTCAGGACTGGAACACTGGTAGAGAAGTAGTGTTTTAGCTCATCAGGTGTGACATCAAAGTCCAGATTTGTGTCGTATAGGGTGCGGTGTCGCTCTGTTTCAAGGAAGCACTTGGTCGACTGGTAACAATGGTATGACCTTGATCACTTGCTTTTGAACAAACAACCTCCATTAAATTCATCGACTAGTACTCGTTCGATGATCTGTGCGTAAGTTTCACTGTTCCAGGTACAAGTGTTGAATTGATTGAAAATGACGTGATGTCTTACTCTATCCTCATAACATTTTGTACTTGGATAAACTATGCCTTCAACAAAGATTATATCAATTTTTATCCTGAAATTTAGGCTCTCAGACGTGGATTTGATGAGACTTTTCCTATGAGACAATTGTTCGCATCTCAGGAATTAAAAAATTTAATATGTTGTGAACAATTTCAAAAATGGACCTTGGATGATTTGCAACATTACTGTGAGTATAAAGAATCTCAATCAGTTCAATTTCTTTTCGAATGCCTGTCGTCCTTTGATGTCAAAGAACAAAAACTGTTCCTGAAGTTTGTGATTGGCACGAATGGTTTGCCGTTCGGAGGATTGTTAAAGTTGAATCCTCAGGTGACCATAAGGAAAACGAAAACAGACGCGCAGATGCTTCTAGTAATATAATAAAATACCATTAGTACTACCTACCGTGTTTTTAGTCATATTATCGCGCTTTATGTTCGATTTTACGTACCACGCACCTTCTGCGTGCTGTACTGGTATGCGTGTTAAATACGTAAAAATGCGGTACTTAAATTATTTTTTATTTGGAAGTTTTTAAATAAATTCTAAACAACCAGAATTTGTAAGTAAGGATTTGTATGATACACCTAGATTTTATTAATGTACAAATGATAGATTAAGGCTGTTTTGAAGTCACTCACAGGCATCAAGCAGCTAGGAAAGTATTAGAGAGCGAAAAGATGATATTAGGATCAAATAATATTATTACAATAATGCTAACAATAACAATATTTAAAAATTTATCAATATTGTTTTTGTTGTTGTTAGTAATAATAATTTTCAGCTCAATATTTTTCTCTGCAGGACAACATATTTGCTCAACTTGTCAAGGTCAGTCAATGACTGATTCAATTTCAGTTCCTCCCTGAGCCTCTTCGTCAGCTGCGCCTGAGCACGTGACTGTAAGCATAATTTGTAATGATCTAATCATTAACAAGCATAATAATTTGTAAGCATAATTTGTAATAATATAATTGTATTAACAAGTATAATAATTTGTAAATAATTTGTAATTACCTCAGAGATAATAACCGTAACCATGTAAACAAGTTCAAGTGATTGTGAACTCCAATGATTGTTTATACATTAAGTTGATCTGTTTCTATTTTGTATTCATTGACGTCATAAACTTGTTTAAATGCTTACAATTTATTATTATTATTATATATTATTATTATATTATTATTATATTATTATTATATTATATTATTATTATTATTATTATTATATTATTATTATTATTATTATTATTATATTATTATTATTATTATTATTGTTATTGTTATTATTATTATTATTATTATTATTATTATTATTATTATTATTATTATTATTATATAAATACTATATAAATAATAATATTAATATTATTAATAACTATAAACATTATTATTATTATCATTATGATGATGATGATGGTGGTGGTGGTGGTGATGGTACACTCAGCCCACCTTCTGCACTAATGACTCTTTCTCCTGGTTGATCAATTTGGCTCTTTCCTCTTTGCTGAGAATTGATGCTTCCAGCGAAGATCGCCATTCTTTTTCCTTCTCCAAGATCCTGAACAAAATGTGCAACTTGTAACAAACAGCTACCCCTACAGTACTAGTACCTCAACAATATCACAAATAGCATAAGCAATAACAATGCCGACGCGTTCGTAGTCGACGATGATAATGACGATTCGGACCAATTGGTAGGAAATTTTACAAATAATTCGTAATAGAAATTAAAAATTACCGCAGCAATTTGTTCAATAAATAATTATTTCTAACCGTCAAATGAAAATTATTTGCGTATTGTATTACATAAAGCTTATATTACTAAAAGGTATATTATTATTATTATTGACCTCTGTAGGTTTTGTTTCTGAGCTTTTTCTTTTGCTTCTCTGCTTCTCATAAGAGCTTCCTTCCTCTGCGCCAGTTGTATCGCTTGCAACTCTTCCGCATGTCTGTCTTGCTGTGATTAATTATGCTTTGAATATTTAATGAGCAAGTATTGAAAATTAAAATAATATTTTATAACTTTTGCTGCAGGTGGCTCGACCACCACATCATATAAATGATACTGACGTCATTAACATAGCATTTTTAAATTCATCCATGTGGGACAATCTTAAGAACTTTCAACATATGTTTTCCAAAATTTTAGTAAACATTTCACAAATTCCTATATATTTTGCATATATTCCTTGATCTTCCAGATCCATTTAGCTCATCTAAATTATGCTCAGCAGAAATTGATTATGAATCAGATTAAAATGCATATATAACATAATTTTGTTGGCACCTGTTGCCTATAATTCTTGGCTTGTTCTTGCCAAATTTTCAGTTCTTCCTCCATGCTTCGGTGGTTCTGCTGAGCTTTTTCTACCTTCATTTGACGTTTTTTGCTGCGCAATAATTTTCGATAAATTCTTATAAAAATTAATTATTAATTTAGAGTGGTGTCAAGCATTTGTCACACATGGATATCTTGAGGTTTTTATTAATATTGCTGTTAGTTTTAGTATTGTTTTTATTGTTATTGTTGTTATTGTTATTATTGTTATTATTGGAAAGAAAAATATACAACACATAAAATGTAGCCGCATACTCATCGATATTTTTAACAGTGAAAGTGTTAATATTTGGTCTACCATATTTTATTGGACTCCCTAATTGCATATAATTCATTATTAACAATTTTTGAGTAGTTAATAAATAAATACCCGATTTTATTGGCTTCCTCTTCCTTCAACTTTTTGGCCTTCAACTCAGCAGCGGACAGAGAAGCCTTCATGTTTTCTTGGATGTTCGACAATTCTTGACTGAATCGTGTGCGTGAGAAGGTTAAAAAAATTTTAGTACACCACTATTTTCATATTTATTTGGATTTTTTTTCAATTTATTGAGTTGCCATTAGCAGTGGCATCTTAGTTAAACCATCTAAGAATGACGCAATTGTATATTAATTAGCGTCGCGTATTTAATTTATTTTATTATCGAGGACTTTTTTTTTTATAAATAATTTTCTTGAAGTAATTTTGTCACTCACTCGGACAACTTTTTGCTCTTCAAATGCTCGACTTTCTGCTTCGTTGATTCGATTTGTTTCGACATTTTCTGGGATCACAAACATTTGCATTCCAAAGATTTTATAATAAAACGCGTGAAATGAAATGGACAACTATTGAAAAACATTAGTATTGATATTAATTAATAATATTTATTATTATTATTATTATTATTATTATTATTATTATTATTATTATTATTATTATTATTATTATTTATTATTATTATTATTATTATTATTATTATATTATTATTATTATTATTATTATTATTATTATTATTATTATTATTAACTTCGTAATAGTTTTTTACTTGTTTAATTTGTTCGTTTCGTTCCATCTTGATCGACATGGCCCTTTCCAAATCATGTTGTTGCTTCTCCTTCAATTCCTTGGCGTGTTCTTCATTCTTTTTCTTCTGCTCTTCCAGGCGTAATTCCTAATTGGAAGAATAATTAATTAAATTTATTCATTTTAGACGCCTTTAATAAGTATGTAAATTAGCTCGTAATTTTGAATATTCCTTGAGGTGACTAGATTGACGATAGCATTAACTATTCGACGTTCAAAAAGATTTACTTATAAATGATATTTTTTATTATCAACATTATAAATAATAATTTATAATTTGATAAATTATAATGACAAAACATTGTTGCAAATATCTTTTTGAGATTACAAGGAAATGTTGGAAATATTCAAATAGTTAAAAGATCATAAGTATTAAAGTATTATGTAGTAGTGATGATGACGTTTATGGCTACTTTTATTGTCATTACAATGCCATAACTATGTGTCTTAATTCGTGTCATGCGTGATTGAACACGTGACTCCATAAGCACCTGTTTGAGCGATATGAGCTCATACAGTATTGATACGAGCGCAGTGATAAACAATGATTATAATTTTTGTTAACTGCAAAAATAAACATTGATTATTATTTTTGTTAACTGCAAAAATAAACATTAATTATTATTTTTGTTAACTGCAAAAATAAACATTAATTATTATTTTTGTTAATTGCTTACCACTCTTTTCTTCCTTTCCAAGGCTTGTTGCAATTTCAGTCTGTTTTCGTTTTGCTGTCAAATATTTTTTATTAACTGTTTCGTTTAGAAATACTAACAAATTAGCAATGCTGATTAATATATTAACTATTATAATACATATGTTAAATATCATACTGGTTTCATATCTCCAATAAAATTTTTTACCTAATAATAATAATTATAACTGTTGTAATTTACAGCGACCTATCGGTGTACTTGTAGTAACATTGTAAGGCTTCAAATGATGTGATGATGATTATAGATCATTACCGATAAGAAATGGCTGAGGTAATGATTGCAATTTTTTATGATAATGACTGCAGAAAGCTACCGTAATGATTACAATGGTAATGATGATAACGATGAACAGTCTTGACGACGATTTCAAACAGTGGTAAAATGAGGAAGGCTTATAAGTTGAACCATGCTTGATCATAATCATAATCATTAAAAAAATTATCAATTTTTTATTTTTAGACATCCTTCAAGAATTAGCAAATAAAAATGCTTTATAATCCGACCTTCACATCGAACTGAAAAACTCGAAATAATTACAATTTTTGTAAATAATTTTTTTCTTTAAAACTAAATGTATAACTCAAATTTAAAATCGATTAAGAATTATTAAGTTGACATTAAATTAAATTGTTCACTCTTAAATTAATTACCAGGCTTATAAATTGAGATAATTATTTTTATACATTTAAATTATTTATTTAATTTCTAAATTGAGACAATTACTTTTAATCATTTACTTTTACACATTTATTGATAATAAATGACTCACCTTTCTCTCCTCTAATGCCAGTGACCTGAAGACAAGACAAGACTCATTCAGACATTCCTCTGAAGTTCTGTGCCCACAAGGATTGTCCTTGATCCCAGTCTGATGAAGACTTAATCTGCTCTGAAGATTTTCAAACAAAGGGGTCAACGAGTGAATGGCTAACGTGATCGTTATCATAACAATAATCATCATAATCATCATCATAACCATAACCGTCATGTGAGCGTCTCCGAACACGTCTAAGGCGTTAGTACATGTGTCGGGAGTGTGGAGTTTATTAAAACAAAATAATTATTACTGGAGGTACTGGAAATTGTATGAATATTAATATGCTCATTAATAAGAATAAATGATTACATCGTACGTTGAGTGCGAATTGAAGCAGTAAATCAGGAATGAATGTTTAGGATGAAGTTTAAAAATACCAATAACAATTTTAATAACAATTAATATGCCGATGACGATGACGACGAAGATGATAATAATAACAATGATAGCGATGACGATGTCTTGTACATCTGCTTAAGTAAATATTTCCAAGCAAATCATGTTCGACTACCGTGGATCTGTAAAGGTCTGAGAAGCTTTCTCTGAAATGAAGCTGAAATTGAAACTGAAATCTTGTCAGGTGCTCACTACAGTGGTTTCAATAAAGTAATTAATTGGCTAATTAATTCCAGTAAATTATTTATTTGCTTGGTTAATTATTCACAAAAATTAAGCGTCTCTGAGTCTATGCATACAGAGCCTAGCAAATTAACTATTATTACTTATTACAATTAATTGATTGGTCAGTTAATTACAATTAATTATTTTTTATTTTCATTAAGCACCCACGTTCTGTCTGCTGATCGACGGTCTTAATTGGCCGCTAGGGGTCGCTTCAGTTACCTTTAAACGGGGAACCTGGATTTATAGGAGGTGGATGAAGTTCAAAGTCAAAAGTTCAAGCAAAGAGAAGTTTTTGATTGAAAGTTGATTCATTGGGTTGGAATCAATCAAATTATTTGAATCAATCAGATTATTTCATTGGAATCAGTAAATTTATTCGATTTATTGTCATGAATCAATTTATCTGATCGGAGACAATTTATCTGATTTGAATCACTTTTTTTATTTATAGACAAATCGGATTCATAATCGTCAATGACACGATGAATTCATGTAATGGTGTGGTTATTGATGTTGATGTTGTTGTTGTTTTGTCGCAAACAAGGACTCGAGCAATGAATTGCAAATAAAGGGAAACTCATTATCATTCCTCACAGTTTATGTCATTCCTGCTACTTCATACTATCTCACCATCATTACCATGACCACCACCACCAACATCATCATCATCATCATCATTAAAAGTGGCATCAAGATCATCTTCAACAATCATCGAGTTTCAAGATCTCAATATTTGATCGTCAGAAAATTGCACATTTCCGAGTTGCTGAGTTTGAAACCTGCTACGAGATCTGATAGCCAGGAAAATGCCAGAACGATCCAATTGTCAAACCTTATCCCTGATGACCTTCTCTGCCTCCCAAAGATGCTGCATTTCTTCTTTCAATCTCTCCTCCTCTTTCTCTTGTTCTCTCTTTGCTAACAACACTGCCAGTACTTTCTGGTCCTGAAACGTCCAACTCGGGTTAAAATTTAATTAAAATCCTATTGAAATTCGTAAATTGGTCGAAACAATTAGCTTTGTTATCATCATCATTATCATTATATTAATTGGGAATGCCTGAAGTTGTCTTGGGACCTTTTTAATCAATTGAGTTTTTTTGTTTATTTGATTAAAGCGCATTGCATAAAATGATTTTGATTCAGTAAGTCTTTTTAATCCAACTAGTAAATTCAGAAGATCGTGATTGTTTTTTAGAGATCATGACTAGTTTGCTTTTAAGAGAGTAAGAATATTTGGACTTAGTTGGACTTTTTATTGCAACTTTGTTGAGAAGAAAATAGATTGAATTTATATTTTGTGATTTCGTTAACAAGAGTTTAGAAATTTATTCTCTGCGATATTGCATTGTTGTTGCTATTGTTGACGCGCCATTTTACAACGATTATAAACTTTGTGTTGTCAGTGAAGAACATGTGTGATGATTCACAAATTGCTTTCATTTTTAACGTATTTCTAACGTATAATACATTATTTGACAATTACAATGCAGAACATTCCTTTCAAACATCCCTAGATCAGGTACGAATGAATGATTGAATGAATGCATGAATGAATGACAAATGACAAAACTTCATGAAAACAAGAACGTGGCATGTCTCTTGGTGATTTATCATTTTATTGAGTAAACGTTTTGATCTTACCTTCGGAGTCAAGTACTCGAACTTGCTGGAAAGAGATTTGGCACTCTCCTGGATGTGGCTCACCAGTTCAGGTCCCATGGTAGCTCTCCTTCCTCCGCCAACTGACCTTGAACTCCTGAACGACTGCGTTCTCCTCAGAAAGTCCTGTCTTTCAGCATCTGGAGACAATTGACAGGTGTTTGGTGATCTAGGAGTAAGAGGCGTTCTTGAGGATGAATTCAGAGATTGCAGGGAGCCCAAGAAACTGTCTCTTCTGTCTTCAACTCCGAGATACTTCCTTGAACTGGTTCGAGCGCTAGTCGGTCGAATAGTGCTGCGGTAGGCGTTTGGAGTGGGTATGAGGAGGTTGGCGGGTCGTTCCTTCCTTCTGGAAGTTGTCATTCTTTCCTTGTCGTCGTCTGTCTGAGGAATGTTTAGGGCTTCGTCGTAGCTAATGATTTTGCTCATCCTGTTACAGTTCTGAGGCTTGATTGCAGACGCGGCGTCTGATTCGTTTTTGTCCATTTTGAATTCGCCATCTTCCAGTTGATTCTTTCGAAGTTCGCGAATGTCTTCCACCTCCTCCAGTGAATCGGGAGTGGACACGCGGCGGTCGTCCCCATGGCAACTGTTTTCATGAAGTTTGCTTTCATGGCGTTCGTTTTCATGATCGACCGTGACTCTTGGAAGAGGGGATGGAGGTTTGGAGCATTCCAATTCCTGTTTTAAAAGTGATTCTGTTTTGTTGACCTCTTCACGGGAAACTAAGTCGAGAGGGTTTTCCGAATTTTGACTATTTTCGAGTGTTTTGTTTGACTGCTCTTGTTTTTGTTGGTCGATCGAGTTAGCGACAGACTGTTCAAGTTCTCTGTTTTTAGTTCCTGGAGGGAAGAGTATTGGCTTTTTGAGGACTGAGGAAAGTTGAGGTCTGTGGAGGAGGATGGAACTTCCTGTCGGTCTGGGCTGGTTGAGGTAGTCGCCGAAAGAATATCTGTGGAGGTGTTTGCGCACCAAGAAATGATCTTCATCGATGTCATCATCGAAGAAAAAAGATGACGTGTTGGTTGAAGATTGCATCTCACCTGAACAGTTCAAGTTCAAGCATCGGAGAGAAGTTATCGAGAAATTCTAAAATCCACGAGGTATTAATAGGTACTACGAAGTACTTTTATAGCATTTTCAATAAAGATTTTCAAACAATTTGCATTCCACTCAAAACGCATCTCCAGCGACGAAAATATTTATCCTTGTTTCAAGACCAACGTAGAATATTTAAAAAAAACAAAAGTTACAAAATCGCACTTACTTTAGAGAAATAACTGAACAGTTGGACTAAAAACTGTCGAATCCCCGAGGCGATCAGAAGGGCACATCAAAGTTAAGGAGCATCGACGCCGATGCAAAAGCTTTAGTTGAGATCTCTTTCTCGAAACTCAAAAAGTGGTTAATGAAGTGGGCTGAAATGTTTTCGTAGCTGCACGAGCAAGCAGACCCATTGAATTGAAGCTTATTTATTTTCAGCTCCGAACATGTGACCCGTCGGTGCTTTTATGACTTCTCAGCTTTCATTTCACTGCCCGTTTGACTTTTCGATCGCTTCTTTCGAGATTTCCGAAATTTTTTGCTTAAATTTTTCACTTTAAAGTTGATTTCATTTCACCTGTACTGCCCTCAGACATTGATTGTAATGGTTATGATGTGTTAGGCGCATTATAATTCGATGAGTAACCGCTTAAAGAAGCGTGGTGATATCCTCGGTGACATTCATTTGCACAATGGATCCTTGTTTGCGAACACCTTGGCAAGGACGCACTCCTACAACTTTTAATCTGAAAAATTTCGACCTTCCTATTTAAGCCTCGTACTTAAAGCCACACGAAGTCAAAATTGGAGTACTCTAGTGTTAACTAATTATAAAAAAAAATAGTAGTAATGATTTTAAATTATAGTGATAAAAATAATTAAATACAGCGGCACTAAAGTATAAAAATTGCATGATTAATGTATTGATAAATTGATGTACTGATATATTTATTACTGTAGATGCCACATCTATACTACTGTAATTATTATTGTTGTTTTTGTTATTATTATTATTATTATTATTATTATTATTATATTATTATTATTATTATTATTATTATTATTATTATTATTATTATTATTATTATTATTATTATTATGATTATTATTATTATTATTATTATTATTATTATTATTATTATTATTATTATTATTATTATTATTATTATTATTATTATTATTATATTATTATTATTATTATTATTATTATTATTATTATTATTATTATTATTATTATTATTATTATTATTATTATTATTTTTAAGTAATGCCACTGTTTGATCTTTGTGCTTTATTGAATGATACACAAACAATAATTGCAGCATTATATTAAATATAATAATTTATATTATTAATATTATCATTATCAAAAATGGTCATGTTTTACCCAATGTTTGTCGTATGTCGCAAGCCAGGTAGTTTGTTGGGTTTTCATGAACAACAGTCCTTTGTGACTTCAAAGTGGTCCCATTGAGTTGTTGAATTTGTGTATTTGTGGTGATTGTAATCAGTTAAAATAGTTTATTCGGTGTTTCTGTTAATAATTAATAAGATAACTTGTTAATAATAAAGTCAACTAAGTGCATCAAATTATGCGCCGTTCATCAATTAAAATCTGTTGGACTCCCGTGTAATTGGCAAGAAGACATTTGTTGGAGACTGAAACGACGACACCAACCTACAATTTCACCTGCAATGAACCGCGGTCCAATTTTTAAGTGAAGCCTTTCTTTTCGACGTATTTTATGTTTATAAATGGTTCATTATTTCGTTTTTGGATTTTATGTTTATTAACAGAACTTTAATTCTCAAATAATATCTGTTAATTTTATATGTGATGAAACTAATTAGTTAATGATTTAAGCACAATGTATGATTAGTAGCTCATGTATGTGGGCACAGTTCCCAACACAGTTCTCTGAAATGAAGATGCAAGGCAGGTTATTAGACATGCTAAGTCACTAAGTCATGTCCTCTCTTGGGTGCAAATGTCATGCACGCTCCATAAATGTCTCCAGAATTAATTTCAGAAGATTTGTGGGGGAATTTATTCATCTGGTTGAATCAAGTTCTTCTGAAAAAGAATGGCAAGCGTAAAAAATGAAGCTAGTGAATTATCGGTAATTGGAAATGATTTTTAAAGTGTAATCGATATGTTACCGATTAGCGGCAACGTCGATAAGAGCCTTATCAATAGAACAATTGACCATGAATTGAAGGCGTTTGTTGCGAATAAATATGGGACCAAAATTCATACAGACTCATCTGTAATTGATAATCACGACGCAATCATAAACCATTTTTGACAAATAAAAGACGATATTTTCAGATTATACATTAATTTGACTGTTAATGATCGAGTGACGCAGGGAATCTAGAAATTATGCAAATTTGATTCATTAGAATTTTTAACTCACACTCTTAAAGCTTGTACGTGGCTTGTAAAGTAGTAATCATTCGTTCTATGCACAAGTTAAGATTATGAAAAGAAAGCTTAAAATTACTTTAAAAGTGCACTAACATTTTATCTAAAATAGTTTCTACTTTTTGCATATGTGCTTACAAATTATAAAAAGAAATTACATAACAGAAGTGGTGTTCACTTTTATCTCGTTTTTTGTTTTGTTTACATGCTTAAACTTGCATTTTGATCCCGTAAAGGTCTATCTCATTGTTTGCTTTGCCTGTTTGTAGAGTAGCTCTAAACAAATTGAAAACATCAAAGTTAGGCAACTTTAGCATCTCGGAGACCTACTTTAGTTTTAGGTTTTATAGTTAAGATAGGATAGAGTTCTACAGTTTATAAGATCAAAAAGTATGTCGGGAGGAGGTGATCACCGTCGCAGATGTGAGAATGATCTCGAAGTATTGGTAAATCACTTAATTTTTCTGCTGCTGGTTATAAAAGCTTCTAACTGTTATTACAATTTCTAATACAATATCATGCCATTGAAATAATTAGGCAGAAATTAAAGAATGGAATGACCTGAGTCTATCACAACAAGCAATTTCTTCAATTAGCTTTATTTGTGGCTCCAACAAGAATAACATGAAATGTTTGTATCAATTAGTCATTTGTTTTATTTTGTCTTGATTAGAATATTGAATTTAAGGATTTGTATTAAATATTTTCTTGGGGATGAGAAGTAAGATTTGGCCAAAATGTGGCTTCATGCTTCATTTATAAGGATTCCCTTGGATTCATCTTGGTGCAGAATTTCATTGATCTTTTAGGTTATCTCTCCTTGAATTGCAAGGATTCACAGATTCTGCGAAACTTCTGCAGGGATTTGTTAAAAACTGTGAGTGAAAAGGACAGGCTGATTGAAAATGTGGTCAAAGTGAACATGAAGAACAGGTCAGTTTTCGAATTAGAATTTGTTGCGATGCACGTTGTGCTGGATTTTATTTTTGATTCTAAAAAATTATGCATAAAGTTATTCGTATTGCTTGTCTAGATTTGTGCTGACGCTCATTTAATATTCTTATTGTGTGCTCAATGACCATTGCTGTTGTTTGCATTGTTATTAGTTACTTACTAATCAGATTCACCATCACTGTTTTACATACTATTAATAAATTGATTAATTTTTAAAGAAATTTAATGCATTCATATAATTTATAAATCATTCATAATACATTCATAAAAATACCACAAACATATTAGGAACAAATCTTCATTAACATTTGAATTTTCATTGGCTAGGGAAAAATTAGAATCACAATCAGATAGGCTGAGGAGTTGCAGAAGAGAGTTGAATGATCTTAAAGAGAGTATGCCTAATGGAGATCATGCTGATCAGGCAAGTTATTTGTTGAATAAAGAATATAATTATAATTTCATTAATTATTTACAATTAATTTTATTTGTTTGATTAATTGGACTTTTAGTGTTGTTGTTATTATTGTTGTTATTGTTATTACAATTGCCTTAAACACTTCATAACAACTTATGACAGATGACGGCCGTTGAAAGCAGACGCCTCATAGAAAGGTGTCGATTTCTCGAGGGCGAAGTGAGGATTCTCAACGAGAAGATAAAACGTTCTATGGAGGAGGTCATTGGTTTGCAGATTATTTCGTTGAGTTATTAATTTTATTTGTGTTATTTTATTATGTCGTTCATTTCGACGATGCATCAATTTCGTTGTTCAAACTTCAAAGGGTGAACATCAGAGAATCAGGAGTGACAAAGCATTCGAGGATCTCTTTAAGAAACTTGGAAGAGGAAAAGTTGATGACAGGTTTGAATTTTTAATGAGATCACATGCATTTTACATCTTCTGATGTTAAAGTTAAATAAAGTGTAATAAATCTGTTGTTTTTTTAAATTTATTATTTTAAATTATGTTTTGTTCAGCGTCCTCACCATCATAGACAGTTACGAGAGAAAGTTGTCGAAGCTCCTGAATTCGGATTCGCGTTGCGAACAGCGCGTCGAATCTCCGACTCAAAATTTTAAACTTCTTTTGAAGGTTTGAATGCTCTCCTGATATCGATGATCAGTGTTGATTTAATTGTTTATTTTGTTTATTAATGCAAGACAACAAAAACATTTGCACATAATTAATGCATCAAATTGTTGCATTGATTTCAGAATTATGAAAATAAACTCGATGCACTCAACAAGAAGGTGAAACAATTACAAACAACAAACGATCTGCTCAGAACGCAACTGCAATCCAGGTTTGCATTTAATAAAATACAACTTTTTGTAAGACATTCTTTCTCAGAATTATTCTTTTGTTGGTCTCATTTTCTGCCTAAATCTGGCTTTACACAAAGTCAATATTTCAGCAGGAAGTCTTCAAAGAATTGTGAATCAGACAACATCGAACATGTTGAAAAGAGAAGTTTGAGGTTTTTCTCAGTTTTGATTTGAGATTTTTTTATGTTTCCTTTGAAATTATGTTGTTACTTGTTATTCATGCTGGCATCGTTTGGAACAAATTAGTTGTTGTAATTTCTCCTTGATTAATTCACAAGTAGAAAATGTTTTAAAATGGTTTCGCTTCAGTTTGAACAGACACAACGTATTCTCAACGAGCACGAAGTTGGTCGACTTGAAACGAATGTCGTCCTCGGTGTGCAGAAAATATTTAGAGGTGATAATTGGATCTCTTTATGCAATGGCTCCATTCTTGCACTGAGTAGAGCCATTGATGACTGATGCAGAGAATGCTCGAACATCTGTTTTCTGTTTTCAAGGATTTTTGCAGAGAAATGGAAGTCACAGATCTAGAAAATGTTGTTCCCTCCATCGTGGCTCTCAAGCAGAACTCGAAATCTATGGAACTTCAAAGTGTTGGTTCTTTTATTTGTTGTTGCTAACTTAAAGATGTGTTGATTTGGTTTAATTTACCAATAATTATTGTTGGAATCTAGTTTGTTATTCTAGAATGTCATATTTTGAAATAGACCACATGATTTAAATTGTAAATGTTCCTCTAAAGTTCTGCAGGGAAGTCGAGGGAATCATCGGCACAGCAAGAACTTGCCACCACGAGGGTTTGAGGTGCAACAGGAAGTGTTTGCTCTCCACTCTTGAAGATTGGTCAGATCAGATGAGACACTTTAAGGTTCGGAAGAGTACGATTGTTTACAAATACAACTACATACAGCAGTAACATAGTACCATTGTTTGCAAATACCTAATAATAACCAATGTATGTCTTCGATATATTTCCTTCTGTTCAGGGCTTGCAAGAATCTCTGAAGAACTTATCACAAACTCTTATTCCCTGGCAACCCATTCGATTGAATGATCAAACTTGTTCTGTGGCAGAATTGGTCAAGATGGTCGACGAAATAGCAAACAACGGATCGTGCAGAAAGAAATGCAAGGTGATTTGGCTGAATGGATCAAATGAACTGCTTAAAACTGGGCATTGTTTTGGATTGCACAATATCTACTTTAAAATGTTTTCGACACGCTCATTTTGAAGTCGAAATTGACGTGCAATTTCAGCACGACGACTTGATGGCAGTCGACAAGGAGTACCTGGTCAGAATGGTCGAGCACTTCCAGAAACTGTTCGACGTTCCGAACGCGAACGGAGTCGTGGCCAGGATGAGCCAGTTGTATGTCAAGCTGACTGAGAACTACAACGTCATGACAAACATCAAGGAACTTCTGGGACTCGGTGAGTGATAATTTTCAATCAGCATCATCATCAGATTTTTGTCTAAAAATAGTACTATCATCTAAAAATATTATCATCATCAATCGTTTTGAAGAGCGATCTAGTGGTTCTTTGGAAGTTCTCGACAAGCTCTCGAAATTGTCCAATTCAAGAAATCTCGATCACGTTGTTGGATACCTTGAGAGGTATACTCGCTCAATGTTTATTGTCTAACTATAATAATGATTACGGTCGTGATGATGTTATTGTTGACATGATGGTGGCGGTCTTATCTAGGCGAACCTTACATGTCTTATTTAAACTTTAAGTTGATAAGATTTGAAGGCCTGCAATGAAAATAGCTAATATATAGAGGTAGTTTGTATGAAGGAAGTTCGAGTAGCAATGGAACCAGCAATCCTCCTTTAATATTTCTTCTGTTCATCTATTTGGATGCACTATAACTCTGCTGCTTCTGCTGATAATCTGCCAATTTTTCAGGTGATAAGTCAAGCTACGAAGTCCTACCATTCTTCAAGTTTTTAAATTGTTTTCACCACCCACGAAACCCTCGCGAGGAGAAGTGAAAACACGTTTCTTCCTTGTTTGTTACGAGGTTGTTAACGTTAACCCGACGTGAAAAACTAAAAGTGAAACTGCAGCCAATCGTTTGTCTCCATTTTCGAAGTTTATTTGTGTTATGATAAAACGTTTATGATATCGAGAATTCTTCAGAACAGACCCTGACTTATTTTTATCGTCTGCTGGACAGCGTCTTGTATTCCTGTTTTTAAGTTGATCAAACTTAACGAAACGAGAATGCAGCTTTCGCTCTCTAATTGGTATTGCGTGAGTCTGTCGGTGTGTTGTTGAAGCGTCGGAGAAGGATAGGTTGCAGAATCTTATCCGGGATGTTACCTGGATGATCATTAATTGGAAATTCTGCACCGCGCAATCGCGGACAGGAGTGACGTGCTACCTCGATCGGATTCGAATAAATCGCGCGGACCATTGATGTTGTAAGTTTTGCGGAAACTGATGATAAAATAAACCATCAAGTTGTTCTTTATTGTTTTTTCTAATTCTAGGATGCCGGCTAATGCTTGAATTTCGTTGTTTTGAGCGCCTACGTTAACGAATTTTAAAAATATCTCTCTTGGTATCGCATGAAGTTGGAAAAGTGGATTCCGTGCTTGGTAATTGTGCTCCACATGATGATCCCACCTTGCATTATTACTCTCAAGATTGGATTGGCCATCTTTTTTTTGCTCATGACTCAAGTGGGAAATTGCCAGAAGTTTAGAGATCTTTCGGTGCATAAAGGAAATTCTTTTTTTCTCAGAAATTTGATGCCACTTTATGCACCAGTGGAAATTAAAATTTTATCTGCTTTCTGACGCCACACGTAGACGGAAGTAAATACTTTGTATTATTTGAGCGATGAACGAAGAAGCCCGAAATGGCTGAAAATGAGCGAACTGGCATTGCGTTTCCATGAGAGATAGGTAACTCGATAAAAGCATGCCTGGAATCTTTCGGTATGACAAATACGGTTATTTTCTAACCCGGTGGTTACTCCTCCATCGTGGAGCCCTTCAAGTTTTGTACAGCTCTGATAGGTATCAGAATCTGAAAAAACGTTTTTAACGTGGGGTACTTCTTTGCTTCTAAATATCAAGCTCAATATTTTCAATGACTTTTGTATGCTTTTTTTATTATTATTATTATTAATCTTAATAATTTATTTCTCATCCTTCTATTCGCCTTTATATTCCGAAGCTTCATTCCTTTTTCCGGAATGTTGATTTTGTTCCACTCGATTGTTGGGAAAAAATGAAGAATGAAGGAACTCCTAAAATAAATTTCATCATCGGAAACTCGATCGATCGTTCATTCTCACGAGCGAAGCCATCATCGGGAAGGTTGATGATGATGATGATGATTAGGAGGCCGAGGAAAGGTTGCATTCTTAAGAGGACTATGGATGATGAGGATTGACGATGATGATGACGACAACCTCAATGATGATGACGACGACGAAGATTGTGAGGCAAATGTTAATAATGCGGGCAACAAAGGATATAAACAAACAAAAGAACCGATCCACTCAATCAATGTCAAGGTTGCACGTTGTAAAATGTTACACATTTTTTTAAAGCAGTTGCCTTGGTAACAGGCCCGCGCAAAAAAAAAAGGAAATGACCGATAATTATATCGACATCAGCAATTGTAGTAACTCATTAACAAGATAAAACGCAATAGCGTTAAACAATATTTGCAGTCGCGGTAATATAATAATTTTGACCGTAAGTGACAGTTTTTTATTAATGATCATTGCAACCTCGTTTCCTTCAAAGTATTTCGCTATTTGTTCTTTGTTTGAGAGCAGGCAATGATTGATGCTATGTGCTACGGGGATGTTCTCGGATCATTCGTGGGGTAGAGATTATTCAGAAAATTATATTCTATCTCCATGTGATTTTATTTCCACAAATGTCAGAATTTCTCATTTTAAAGTTCTATTTGGTTTGAAAAAGAAAGTACTCAGATGTCACAATTGTAAAAAAAAAAAGTATGATGCATAATAACGTAATAATTATCTCTAAAATATTATCTAAAGTAATTAAACTCCGGGAGGACCGTTCTGCAATTGTTATTTTTAGAGGCACTCGAAAGTTAGTTTAAAATCACTCGACGTGCAATTGAATAAAACCTCTCACGATATATTGAATTTTTTTTTTCTAGAGGGTTTTCAAGACACGAATTGAGGACAAAACTTTTTTGATGGAATTGTTTATGTATTTTTCTTGTTGCACTTTTACTCACGTAGCGTTTTTGAGTGTTCTTCTATTTTGAGACTATATTTTTCAAAGAAGAGATGAATCATAATGATATTGTTCGGAAATTTAAAGCCTTTTGTTATTATTTTCTTTCTTTGCGGCTCTGACGAGAAAATACTACGACTTCAAAGACAACCGGCTCATTTTCATAAACAACCA
Organism: Whitmania pigra; assembly: GCA_021613335.1. Classification (NCBI taxonomy): domain Eukaryota; kingdom Metazoa; phylum Annelida; class Clitellata; order Hirudinida; family Haemopidae; genus Whitmania; species Whitmania pigra. The sequence goes on along the minus strand of JAJTWR010000296.1, from coordinate 34,686 downwards.
AATAGAAGTCTGATTTATGATTCTATTTTGTAATTTCATCATTTGCTCGATGAGAACAAATACTCCATATGAAAAACATTCAAGATCGAGCTTAAAAACGAACGAATTATAATATCGTATATCGCCTAAAATGCCGGTGAGTTAGGAGTTCGTGCAGATGTATTAAGCAAAATGTACAACAAGAAATACACTTTGTTATGTCGTCTGCTAAAAAGAGTAACACCGATTAAAGTCTAAGCGCTGCATAATAAGCGAGGATAGGTCGCTGGCTGGACATAATATTTACAGTGCAAGTGAGCGAACGTGGATTTTATCTCCCCTCATCTGCAGACCACATTGGCTTTGAAGTGCTTTTCGAGATGCAATCGTCGTTTGCCATCAACTTTGAGTCTTTACAAGTTTAATAATCGTCTGCTTAATAACATGGAAATTGGAAATGATCGGGTCGGATTCAAAAAGTGATGCATGGCACGCTGAGGATAACGAGCTCGATCCTTTATCGAAAGAAAAATAAATCGTTCGCATAAACATCTTCACTTCACGCTTCCATCATCTTGATAAGAATCAACTCAAGCCCAGCAACAAACTAAGTGCGCGCCTCCGATGAAACGAGGTTTCAGATCCGCCCAGAAATTAGCACCTTCAAGTCGCATAACTTTCTGGACTTGCCACCATCAGAAGCAACAACAACAACAAGTGAGAGAAAAATGGTGAATTTACTTCAGAAAGAGGACTAAGTGGCTTCGGGGAGGCAAGATTCGATGTCCTCGACTATTCCGCTGTCCCTCTTTTCTGCTCGTAGCTTGGAAAAATCCGCCTTCAATTTCAGGTGTTTCCACTTCCTGTCAGATGGAAAAGAATTGCAACGGCTATACGAGGGCCCCAGTAGAGCTTCTGATCGGGCCAGTTCTTCCAAGGCTGATGGCGTATGAACTTTATTGAGAGAGATGACGATGTCACTGCCTCTTCTCAGTAAAGACAGGAAATTCTTGCACATCAAGTGGAAGTAGACTTGCGGTGGAGAGTGATGCAGATGTTTGGCGCCGCCATCTTGGAACAGTTTCAGATTGTCCGAACCCTTGTTCAAGTCGAATTCGAAAGGCAGAATGGTGACGTCTGAATCGCTGGTAACTTCCGGTTCGGAAAGACTCCTGGAGTGTTGATTCAGTGTTCTCCCTCCACTCATTCCAGGTCTCCTCTCTTCGTCCTTTTGAGGCAAACAGTCTGTTGGTTACAAGAACACATCATTGCAAGGCACGCGAGCCCTTTTATCGAAACAAATTGAAATGTTTTCTTACTTTCTTTGAAACATTGATGGCAATCTTTGGCCGACTTGCTCCTAACTCTCACCGAGGCCTCTTTCAGGAGGTATTGATTGTAGCACTTGTTAATCCAAGAGATGATCCATTCGCCTACCATCTTCTTCAGACCGGTTCTGCATAGCCAGAGTGTCATAGAGTTGGTCGAAGCTTGGATGACGTGTGCCAACTCATCCTCCGGCACTCCTCTGTCCAGCAAGTAGCGGAAAATCTCTCTGGCAGATTCGTGGTCGTCCAATGGAAAGGAAAAGAGCCTCGTTCTAAAAATCTCCTCCAGTTCAAAAGCGAGTTCAGGCATAACTTGTTTGCCGTTGTTGCTGCTGGGGGTCGGTTCTTTGGAGGTCATGATACAGTCGGTGGCTTCAAGGACGTTGAGTTGTGATTGGGCATAATTCAGAGGTGCTGGTAAAATGACGTCTGCTCGGCGTTTTTATTCAGTCGATGGTAATTCTCAGATTCAGACTCAATCTGTTGTACCTGGAAATATCTGAACGTCAGACCAGCTTTCCACACGCACGTAATGAGATGTTACTCCCAGAGATTTCTGTATTGCTTCAAAAATTGAATTTTATAAATAATCTCCTGCATTAGTAATCAGAGATTTTTATCGAGTTCCCACGATGCATTCTTATTTTGTATTCTCATTTTCAGACTCCGAAAAACATGCAATTTCAGTTTTTTGACTGGCTGTTTTCTTTCTAAATCATTAAATACAAACTAAAACATCTTTTACCAGAAATAGAAATTAAATGTTTTGAAAAATGTTTGATGAATAATGTAGAAAGTGAAAGTAACCGAGCAGACAAACCTGAGTCTAGCTGTTCATAGCAGCGGATCTTAAAGTTAGAAAGTTCGAGTGAAACATCCACTTGTTGCTGATGAAGACCACCACTTACCCACGACAAGAAGCTCTACAACAACGTTCAACGAGCAACACTCAAAGTTATATTTCCACTCTTCCTTCTTCTCCTTCTCCTCCTCCACCCATCGGATCTATCTCTCCACATCTTTCAGAAACTCCAGTGTTCTCTCTTGGCTCCACTCAGCGATAATTTTATTTCTTTTGTCTGCCAATTGATGAAAATTATAAATTCCATATTTCTTGCTTATTACAGCCGGTCCATAACGGAGCCGAACAAGTTGCTAAAGCCGCAATCCAGTCCGTCAATTCTGTAAATTCTGTCTGCGATATTTAAAAAGGAGACAGCAAAACAGCAGGAATAATGAGAACAATTTTGTATTTACGGACTTAAAGGTCAAAAAATTCTACTTCAAATACAAAAACAACGCTTTCACGAAATAATGATCCATGAAAAACGAATCTCCACGTAATGCCCGGTTGATTTAAACCACGTTCGTGCACCCTAACTAGGAAGCAGCCTATGATCCATTGGACCTCCATGGCTTATCACGTCAGAATATCACTCGACAGGGTAACAACAATAAAAACATTGATGATGATGATGATGATAATAATAATAATAATAATAATAATAATAATAATAATAATAATAATATAATAATAATAATAATAATAATAATAATAATAATAATAATAATAATAATATAATAATAATAATAATAATAATAATAATAATAATAATAAAAACATTAAATATTAAAGATTAATTCCATCTTTTCAACTCCATCCGCCCAGTGGTAAAGTTGTCTTACTCCTTTTAGACAACGGTCTACATACAAACTTAGCCACGAATAATAAAGCCACGGCTACCTTACTTGACTTAGTTTCTCAAATAGAAATTGGAAAGCATTTTGCAAAAAGAGACCAAGGATTTGTTTGTGCGTTTCGCAAAGGATTCCCAGTAATCTTATCTCGGAGGAGGAAAATTGATGGTCGACAAATAACTAATTAATATTATCGGATTTTAGTTATTATTCATTCTATATTACTGCTGTCTTGGTTGACATTCTGATTGTTTTTACTTTACATTTGAAAAAAAAATTTCAATCAAAAAAACAAAAATTAAAAAATTAATTAAATTTATCAATCCATAGACAATCGAGTGGAAGAGTGTCATCAAAATATTTAATTTACTTAATATGATTCTGCATTATAAGGTACTAGAATTGGAGGATGAAGAAATATTTTATACAAAATAATGTTAATTAATAATTATATTAAGATTGAAATACTAATAATGTTGTTATTAATGATATATTTAGTACTTTAAATGTAATTCGTGCATAATTAAATTGCATGCATAATCGACTTTGAAATTGTTGTCACGTTAGCAACATGATAACATGATGCTACTTGTTATTGATGAGGCTGTGATAAGCGCTGACAGGGTGGGTGATTTAAAACCAAAGGTTAGTATTCTTCAATTATTAATACTATTGTAGCAATGTTTTTGTGCTATATTTTTTCCCAATTTTGCTATAATTAATTCGTTTATCACTAGAAAAACAAAATGAAATATTGGTGGGTTGATAAATTTATTGCTCAACATTACCTACTCAATGTTACATTTATTACTCAATCAATAAACTCGGTTTTGGCCAGTTATTAAATGTGATTATCATAATTTATTACTACTGCTGACGATCACTGGTCCTCTCAAACGCCTAATTAAAATACATTGATGCTAGTTTACAAATAAATAAAACGTTCAACATAATATTTATAAATGCTTTATTCAAAACATTAAATAGAATCTTAATATTATGCTTTCGAATCACATTAAGAAACTTTATTCGGAATTTCCAGTTTCTCTCGACACCGTGTTCACCATCGTCGGAATAATCTCCCTCGAGTAAATCTTATTGCCACTTCACCTTGACCGGATGATCGATTATGTTGTTGATGTTGTTGTTGTTGTTGTTGTTGTTGTTGATGATGATGATGATGATGATGATGATGATGATGATGATGATGATGATGATGATGATGATGATGATGATGATGATGATGATGATGATGATGATGATGATGATGATTGATGATGATGATGATGATGATGATGATGATGATGATGATGATGATGATGATGATGATGATGATGATGATGATGATGATGATGATGATGATGATGATGATGATGATGATGATGATGATGATGATGATGATGATGATGATGATTGATGATGATGATGATGATGATGATGATGATTGATGATGATGATGATGATGATGATGATGAAGACGACGACGACGACGATGATGATGATACTCACTCTAAAAATGTCATAAAAATAAATGTTATTATTATTATTATTATTATATCGATTATAATCATTTCAAGCTAATTTCACGCCGATTGGATGACGTCAGAGTTAACGTGGTTTGATCCTCGTAACTTGTGAAAGAAGTTCGAATTAGTAGCACTAACGTTCGTCTGTTTTCTGTTTTTATTTTCCCGCAACATTTTCACGTATTTGAAGTGGAAATGTGCAAAATGTTTTTAAAGACTTGATGTTAATTCGATTAACATTCGAATTTAATTGATCTTTGGCGATAAAATTGATTAAAAACATTATTTTCCAATCAGTCACTAATCGGGTCTTTGCATTTTTAAAAAGTTATTTTTGCATTTAAGTCGTAAAACATGAAACGGGCTACTTTGAATTTTTTAACCTCTCGAATAAATCCACCGTAATAAATATTAATTAGTGAATAAATAATGATAAATAATAATATTAATTACGATAAAGGTTTCTTTTAATTTTGTACAATCATATATTTATAAGAAGCCTTTGCTTCTGAGTAAGAAATTTATTTATAGAATAATTTTAGAAATATTGTGATTTTTATCGTAACTAAAATTTTTAATTAATCATTAGTTGTAATTATCAATTAATTATATGACTAGCAATCAGCTAACGAATGTAACCATTGGAGGTTCTTAATTCACCTTCACCTTGTCTCCTTGTAGGAGGAAATGAGGCAGAGAATGAGAAAATGATTGAGGACTGAGAAAACATTTAAAAAAAATTTTTTCCCATAAATTTTATTTTTCCTTGCACTGCTTTCCACGGGTTTCTTTCCAGGTGTTGCTCCGAGTTTCTTTCATCAAGAATCTTCTGCTCCCACGAATGCAATTTTTTAAATAATTCGATTTTTTTAATAATTAGTCAATTCGATTTTTTAATTAAGTCGTTTTTTTAAACTTTAAAAATTTTGTTTTTTTCTTGTTTGCCTCTGTTCTTATTCGCGTTGAAGAGGTCAAAATAATTTGTAATAAATATTTGAGTAAAATAAAAGTAATAATTAATTATCTCGATTTCACAACACCAACAAGTAAAGAACCAAATTAATTAATTGAGGTCCATTAAATTACTAGCCCAAATAAATAGATATCAGATATTTGGTTCTTTGTTGTGACGTCAAATAAACTAATTGAAAGAAACAATGGATATCGATCCCATACAATTAAAATGTTCACCAATCAAGTAAGATTCGTTGTTGTTTTTTTTAAAAGTGTAATCTCCTCACAATTAATTTTTCAGACTTCTCAAGAAGGCCTACTAAAGTCACGATTCAAAATGCGATTATTTTTAGAACTACAAACTAAATTACGTAATAATAATCAGCAACAAATATCCATTACAACCAATTAATTAATTAATTAATTAATTTATTTACATATTTACATGTTCCAGGGTAGAACCTGTAGTTAGGAGGTGCAGTATAACTGGCCACTGGAGGGTCAATGATTTGAGGAGCAAAAAGGGAGGAAAGTGTGTTTGTGCTGGAAAAAGAATTCCCTTCAACACGTCCCCAAACATACCGACAAGATCGGTCAGTTTCAAGACTGACTTCCTTGTTATTATATGCATGAGTAAACGTAATGAATATTAATGTTATCTACTATTAATTGATTAATTAATGTTGTTTGTAATTACATAAATAACGACAGTTATTTAATAATTTAACTATGATCATCATTTTTTGCGGAACATAATTTAAATGAGTAGCTTTGATGAAATTTACTCGTAAAAACATCCATGTTTAATGTTAAAATTCATTAAAATTGATAGAGTCAGATGAAATATTTAAAGAAATTAAACTCGAAACATAACTTCGAAACGCAACAGCTGTCACCATGGCAACCGTTAGATAGAGCGGTAAGGCTGCGCTCGTGCTCTAAAGACGAAGGTGAAGAACTTGAGAATTGCACAATGGATGGTGACGCTGACGACGAATACAAAGGTGACACTGTAACACCACGATCCATTAACGATTAACATTCAACAACGCTTGATTTTAATCACTTTGTTTTCTGTCAAGAAACTTTTAAAATCCGCCAAAAGTCTATTTATTATCAATTGGTTGATTTCCCTTTCCAGGCGACGATGGACGCCCAGATGGAGGCGATCAAGAAGAACCGTACGACTATTCTGAGGATCCATGCCATGTAGAAGTTTGCCAGTGTTGCAAGAGAAGGCCTTTCATCTTCAACAACGACCACATCTTCGACAGACCAGTCAACCAGCGTATCTGCCACAAGTACTTTCCACCGAGTAAGCCAGGACAATTAATTATAATTATTATTATATTAAGATATTATAATGATAATTAATGTAAGAAAAGATTCGATAGCTTTGTTCGCACGTTGTTGTTGTAGGGAGACAACATGAACTGAAAAAAGAGCAGAGTGACATTTCTTTGATTTCTATTTTACTCCATGTATTGGCATAGAAGAACTCATGAGATTAAACACATTTATGAAAATTTACTTTAGGAGAACTCAAAATAGGAATTAAAATATAAAGGTCTAGTAATAACGTCAATTATAATAAATTTGCAGATTCAGTAATTATTTATTGTCTATTATAATATCGGATGATTTTCATTTCCAGCTTATCTTGTCGGATCGAATTACGCAGGTTGCACATCGAGTTACAACGTCAATGTTTGCGAGGAGTGAGTTGATAAAAGCCAGAGAATTGTCCCTTTTATTGACAAAATATTAATAATAATAACATAATATATATATTATTCTATCATATATATCTAATATACATTTACATTAAATATTTTATTTTCAACTTCTAATTGCAGACACATCAATCCACAATCACAAACTTGTGGATGTTGTTGCAAGGGAAACTGATCAAGAACACCTGAAGCATAAACATTGATTGAACCCACATCAACACAGCCCCAGATTAGCAGTTCATAAATTGAATTTAGCCCCCACTAGGGTATAATAGTTCAAAAAACTGAAGTTATTTTGCATTTAAGATGCAGATTATTGCTTCCTTTTTTTGTATAATTTTGTTAAGAAAATTGCAAAGAAAAAAAATAACATTTACTTCTAAAATTCATGAGTTAGTTGCAATTCATTTCGCAAGTCTTGAAATCTTGTCGCAAGCATGCATCTGATATACACGAAAAACGCTCAAATAAAATACGTGGGGACAAATAAACTAAAAATTATGCTTTTACGGGAATTGAAAATATTAATTACATTTAACCTTAACGAATCAACCATCCATGAACAGAATCTCAATCTATTCCTGAGAAAAACCATTCAATAAGTCAAAACCGCTCACAAAACGATAATTCAACTCCACCAAAATTATGTTGTGATTTCTTAAATAATGCAGATGATAACATAAGATGGATGCTTGAGAAACTATAGTAAAGCTGTGGCAAAAAACGGTGGCAGTTTTATTTTTAGGTTGTGAAACATTTTGCATGCAGTCCATCAAAAAGTCGATAACATTCTTAATCAAGACCAATCAAGATTTCTTTTGGATAATCAAGGTGACGTATTGATCCACAAACTTCTTCACCTTTTCTGCTTCGATCCTTCTATCTCGACTCTTCATAATCTATCAGAAATGGAACCATGAAATTACATTTGTTCATTAAAAATTATGACTCATTTTTAGCTAAGATACTAAGATAACTTTATCTAAGTACTACGTTGTGCTTGTCAACTGTATGTCTGCGAGCATAAATGATCAAACGATGCATTCCTTCAAATTGGAAATTGCTGCCAAACAAAAAATATTCTCGCACCTTTGAAACTCCCTTCCTCATAATGAGTTTATAATCCTCCTTGTTTATCTTTCTGCTGACGTAATACGACTTCAGAGCATCCTGCAACAACTTCTCAATGGATGCCAACTTTTTAGCCTAAAAATCAGATCTAAAAGTGAGTCGACTCAAAAAGCATTGAATTACTGAGACGTGACCAACTTTTTCTTCTGCTTTGTTTGACTTAATTGGTTGAGAATTGTCATCTTTATCTAATTTTGTTTCCTCTTCATCGACCTCGTTGTCGTCATCAGAATCAATGTCCATTTTCATGTCTGAGTCGTCCACGTCTTTCTTCGCCTCATCTGCTCCATCCTTAGAACTGGAAAGAACCATTCCAAATGGATCGGTCTGATCGACGTCAGCACTCGAGCAGTTGCTGTTCGAGGAACTTCCAAGTTCAGAAGAAGGGAAGCATTTCGACTCTTTGTTGTCGTCGCGTTTCAATTTGCATTCAAGTTGTGGAATGGTCACTTCCGTCTTAACTGTAAAAGAACGATTTTACACGTGAACAAGAAGCAAGGAACAAAGTTAGTGATGTTCATAATAAAACAACTTCTCTCAGGAGTCGGCAAGCTTGTGGTAGGCAAAGATCGTCCACTGCTTTCCTGACACTGGTCTGGAAGATTATGTTTTGTTAGACCATCAGCAGGTCTTACTTTTCTATTTTCTGATTCAACATTCGCTGTCAATGGTTCTTTCTTGGTAGAGTTTTTATCAGTCATGGTTTTGTTGGAGTCCTTATGGATTTCACGGTCATCCTTATCATCTTCCCCATCGTCGTCACAAACTGGGGAATATTCTCCTAGCTTGTCAAAAAAGCTACTTTTGGCATTCCTAAGATTAGCATCATTTTTATCTTTACTCTTATTAATATCGTTCGTTAAGGAATTGTAGCTCTCCTCGTAGCTTGCAGTCGGTTGGTTGTTCGGGTAGCTGTCGTCAGAAGAGTCGGAGAAATCGGAAAATTGCGAATAAGGAGACGAACTGTGGTACCTGCTCTTTGGAACTGACGATGAGGATCTAGGAGAGGAAGTACTGGAGATGGAAGGCGAGGCAACTGAAGACGAACATATGTCCACCAGGAAGAAGGAATTTGTAGGCTTTCCATCAGTTGGTAGTCTCAAATCAGGGAGTGGTTTTAAGGGTTTGAGTGTGCCTGAAATATGCATCAACTTTGTAGTGCTTAATGATAAAATCCAGGAAGCAGATAATCATCATTAGGAACGTGTTACCACCATCTCGACCAATGACAACGTCAGTCGATTTTGAATGGAGTAGAGCCTGTCCATTTAAAATATCACCAAGTATGTCGAATGATTTCTTATCTTCTGCTGACTTTGGTGCTCTGAGAAGTACATTAAAATGTAAAACTCATATTTGTTATTAGTGATAATGAAAAAAAATTAATGAAACATTAATAGACTGATGATTAACCCAGTAGATGTGGACTCTTTCGATTTTGGAGCCTTTGATGTTGAAGAAACTGGAACTTCATCCCTTTGAAGAAATAAATTTATAACTTAACTTTATTACTTACTGAAAGCAAACTTAAAAGCATCAATCCACATAAATCACTGCAAAATAAGATTTACTTGAAGTTGTGTAAATGGAGTCTGTTTCCATAGATTGAGAGAGAATGCTGTTCCAAGGGATATCTCTGACTTTGACGTGAATGGCTAGATTCGCCAAATAGAGATGGGACTGACCTTTTGCTCCTCTAGAAATTTAGGAAAATCGATACGAAACTGACATTTCAGGAGTTGAAAGTGCAAAAACAAGCTGGTGAACAAACTCTTCGAGATCGTTTTTTCCTTCGTTTCGAGCTTCGTCTTTTTTTAGACCTGGTTTTTGTAGAAGATTTCTTCTTTCTTTTTGATCTGGGACTGCTATGTTTTGTCTTTTTCAGAATGTTCTTAAAATGATTGCAAACTTCCCATAAGTCCAAAGAAATAAATGATCAAATCAAGTTTCTCATCAATTCCAGAAAACAATCAATTATTCGTGCACAACATACCAAGTGAACTTTATCATTTTCGATCTGTCTTGCCCCGCTAACATCTTCTTCATCACTTTCCTCCTCTGAATCATTCACATCGTCCTCTTCGCTATCGTCCTCCTCTGAGCTTTCTGATATGCGTCTGATGTTCCTCATGACCCTCTGGTAAATGAGTGTCCGAGCTATCATCCTATGGCTCCTTGCATGGGCAGGACCAGGACTATTCACCTCTTAAGATAAAAAAAAACTAATGCTATCAAATCATATTTTGGCAGATTGAAGATTTACTATGTATCTCTCACCGCAATCCTCGCAAAACCAGTCGCCATGTGGTACCTGTTGCAAAGGGGGCGTAAGGCATTCCAGGTGGTAGCCTTTATTACATCCGTCACAAAGCAGCAATCTATCTTCGCGATCTCCGAGATGGCATATTTCACACAAAGTCACGTCGTGCTCTTCCGGAGCTACTCTGTTGTCTTTGTTCTCGACATTTATGATAACTGCTGAATTATCATCGATGCTCTCCCGTGCAAAAATTATCTGGAATTGCTGCCTGTCAACTGGGCAAGTGTTGACATTCTGAAAAATGCAAAAATACTAATTCGTACATGTGCTAAGATAAATTAGAACAGTTTAGATTGCGTGATAATATCTTCCAAATGTTATTCAAAGGTATAAACCTTGGACCATTCTAGAATGCACTTGAGACAGAAGACATGGTCACACCCTTCAGGAGAACCCACTTGGCTTTTATAAAGCTTGCCCAAACAAATAGCACATATTTCGGATTCATCATCTGAACTTTCACTCTCAGAAGATGTTTCTTCGATATTTTTTAATTTCTTTTTTTGTGGCTGATGATCAACTTCATCATCAAAATCTTTCCAAGTATTTGCACCTAGAAAAGTGATTTTTAACAACTTAATGTGATCCAAAATCTGGTTAAGAAGTAACTACAAATTTGAAATTACATTTTATTAAGTTTAAGCAGTTGTTCAACTTGTTGAAGTCAAATCTGATCTACTTGCTTAGCATCACCTCTCATTTCTTCAAAATTAAAAAAAATCAGTGCAAAACTTACTTCTTCTTTTCATCACAACAAATTTTAGGAATTCAACGGCATCAGCCGAAAAATGTGTTTAAACTCCCGAAGAAGCTCGGGAAGAAACCGCAAGCACTTTTGTAAACAAGTAGTTATACTAATTTACGATTTTGTCCATAATAAATTTTGAAACAACTATTTGCAATTGATTATTGTTTTAAAAAGTATATAAAAATGTATTGCAGTTAAATCGTTTTACAAAGTTGGTCATTTTAGCAATTTTTATGACATCAAGTTTGATATAGTGAGAACTACAGAGTTAATAATTTAAGATTTCTTGAATTGATGGACTCACTCAACGTTTTATAAAATCAGATTCACACATTAAGAAATCTGACAAGTGTGCCACGTATTCACTTGTGCCTGAAATGAAGAGGGATCGGCTGCAAAGCAATGCCGCTTCGGCAGTTTTCGACCTTTTTCGGCATGCCACAAATTGCCATCTATTTGCATATTTTAAAGCGTTAATCGTTGTCAAATATGATTAGGAAGGCTGAATGACCAGTAGCTATTTATTTATTTGATTACATTCCCTCTCATAACAAAGATGATTTGGATTAAATGACCTGAAGGCTTACACCAATGCTTAAATCTCTGGGAACGTTTGGAGAAAGCATGACCCACCACTTCTATGCTTCAATCATTCTTTCATCTTAATCGCCACTTGGGCAACTTTCATATAGATTACTGTATGACTGATGGCACAAACACTTCAGTTAGAAAAGCTGAGAATAATTTTTTTTCGACAAAACATAGTCCTTAAATAATGAATAAAAACAGAACACAAATCATGAATCGACATCCTACAAATTCATCAAATTTAAAAGATAACAATGACTCTTAATGAAATATGTAAACTAATATATGAAAGTAAATTGCAGATTTTGGCCAGCAAGTTCCTTGCACTGTAAGCAAGCAGTTAATTACAAATTTATCTCCTCAGTAAGCAGCACCCTGGTTTTGCACAGGAATGGTCTTATTCATTTTAATTTGATATTCTTTCTGGAGTTCTTCCAGTTTCTTCTGCAGCTGTTGTTTAAGCAGGAGGAGTTCTCTGTTCCTTAGATTTACAGGTTCCTGAGAAATGGCAAAATGCAGAAATTTAAAATTAGTGTCATTTTTTGTTAATTGATCAGATGCTTCAACTTGCAAAATGCTGGTTTTTAAGGCCATTGATGATTCTATCACACGGAATTGATTATCATGACATCTTACTTGTGATTTCATCTGAGGATTCCATCTTAAGTAGTAATTATTCCAAATCCGTAGCTTCCTCATACTGGCCACAACAAGGAGAACATGTTTCTGGGTGTACTGGGCACAATACAATGGATTGGTGAAGTCATCCAGTTGTGAATTTATGTAAGACCACAGTGAGACAGTCTTTTCTGATACTTTCTAGAATTGTTTTAAAAAATGTCATAAACAAATAGACACAAGTTTTATTATTATTAAATATTGTTGCCTACCTTTGACTACTTAATAAATTAAAAATACTTAAGCACAGAAAGGAAGTTTCCATCAAAAAGTATGATAAACTAAAGCTAAGGCAGCTTTTCTCACTTCACTTTAAGAAAAAAGGACAATCAAAACAAACATCATTCTTCCTCTGGAGCTCTGAATTTCCTAGAAAAGTTCCAAACAGGCAGCTGTACAAATGATCCAAAATGGTGATGAGGAAGAGCTCGTTGAATTCGAAAGCATTCGGAAACTGAAAGCGAACGTACGATAGAAAGGCAAAAGTAACATCAACTGTAACATCAAGAAAGTAGTCAAACCTGCATGGTCATCTGCCAAACGCAGTCAATGAACTGAAGGAAGACTGGGGACCTATCTGAATCCGAATGCTTGTCATCTCCATGACCCACTCTCTGAAACAAAAGTGAAAATTAAGCAATTACAAATCGACGAATTATAATTTTGTGCTTCTTAATTTATTCTTCATAATTTCCTGTTATTTCTCAATTGTAATCAATAAATTAAAACTCACTTGTGCAAATTTGTGACCAAAGCTGATCCATTCTTTTTCAACAAGAACCTCAAAACCTTTGATGGTCCTGTAATAAGGATCCAACATCAGCATTGCCAGTGAAGTAAGCTGGAAAAAATAGTGTGACTTTAAATAAATAGAAAAAAAGATCTAAATCTGATTGCCAATTTAAATGTAATGAAACAATCTTGAATTAATTGATTAAAATGCTCGAACTGATTCAAATTAATTGAAAAAGTGAAAGAAAACCTGAGCTGTTCTGTCCCAGCCATCACTGCAATGGACAAGCACAGATGTCTTATTGCTTTCAACTTTGTCTGCAATTCTCACAGCACCAGCAAGTATTTGCTGATAAAAAAAGCAGAACAAAGCAGAATTACTTGATAGTTCTAGAAGTAACTCAATTACAACTTAAGTTGTAAATTATACAAAAGATAGAAATTCTAAAGTGTAAGGATACCTTGATGTGGTCGAGCCAATGGGTGGATTCAATGTTTGAGAGCCAGTGAGCATCATCAAGAGGGTGATGGTAACAAATCTCCTTCAATTTTCTTAAGCTTTCATTAAAAAGTAAACGTTCGTTAGCATCCACTGTAAACGTTACTTGCAGTCGTGGAAAACGAATGGATGTTAATAAAATGTACAATGTAGACTAAAAAATATATAATTATTGTAGATTATTAAAACAGCTTTAACATTAAAATCACCATAAATTAAAAAAATTAAATTAAAAAATGCATTTAGCAAAATGAAATTAAAAGTAATAATTTATAAGCAAGCAGTTCCAAACCTCTCCCTCATCACATGAATGTTGTGGATGTCCACAAAAATCAGCTCAGCATTCTGATATGCATCCTCACTTTCATAACCACCTCCCTTTGCCTAGAAGTAAACAAGCATGCAAAATTATCAACTGGTAGATTAGAAGCACGTGGAAGATATTTTATTAAAACACATTATTAAATTAAATACAGGAACAAATTAGTGTTAAATTAATTGAACAAATTTTAAGTAGAAAATAAATGGAGTCCCTAGAAAATGAATAGCCAATTGGTTGACAAACTTTGTTGGCGACTGCATTGACTTGTGGCCTTGCGTCCACGATATAAAACTTGTGCGACTGAGCGTTGGCATCCATGATCAGCTGCAAGTACCTTTCATCATCCTTGCTCCTCTTGCCACTGACACCAACCAGTGGCTGACTTGATCGAGTGATTGTTGCTTGACTCTCTGGGTGGATCCAAGACAGCACCTTTCAGGAAATTCGTTAGTATGAAATGGCGAACGAAAAAGTAATTTATATAGAAACTTAATATACTCTGTAATACAAATTCATTATTAACTTCAACTGGTTTCAATTTATTTGCTTGAGTTAATTTACATTTCTACTGTCTGAAGTTTACTATTTCTTACTGGAATTCTATTTCTGCTGCGAAACGTGGCAACACTCTTCAGCTCTTCGTCCATGGCAGACACGGGAACAGCAATCTGGAACATGTTGGCATTTAATGAAAAAATTGCGCAATAAATATGTTTTTACAATGAAAATTATTAAAACGGTTAAATTCAGCACAAGTTGCATGTATTATGTGTAAAACTCACAATGCCAGGATAAGTGTCACAAAAAGTATAGCTCTCATTTATCTTCGATATCTTCCAACTATCATTTGGAACTCCCTGCAATGGTCGGAAATCAAATATCAACATTGATTCCTCGTTCAAAACAAATCTAATTAGACGCACGTTTTCCTTAATTCAGGATATCAAGCAACGTAAAAGCTCTTACATTAAAAAAGAATCCAAATTATTTTATGTGCACTTTGCCAAATTATTTCTTATTTAGGCTATTTATTATTTACACTTTAAAGACCTGTCTCCGGAGTTCAGCAACGGCATCATACACAGTCCATCCATTCTCTTTGAAGTTTCCTTTGTATTCATATGCAAAAAGAGGCTACAAAGAAAATTAAGTAATGCATTTTAAAATCTTTGAATACTTTTTCCCAATTAATAAATCCAAACATTTCAATGGTATCTGCTAATGTATGATTCAGCCAAAAAGTAATTGTGACAATCTTCTGTGATCATTATTATTATCATCATCATTACTATTATTATCATCATTATTACTATTACTATTATTATTATTATCATCATTATTAATAGAACATTCAACCAACCAGCTTGTTATTGAGTGGGAATGCATATTGAGTGATTCTTTCAAAGACTTGCCTTCTTGTGTGGTTCTCTTGCTTGTGTGCAAATCTCAAATTCCTCATGTCCTGATAAATTTTACACAAATTTAGCTTTCCTTCAAGATATTTAAAGTAATTATATTAATGATAACTCAAACCATGTAATAAACAACATTAATAAATATTGGCATTAATTAGACTAATAATTTATTAATTAAAAATATATTAGCAATATCTAATAAAACAATCAATAATCAAATAAACAAGAGCAGAATGACAGAAACCTTGCAAATGATTTCAATGCCGTACGAATTCTCCCCACTGCTTCTGCTTCCTCCAACTTTTTCAACCCGATTTATGACTCCGAGAGGAACATTCAACAACGTCTAAAATTTGTGCAAACGACCACATCCATTCATCTGTGTAAGTCATTTTTATGATAGTTTACCTTCTCATTACTGGAAAAGAATAGTCTATAATTGGTCACTGAAAGTATCCCCTTGATTGACCCTGTATAAGGGCAGAGGTAGGTGACATCCCTAGCTGAAAGTTACATTGTCATTCATTTGAACTGGATGTTTCTAACTACATTTTGTAAAAATGGCATTGAAAGACACACCTGTGCCCTTCAACACTTCCCCATGGAGATAGTCAAACTCCTGAATGATGTCATCTCCCTGACTTGAAGGAACATGGAGAGAAAGGTTATCCTTCAAACACATTAAATAAAGCAGGTAACATTTCAAATGTAAAGATATGCCATTTGTTTTTGTGGAATCACTAATAAGCAAAAATTTGAAATCCATATGAAAAATAATAAAAACTGACAAAAAATCAAATCTGAAAAACAAAAATTGCGCTAGTTCATATGTAAATTCATGAATCTAAGTTTCTAAAACATTTTAGTTTCTGCTTGAATACAAAATTGAGGCGCATTTTCATAAAGTTTCGTAAGTTTTTTTTACCGTGTCCCTAGCTATATTTTCCACGGAGGCTGAAGTTGATGAAGAGGCGGTCAATGACCCAACAGAATTTGTTCCTGAAAGATGGGCTGTATGGGCCGAAGGAGAATTCAACATTTTGTTACCTTCATTTACTGTTTCGTGGCCATCACCGTTAGACTCCATTGAAATTAAATTTAATCAGTTTCAAAAATGCCGCAAGTAAATGTACACTTCTCCGAGGTAAACAACCATTAAGGAGAAATGCAATAATCTGCCGATCGGAGTTACCCAATGTTAGAAAAATATGTGAGTAAACAGCAGAATTTATGAGGCGTTTCATGAGCAAAAAGTAGCGTAAAAATAAACTTATTTGTTGCAGAAAAATGCGCTTTTAATAAAGTTGGTAGTTATTTTTTAAAATTTATATTAAGTTTATTAATTTTTGGCGTTATTTCTAACGAGTTTTTTTACATCCTCAGTAATTTCAGAGTTAAAATCATTATAATTATTAACAAGATCAATTAGAGTAAAGTTTAATTTAAACTATTGTTAGGCTGGAAATTGACTGTAAACAAAAGGGGATAAAAAAATATATAAGAAGCAGCCGAACCATGAAAGGGCAACCAGACAGTAGCGCACAATCGAACAGAACTATTATGTAAATAAGAAATTTAAAAAGAAGTGAATTACACGTCATTATTGCTTTAAAATTTTGCCTTGATCAGTTCAATATTACGGGAGTTATTCCAAAATAAAAGAGTTAATGTAACTTTGTTGCTCAATCATGAATGGATTAGCAAAGGAAAATATGTTAATTCCTCTTATTTAGACAGATTTGACCTTAGACCTCAGTCAATTAAAGTTTATCTGACTAGCATTTGCAATGTAGAGACTAGATGTTAGTAAGCAACAGTCTGGCTACCGACCATAGGCAACTTTGTTTCATTGTTTTCAATATTTCGTTGTAAAGAGTTAGACGCAGATGCACCTTATTTTACTACAAACAACTATTAAACAATCTAATTTTTAAACGTTAATACAATCTTTATAGAGTAGCTTATTTTTCAATTAGGACATACGACTAATTATTGATGTTATCGAAACCTATATATTACCGATGAGGTTGTGGACAATCAAGTCTGTTTTCTTGATAGTGTCCTGAAAATTTTAAATTCAAAGTTGTACTTTTGATTGTGGTAGATTATTTTTGTTCTTTAAAATTCAGTTGCAAGATTGGAAAAGGTCGAAAAATTATATTAACTCACAGTTAACAACGCGGTTAATTAAATCGAATTAATGTGAGAACAAGATTTATGATTAAGTATGTGTGATTATGAAGATCACTGACATCTGAGTCGTATAACTATCCAAATCAGGGTCTCCAAACTACGCAAGCCCTTTCATCCGGCCCTCAGAGACCTTTTTATTTACGGAAATTTAAGTGTATCATACCAGTGATAGGAGAGTGGTTTTCTGACTTGGATTCAAAGGCAGAAGAAGTGAGACTGTTCAAAACCCATTTCAAGCAAATGTGGCTAGTTGCCCAGATGAACTGCCGCTGAAGATCGTTGAGCTGCAAAAAAAACGAACTCCTTAAGGACAAGTTCAAAAAGGACTGGTGGGTTTTTATCAGTTTTTGTCCAAGGAAGCGTTTTCCAACGTCATAACTTTTGCACCAAGGTACCTTTCAATTTTTTGGACAACATATTTGTGTGAACAAACATTACCAAGAATGAAATGAGTGAAGAACAACTTGACAACAAACTTGTCCGATAATAATCTCAGGTCACTGTTGGTGTTAGGAACATCAAACCTAAAGCCAGAAATGTCTGCTATTTTGGCATCCAGGAAACAATTTCACCATTCTCACTAATGCAGGTGTTCATGTGTAGGATATCAATGTGCTATTAAATAATAACTGAATAAAATAATATTAAATAAATAATTAAAAGCGACATCTATGTTTTGATTCTTTTTTGTTAGTACCTCAAGTTTGTAGTCGGCCCCCAAACTGCTATTTGGTAGTAAATGCGGCCTTCGGCCTGAAACGTTTGGAGACCCCTGATCTAAATGACCCGCTTTGAATTAGGCGGTTTGTCGTGGCCACGCGCAACCTCAAATCAGCGTCAAATAACACTTATTGTATGGGAATATTGAAAATTGAGCTGCTTGGAATTTCATCTTAGCGAGAAAAAGCATACATGTGTGGCCTATTTGGATCTTTTCCAGATAAGCCACTAATGATAAAATGCGCGAAAAGTTAAGCCCCGCCACTCTAATTTCATGCACGCACCCAATTTCTGATGTCTGGACATTTGAATATTTAAATGCACGCCATAAAAACAACGCCTTATCCATCTCTATGCCCATTTTGCCCTGAAATGAACTTTCTGACGCTTTCGACTCTCGTTTACGACAAGGAGACGGCAATACGTTTTTTGCAAAGCCACGGAGTGATCCATCAGCAACGTTTATGCAACAACGGTCACCAGATGACCCTTTCAACTTTATATTCATCAAACGGTTAATCATACAGAAAACTTTGTGGATCCAACGAGTGGAGCTCACACACAAACCATCGAATCTTTCTGGCACGTCTACAAGATGCAGAATAAGCGCCAATGCGGCACACACCGATCTTGGAGGCAAAGGTACAGAAATACGGACCTCTTTATGGAAATTATTAAAACCATGTCTCTATTTTACCCTCTTCAATAAAAACTAAATGTACAAATTTCATATCCTTTGTTTTATAATCTTTTTTGGTGGCGGGGGTTAACTTTTTGGTGGGGCTTACCTTGAAAAGATCTGCCTATTTATGAGTAAGATGATGTGATACCTCAATGAATAATGCAAAAACACGAGATTCAACACTTTTGATGGCATTGATTACGCTTTTTTTTCTTCAAACTGTGAGGTGAAGGTGATAAGAACCATACGGAAAGGTTCAAAGCAATTATGATATGAATTATGACCTGGTATGATCAGTGGCGTTCGTAACGTTAATTCGTAACGTTGATAAAGTTGTAATTAAATATATATTTTGCTAATCTTGAAAAGGCCCCAATTTTTGGAAAATGGTCGCCTCTCGATATGACATGTTTGACAAGATTTAGGTGCACTGCGGTGGTTGAGGCCTTTAAGTCATTCTGCACCAGTTTTATTTATTGCCCACCCTTATTTCTGACAGGCAAAACAAGGCTTCTTTGGTTTATGGAGGTCCTCACATGATGATAAATACCTAAATGACTTAAATGAGATATGATTTGATGTCACTCTTGGGGCTTGACCAGGGGCGCAACCAGCGAAAAGTGCTGGGGGGGGGCTCAAGTTTAGAAAAGCCCGACGCAGTCGAAAAATTTTTGAAACTGTTCAAATCAATACTACTAGTTTTAATTAATAAAGAATTAAAGATAGAACTGATTATTATTATAAGTTTTTATTTATAAGTCTGCAGTCTTTTTTTGTATCTTTAATAATTTATTAATGAGCTTGACTATCTTCTGTTTCAAAGTTTCAAGCCAGTTAAAGCAACTGTAAAAAAAAGTTTATGATATGTTTAAAATTGTAATATGATATGATTGATATCCTAAACATTTCACCTAATCTAAATTATGTATAAAATTAAGATCCTAAACAGTTTAAAACAATTTTGAAATGTTGTAGTCTAAATTACATTTTGATGTGTTTGCAGTTACAAAATAATTTTTCGATCAGTCTGTGAAAATCTGTTCACCATTTTATTTACTGGAAGAAGTGCAGTAGTTGTTTTGTTCACAGATATTCTCAATAAACTTTGCAAACGACAGGCAGACATAGTCGTCCCGAGATAACTTTTAATAAGGCGAAGTTTAGAAAATGCCCTTTCTGCATCTGATGACGTAAATGTCTGAGTAAGAGCAACATCGAGTATATGCAACTCGGGCTGAATGCTTGTGGCACAGAAAAGATCTTGCAGTTCGATACATGCATTGGGATCAGACTGATCAGCACGTAAACTTGTCGATGTGAATTGGAGCTGTCTTTGCACAGTTTCAGCGTCTTTTCCTTGAAGGTTGCAGAATTCCGAAAGCTCGGGAGTCATTGTGCCATTCTGCAAAGCATCAAGAGCAGCCAAGGCAGGGTTGTCAAAACGACATTATCTGATCATCAGATAACCAGCGAAATATGCTGGGGGGGGGGGGGATCAAGTTTAGATAAGGGACGAAAGCCCGACGCAGTCGAAAAATTTTTGAAACTGTTTAAATCAAAACTACCAATTATAATTAATAAAGAATTAAAAATAGAACAGATTATTATTATTATGAGTTTGACTATCTTCTGTCTACAGTCTTATTTTGTATCTTTAATAATTTATTAATGAGTTTGACTATCTTCTGTCTCAAAGTTTCAAACCAGTTAAATCCCCTTACCCCCCCCACCAAAAAAAAAACTCATCGGATTTGGAAAAATTGCAGGGTCCCCTTGCGCCCCCCCCTGCCCCCCCCCTAGTTGCGCCACTGGGCTTGACGAACAAAGCAAAGCTAAGACATACGGATATTAATAAGGTAATGCTCAATTATTAACGATTATATTGCTGTCAAAAATTATTTATTATTGATAAAGTGTTCAATATTTTCTAATTTCTTCTCAGTGCCCGACAATTTTAAATGATTGGCTGCATTTTGTGACGATACGATTCTTAATTTTTAATTCGGATGCAAAAATTGCGCAAATAAAAACAAAAAAAATTAAATTGATTTCATTGAGAACAACTAAGGCTTGAAGTGTGGAGATTATGCTAAAGAAAATGGTCCGTTTCCTTCATGAATGGCAAGCAAAACCTTTTCCATTGTCACCTGAAGACTGCTATAATCTGGCAAGATTATGCGGTTACTACAAGTTTTAGCAAAAGGTAAAGAAGCGTCAGCTGGTTCTATATTCACTATCGATATGGACAGCGGAGGATTCAACTTAAACAAACCTCCGAACGGCAAGCTAGACATGCCCGTCACAAACCTCAGGAACAATTGTTGACCTTTGACATCAAGGGATGCCAGGCATTCGAAGAGAAATTCAACCGATCGTGAATTTTTATACTTGCAATGTTTGCGCAAATCATCCATTGTCCATCTTTTAAATTGTTCACAGCAAATAAGTTTCTTAAATTTATCTGGTGCCAATGAAGCCATATATTGAAGATTTGAAGCCTCGTCAAATCCATGTTTGAGAGCTTTAAATTGAGGTAATACACAAAGATCATCTTTGTGAGCATACAACTTCTCCAAATACAAATCAATGTTGTGAGGAGAAAGTAACTTATCACGTCCACCTTTAATCAATTCAACATCTGTGCCTGGAATGGTAAAACTTACGAACAGATCGTCGAACGAGTTTCCATCATCAAAGGTTAGATTGTTAATTATTTTAATCTTTTGATGTTGTGAGAGGCCCACTTCAGATCGAATGGCATCTATTTTCGTTTTGACTGGAAGCAGTTGTTTGAAAAGAGATTTAAGCAACGGGAAGTAATGGATCAAGTCAAAGTATTCTCTTCTTAAATGGGATTTTTTCCTTATCGTCAGAAGATGAAAGATTGAGTCACTAAATGGGATGTCCAGTAAATAACCATCCAAGACTACCTTTGCCAAAATTCTTCCCAACACTCTAAACCTTTCTGGGTCACCATTTTCTTTTGGAAAAAGACCGTTTGGAGAATAAGTGTACAACACGTCATCATCTGATCTTTTGACAGGTTCTCCTTGCCAAAGCTGGAAATCATGCCGTTGCAATTCCTTAGATAGAATAGAATAAACTTCTTTTGTCACTCCTCTTCCACTTGAATTTTCGCCTATGAACCTGAACTTCCATTGTGAATAAAGGTAATTACAATTCTTCTCAAATACTCCAAAAATATCTCCTAGTACATTGCTTCGTGATATTTCAAAATCTAGCGGAGGTGAATGTACAGGTACTCTATTTGGAAGTGGAAAAAATTCAGGATACGTGGTCGCCAAAGATTCATTGAAAAAATGTGCGCCTTCGTCAGGCTCTTGAAAACAATGGTCAAGCCATCGGTAGTTTATATCGTGACATTGAAATAAATCATTGTCAATTATATTACGTCCTTCAATAATGTCAAACCATTGATGCCAACTGTAGTTCAAGACATGCAGACATTGTAGTAGTCTAAATGAAACGATACCTGCCCTTACTAAAGTGGATTTTTTGCCAGATTTTGTTAGAATTATGGATTTACGGTTCCGAGCTCCAGATAAATTAAATTCGCAATATTTAGCAGTTTTGACAACGAGTTTAACCAACTTCTTAAATGTGCCGCTACTAAATATATAATTGTTTTCATCAACAGTCTCAAACTTAAGAATAACGGTGAGAAATGACTTAACAACGAAAGATTCTTGTCCGAATTCAGCAGGATTACGTAAAAAAGAATTAAGTTTGTGTAAAACTTCGCTCTGAATAAATTGCTGAACACACATTTTTTGGTCATCAAGGAGTTGTGATACACATTTTAAAGCCGTAACAAAGTTTTGGCCATCAAACATTTGTGTTGCGTCGAGCAGTGGAATCCATGTTGGGAGCTTCATCTCAAGCATCTTATCGAATTCCAAATCGTTGTATAACTTGCAAAGACTATTCACATAGGGACATTCATTTTGTTCATTATCCATTGCTATATATCTTATGTGGAGAATGAGCTTTGGATTAAAAAAACTTTCAATCCAAGCCCTTGGCATCTTCCTTCCTAGCAAAAGGATTGAACCCATGAAAAGGTAAGACAAATCGTTGCAAACCTGTAATTCACAGAAATTAAAAAATTCCCGCGAGAATAAATCGACATTATCATTTATGGTCGTTTCCTCTGCATAAAAAATGGCTTTAAATAAAACTTTCATTGCCGATGGCATTGTGATGTGAAACTTGTAAGTTAATGGAATCAAGGGCTTTATAATTTTTGACATTAACTTTTCGACGACGTTTAAATCTTTGCAGTACACCGCACCACTTGTGATAGAATTGCTTAGAAACTCGTATTCTGTGAGAATTGATCCAGGAGGAATTATTGCATCCAAAATGGATAGCCAGGCGTTAGCCTTACATTCTATAAAACTTGCATCTCCGCTGTCTAAACTTTTGTATATTACTTCACCGAAAAAATCGACATTATCATTTAAGACCTTTTCCTTGTCATAGAAAAGGACTTTTAATAAAACATTCTTTGCCAAATTGACGATTGCCGATGGTAATTTGCAAGTCAATGCAAACAAGGGTCTTTTAATTTTGGATATTAACTTATCGACGAGATTTAGATCTTCACAATATGCCATATCACTTGTGGTAGAGTTGTAATGCATTGGATACACGTAATTTGTTAGAACTGGTACAGGAGGAATTATTGCGTCCAAAATAGATAAATATTTGGCGGCATGGAACACTTTATGAAGATCCAGTAGAGTCGTATCTAAACATTCGCACATTGCTTCGCCAAAACCGTTTTCCAGCCATGTTGCGAGAGAATTGTCTCCAAAAATTTGAGTCAAACTTTCTAATGGCCTACCATGATCAAAATGGGCGATTTCAAGAATGGTTGAAAGTTTGATTTTTCTTGTTTCTCCTTTTGAAATGTTAATATCTAAATGATAAATCATATTAAATTATTTCAAATCAAATTAGAAATGTTTTATCTGGTCATTTGAATTACTGCTTGGTTTGACATGTTATTAAAAGGTACTAGTCGAATTACTTAAAAGATACTAAATACTGCTTATTCTAGGATTAATTAAGTTTTGCTAATTAAAATAAAATTATGCGGTGCAATAAAATAATAAACAACAAATATTAATTCATTATTGACTTAGCTTACAAAATCATCCCTTACAAAAATTTTTAAATTTTTCATGTTCGAATTTTTAAAAAATATTTTAACCCGTAGTAGACCCCTAACAAACCAAATCATCCCGCAATAGACCCTCAAAAAATTTCAATTTTTGTCGACCCTTATAAATCATATTTCATCCCTTAGAAAAATTTTTAAATTTTTCATGTTCGAATTTTTTAAAACTATTTTACCCCGTAGTAGACCCCTAACAAACAAATCATCCCGCAATAACCCTCAAAAAATTTCAATTTTTGTCGACCCTTATAAATCATATTTCATCCCTTAGAAAAATTTTTAAATTTTTCATGTTCGAATTTTTTAAAAATATTTTAACCCGTAGTAGACCCCTAACAAACCAAATCATCCCGCAATAAACCCTCAAAAAATTTCAATTTTTGTCGACCCTTATAAATCATATTTCATCCCTGACAAAAATTTTTAAATTTTTCATGTTCGAATTTTTTAAAACTATTTTACCCCGTAGTAGACCCCTAACAAACCAAATCATCCCGCAATAGACCCTCAAAAAATTTCAACTTTGGTCGATCCCTAAAAATCATATTTTATCCAAGGGAGGACCCTTACAAAAATTTTTAAATTTTTCATGTTCGAATTTTTTAAAAATATTTTAACCCGTAGTAGACCCCTAACAAACTAAATCATCCCGCAATAGACCCTCAAAAAATTTCAATTTTTGTCGACCCTTATAAATCATATTTCATCCCTGACAAAAATTTTTAAATTTTTCATGTTCGAATTTTTAAAAAATATTTTAACCCGTAGTAGACCCTTAACAAACCAAATCATCCCGCGATAGACCCTCAAAAAATTTCAACTTTTGTCGACCCTTATAAATCATATTTCATCCCTTAGAAAAATTTTTAAATTTTTCATGTTCGAATTTTTAAAAAATATTTTAACCCGTAGTAGACCCTTAACAAACCAAATCATCCCGCGATAGACCCTCAAAAAATTTCAACTTTTGTCGACCCTTATAAATCATATTTCATCCCTTAGAAAAATTTTTAAATTTTTCATGTTCGAATTTTTAAAAAATATTTTAACCCGTAGTAGACCCTTAACAAACCAAATCATCATGCGATAGACCCTCAAAAAATTTCAACTTTTGTCGACCCTTATAAATCATATTTCATCCCTGACAAAAATTTTTAAATTTTTCATGTTCGAATTTTTAAAACTATTTTACCCCGTAGTAGACCCCTAACAAACAAATCATCCCGCAATAGACCCTAAAAAAATTTCAACTTTGGTCGATCCCTAAAAATCATATTTTATCCAAGGGAGGACCCTTACAAAAATTTTTAAATTTCCTGTTCGAATTTTTTTAAAATTATTTTAACCCGTAGTAGTAGACCCCTAACAAACCAAATCATCCCGCAATAGACCCTCAAAAAATTTCAATTTTTGTCGACCCTTATAAATCATATTTCATCCCTGACAAAAATTTTTAAATTTTTCATGTTCGAATTTTTTAAAAATATTTTAACCCGTAGTAGACCCCTAACAAACTAAATCATCCCGCAATAGACCCTCAAAAAATTTCAATTTTTGTCGACCCTTATAAATCATATTTCATCCCTGACAAAAATTTTTAAATTTTTCATGTTCGAATTTTTAAAAAATATTTTAACCCGTAGTAGACCCTTAACAAACCAAATCATCCCGCGAGACCCTCAAAAAATTTCAACTTTTGTCGACCCTTATAAATCTCATATTTCATCCCTTAGAAAAATTTTTAAATTTTTCATGTTCGAATTTTTTAAAACTATTTTACCCCGTAGTAGACCCTACAAAAACCAAATCATCCCGCAATAGACCCTCAAAAAATTTTCAACTTTGGTCGATCCCTAAAAATCATATTTCATCCAAGGGAGGACCCTTACAAAAATTTTTAAATTTTTCATGTTCGAATTTTGTAAAAATATTTTAACCCGTAGTAGACCCCTAACAAACCAAATCATCCCGCAATAGACCCTCAAAAAATTTCAATTTTTGTCGACCCTTATAATCATATTTCATCCCTTAGAAAAATTTTTAAATTTTTCATGTTCGAATTTTTTAAAACTATTTTACCCCGTAGTAGACCCCTAACAAACCAAATCATCCCGCAATAGACCCTCAAAAAATTTCAACTTTGGTCGATCCCTAAAAATCATATTTTATCCAAGGGAGGACCCTTACAAAAATTTTTAAATTTTTCATGTTCGAATTTTTTAAAAATATTTTAACCCGTAGTAGACCCCTAACAAACCAAATCATCCCGCAATAGACCCTCAAAAAATTTCAACTTTGGTCGATCCCTAAAAATCATATTTCATCCAAGGGAGGACCCTTACAAAAATTATCAAATTTTTCATGTTCGAATTTTTTAAAATATTTTAACCCGTAGTAGACCCCTAACAAACCAAATCATCCCGCAATAGACCCTCAAAAAATTTCAATTTTTGTCGACCCTTATAAATCATATTTCATCCCTTAGAAAAATTTTTAAATTTTTTATGTTCGAATTTTTTAAAACTATTTTAACCCGTAGTAGACTCCTAACAAACCAAATCATCCCGCAATAGACCCTCAAAAAATTTCAATTTTTGTCGACCCTTATAAATCATATTTCATCCCTGACAAAAATTTTTAAATTTTTCATGTTCGAATTTTTTAAAACTATTTTACCCCGTAGTAGACCCCTAACAAACCAAATCATCCCGCAATAGACCCTCAAAAAATTTCAATTTTTGTCGACCCTTATAAATCATATTTCATCCCTTAGAAAAATTTTTAAATTTTTCATGTTCGAATTTTTTAAAACTATTTTTACCCGAAGTAGACACCTAACAAACCAAATCATCCTGCGATAGACCCTCAAAAAATTTCAATTTTTGTCGATCCTTATAAATCATATTTCATCCCTGACAAAAATTTTTAAATTTTTCATGTTCGAATTTTTTAAAACTATTTTACCCCGTAGTAGACCCCTAACAAACCAAATCATCCCGCAATAGACCCTCAAAAATTTTCAACTTTGGTCGATCCCTAAAAATCATATTTCATCCAAGGGAGGACCCTTACAAAAATTTTTAAATTTTTCATGTTCGAATTTTTTAAAAATATTTTAACCCGTAGTAGACCCCTAACAAACCAAATCATCCCGCAATAGACCCTCAAAAAATTTCAATTTTTGTCGACCCTTATAAATCATATTTCATCCCTGACAAAAATTTTTAAATTTTTCATGTTCGAATTTTTTAAAACTATTTTAACCCGTAGTAGACCCCTAACAAACCAAATCATCCCGCAATAGACCCTCAAAAAATTTCAATTTTTGTCGACCCTTATAAATCATATTTCATCCCTGACAAAAATTTTTAAATTTTTCATGTTCGAATTTTTTTAAAACTATTTTAACCCGTAGTAGACCCCTGACAAACCAAATCATCCCGCAATAGACCCTCAAAAAATTTCAACTTTGGTGCGATCCCAAAGCATATTTTTATCCAAGGGAGGACCCTTACAAAAATTTTTATTTTTTCCTGTTCGAATTTTTTTAAAATATTTTAACCCGTAGTAGACCCCTACAAACCAACCAAATCATCCCGCAATAGACCCTCAAAAAATTTCAATTTTTGTCGACCCTTATAAATCATATTTCATCCCTGACAAAAATTTTTTAATTTTTCATGTTCGAATTTTTTAAAAATATTTTAACCCGTAGTAGACCCCTAACAAACTAAATCATCCCGCAATAGACCCTCAAAAAATTTCAATTTTTGTCGACCCTTATAAATCATATTTCATCCCTGACAAAAATTTTTTAATTTTTCATGTTCGAATTTTTAAAAAATATTTTAACCCGTAGTAGACCCTTAACAAACCAAATCATCCCGCGATAGACCCTCAAAAAATTTCAACTTTTGTCGACCCTTATAAATCATATTTCATCCCTTAGAAAAATTTTTAAATTTTTCATGTTCGAATTTTTTAAAACTATTTTACCCCGTAGTAGACCCCTAACAAACCAAATCATCCCGCAATAGACCCTCAAAAATTTTCAACTTTGGTCGATCCCTAAAAATCATATTTCATCCATCCAAGGGGGACCCTTACAAAAATTTTTAAATTTTTCATGTTCGAATTTTGTAAAAATATTTTAACCCGTAGTAGACCCCTAACAAACCAAATCATCCCGCAATAGACCCTCAAAAAATTTCAATTTTTGTCGACCCTTATAAATCATATTTCATCCCTTAGAAAAATTTTTAAATTTTTCATGTTCGAATTTTTTAAAACTATTTTACCCCGTAGTAGACCCCTAACAAACCAAATCATCCCGCAATAGACCCTCAAAAAATTTCAACTTTGGTCGATCCCTAAAAATCATATTTTATCCAAGGGAGGACCCTTACAAAAATTTTTAAATTTTTCATGTTCGAATTTTTTAAAAATATTTTAACCCGTAGTAGACCCCTAACAAACCAAATCATCCCGCAATAGACCCTCAAAAAATTTCAACTTTGGTCGATCCCTAAAAATCATATTTCATCCAAGGGAGGACCCTTACAAAAATTTTTAAATTTTTCATGTTCGAATTTTTTAAAAATATTTTAACCCGTAGTAGACCCCTAACAAACCAAATCATCCCGCAATAGACCCTCAAAAAATTTCAATTTTTGTCGACCCTTATAAATCATATTTCATCCCTTAGAAAAATTTTTAAATTTTTTATGTTCGAATTTTTTAAAACTATTTTAACCCGTAGTAGACTCCTAACAAACCAAATCATCCCGCAATAGACCCTCAAAAAATTTCAATTTTTCGACCCTTATAAATCATATTTCATCCCTGACAAAAATTTTTAAATTTTTCATGTTCGAATTTTTTAAAACTATTTTAACCCCGTGTAGTAGACCCCTAACAAACAAACCAAATCCCCGCAATAGACCCTCAAAAAATTTCAATTTTTGCGCGACCCTTATAAATCATATTTCATCCCTTAGAAAAATTTTTAAATTTTTCATGTTCGAATTTTTTAAAACTATTTTTACCCGAGAAGACACCTAACAAACCAAATCATCCTGCGATAGACCCTCAAAAAATTTCAATTTTTGTCGATCCTTATAAATCATATTTCATCCCTGACAAAAATTTTTAAATTTTTCATGTTCGAATTTTTTAAAACTATTTTACCCCGTAGTAGACCCGTAACAAACCAAATCATCCCGCAATAGACCCTCAAAAATTTTCAACTTTGGTCGATCCCTAAAAATCATATTTCATCCAAGGGAGGACCCTTACAAAAATTTTTAAATTTTTCATGTTCGAATTTTTTAAAAATATTTTAACCCGTAGTAGACCCCTAACAAACCAAATCATCCCGCAATAGACCCTCAAAAAATTTCAATTTTTGTCGACCCTTATAAATCATATTTCATCCCTGACAAAAATTTTTAAATTTTTCATGTTCGA
This sequence comes from Whitmania pigra, assembly GCA_021613335.1. Classification (NCBI taxonomy): domain Eukaryota; kingdom Metazoa; phylum Annelida; class Clitellata; order Hirudinida; family Haemopidae; genus Whitmania; species Whitmania pigra. The sequence continues at coordinate 4,771 of JAJTWR010000296.1, read as the reverse complement.
ATTTTTTAAAACTATTTTAACCCGTAGTAGACCCCTAACAAACCAAATCATCCCGCAATAGACCCTCAAAAAATTTCAATTTTTGTCGACCCTTATAAATCATATTTCATCCCTGACAAAAATTTTTAAATTTTTCATGTTCGAATTTTTTAAAACTATTTTACCCCGTAGTAGACCCCTGACAAACCAAATCATCCCGCAATAGACCCTCAAAAAATTTCAATTTTTGGCGACCCTTATAAATCATATTTCATCCCTTAGAAAAATTTTTAAATTTTTCATGTTCGAATTTTTAAAAACTATTTTACCCCGTAGTAGACCCCTAACAAACCAAATCATCCCGCAATAGACCCTCAAAAAATTTCAACTTTGGTCGATCCCTAAAAATCATATTTTATCCAAGGGAGGACCCTTACAAAAATTTTTAAATTTTTCATGTTCGAATTTTTTTAAAATATTTTAACCCGTAGTAGACCCCTAACAAACCAAATCATCCCGCAATAGACCCTCAAAAAATTTCAATTTTTGTCGACCCTTATAAATCATATTTCATCCCTGACAAAAATTTTTAAATTTTTCATGTTCGAATTTTTTAAAAATATTTCATCCCTTAGAAAAATTTTTAAATTTTTCATGTTCGAATTTTTTAAAACTATTTTTACCCGAAGTAGACACCTAACAAACCAAATCATCCTGCGATAGACCCTCAAAAAATTTCAATTTTTGTCGATCCTTATAAATCATATTTCATCCCTGACAAAAATTTTTAAATTTTTCATGTTCGAATTTTTTAAAAATATTTTAACCCGTAGTAGACCCCTAACAAACCAAATCATCCCGCAATAGACCCTCAAAAAATTTCAATTTTTGTCGACCCTTATAAATCATATTTCATCCCTTAGAAAAATTTTTAAATTTTTCATGTTCGAATTTTTTAAAACTATTTTACCCCGTAGTAGACCCCTAACAAACCAAATCATCCCGCAATAGACCCTCAAAAAATTTCAACTTTGATCGATCCCTAAAAATCATATTTCATCCAAGGGAGGACCCTTACAAAAATTTTTAAATTTTTCATGTTCGAATTTTTTAAAAATATTTTAACCCGTAGTAGACCCCTAACAAACCAAATCATCCCGCAATAGACCCTCAAAAAATTTCAACTTTGATCGATCCCTAAAAATCATATTTCATCCAAGGGAGGACCCTTACAAAAATTTTTAAATTTTTCATGTTCGAATTTTTAAAAATATTTTAACCCGTAGTAGACCCCTAACAAACCAAATCATCCCGCAATAGACCCTCAAAAAATTTCAACTTTGATCGATCCCTAAAAATCATATTTCATCCAAGGGAGGACCCTTACAAAAATTTTTAAATTTTTCATTTTCGAATTTTTTAAAAATATTTTAACCCGTAGTAGACCCCTAACAAACCAAATCATCCCGCAATAGACCCTCAAAAAATTTCAATTTTTGTCGACCCTTATAAATCATATTTCATCCCTAAGAAAAATTTTTAAATTTTTCATGTTCGAATTTTTTAAAACTATTTTACCCCGTAGTAGACCCCTAACAAACCAAATCATCCCGCAATAGACCTTCAAAAAATTTCAATTTTTGTCGACCCTTATAAATCATATTTCATCCCTGACAAAAATTTTTAAATTTTTCATGTTCGAATTTTTTAAAACTATTTTAACCCGTAGTAGACCCCTAACAAACCAAATCATCCCGCAATAGACCCTCAAAAAATTTCAATTTTTGTCGACCCTTATAAATCATATTTCATCCCTGACAAAAATTTTTAAATTTTTCATGTTCGAATTTTTTAAAACTATTTTACCCCGTAGTAGACCCCTAACAAACCAAATCATCCCGCAATAGACCCTAAAAAAATTTCAACTTTGGTCGATCCCTAAAAATCATATTTTATCCAAGGGAGGACCCTTACAAAAATTTTTAAATTTTTCATGTTCGAATTTTTTAAAAATATTTTAACCCGTAGTAGACCCCCAACAAACCAAATCATCCCGCAATAGACCCTCAAAAAATTTCAACTTTGGTCGATCCCTAAAAATCATATTTTATCCAAGGGAGGACCCTTACAAAAATTTTTAAATTTTTCCTGTTCGAATTTTTTAAAAATATTTTAACCCGTAGTAGACCCCTAACAAACCAAATCATCCCGCGATAGACCCTCAAAAAATTTCAACTTTGGTCGATCCCTAAAAATCATATTTCATATAAGAGGACCCTGACAAAAAATTTTTAAATTTTTCATGTTCGAATTTTTAAAAATATTTTAACCCGTAGTAGACCCCTAACAAACCAAATCATCCCGCAAGACCCTCAAAAAATTTCAATTTTTGTCGGTCCTTATAAATCAATTTCATCCCTGACAAAAATTTTTAAATTTTTCATGTTCGAATTTTTTAAAACTATTTTAACCCCGTAGTAGACCCCTAACAAACCAAATCATCCCGCAATAGACCCTCAAAAAATTTCAACTTTGATCGATCCCTAAAAATCATATTTCATCCAAGGGAGGACCCTTACAAAAATTTTTAAATTTTTCATGTTCGAATTTTTTAAAAATATTTTAACCCGTAGTAGACCCCTAACAAACCAAATCATCCCGCAATAGACCCTCAAAAAATTTCAATTTTTGTCGACCCTTATAAATCATATTTCATCCCTGACAAAAATTTTTAAATTTTTCATGTTCGAATTTTTTAAAACTATTTTACCCCGTAGTAGACCCCTAACAAACCAAATCATCCCGCAATAGACCCTAAAAAAATTTCAACTTTGGTCGATCCCTAAAAATCATATTTTATCCAAGGGAGGTCCCTTACAAAAATTTTTAAATTTTTCATGTTAGAATTTTTTAAAAATATTTTAACCCGTAGTAGACCCCTAACAAACCAAATCATCCCGCAATAGACCCTCAAAAAATTTCAACTTTGATCGATCCCTAAAAATCATATTTCATCCAAGGGAGGACCCTTACAAAAATTTTTAAATTTTTCATGTTCGAATTTTTTAAAAATATTTTAACCCGTAGTAGACCCCTAACAAACCAAATCATCCCGCAATAGACCCTCAAAAAATTTCAACTTTGATCGATCCCTAAAAATCATATTTCATCCAAGGGAGGACCCTTACAAAAATTTTTAAATTTTTCATTTTCGAATTTTTTTAAAATATTTTAACCCGTAGTAGACCCCTAACAAACCAAATCATCCCGCAATAGACCCTCAAAAAATTTCAATTTTTGTCGACCCTTATAAATCATATTTCATCCCTAAGAAAAATTTTTAAATTTTTCATGTTCGAATTTTTTAAAACTGTTTTACCCCGTAGTAGACCCCTAACAAACCAAATCATCCCGCAATAGACCCTCAAAAAATTTCAATTTTTGTCGACCCTTATAAATCATATTTCATCCCTGACAAAAATTTTTAAATTTTTCATGTTCGAATTTTTTAAAACTATTTTACCCCGTAGTAGACCCCTAACAAACCAAATCATCCCGCAATAGACCCTCAAAAAATTTCAATTTTTGTCGACCCTTATAAATCATATTTCATCCCTGACAAAAAATTTTAAATTTTTCATGTTCGAATTTTTTAAAACTATTTTAACCCGTAGTAGACCCCTAACAAACCAAATCATCCCGCAATAGACCCTCAAAAAATTTCAATTTTTGTCGACCCTTATAAATCATTTTCATCCCTGACAAAAATTTTTAAATTTTTCATGTTCGAATTTTTTAAAACTATTTTCCCGTAGTAGACCCCTAACAAACCAAATCATCCCGCGATAGACCCTCAAAAAATTTCAACTTTGGTCGATCCCTAAAAATCATATTTCATATAAGGGAGGACCCTGACAAAAATTTTTAAATTTTTCATGTTCGAATTTTTTAAAAATATTTTAACCCGTAGTAGACCCCTAACAAACCAAATCATCCCGCAATAGACCCTCAAAAAATTTCAATTTTTGTCGACCCTTATAAATCATATTTCATCCCTGACAAAAATTTTTAAATTTTTCATGTTCGAATTTTTTAAAAATATTTTAACCCGTAGTAGACCCCTAACAAACCAAATCATCCCGCAATAGACCCTCAAAAAATTTCAATTTTTGTCGGTCCTTATAAATCATATTTCATCCCTGACAAAAATTTTTAAATTTTTCATGTTCGAATTTTTTAAAACTATTTTAACCCGTAGTAGACCCCTAACAAACCAAATCATCCCGCAATAGACCCTCAAAAAATTTCAACTTTGATCGATCCCTAAAAATCATATTTCATCCAAGGGAGGACCCTTACAAAAATTTTTAAATTTTTCATGTTCGAATTTTTTTAAAATATTTTAACCCGTAGTAGACCCCTAACAAACCAAATCATCCCGCAATAGACCCTCAAAAAATTTCAATTTTTGTCGACCCTTATAAATCATATTTCATCCCTGACAAAAATTTTTAAATTTTTCATGTTCGAATTTTTTAAAACTATTTTACCGCGTAGTAGACCCCTAACAAACCAAATCATCCCGCAATAGACCCTAAAAAAATTTCAACTTTGGTCGATCCCTAAAAATCATATTTTATCCAAGGGAGGACCCTTACAAAAATTTTTAAATTTTTCATGTTAGAATTTTTTAAAAATATTTTAACCCGTAGTAGACCCCTAACAAACCAAATCATCCCGCAATAGACCCTCAAAAAATTTCAACTTTGATCGATCCCTAAAAATCATATTT